>OZ020192.1:42653513-43123069 GCA_963971165.1 Philopedon plagiatum | reverse complement strand
TAATCGGTAAAATTATTCAGTAATTTTAAGCTTTTTCTAGGTGTCTATTCAATTAGACAGCAAATTTTGCAGTCCAAAGACTTAAAATAATGATTTTATTTATTTTCTATTATTTAGTCAAACAACTAGATTATTTAGATAGCCACCTAAAACAATTTTCAATTGTCAAGATAATGCAAAATTGCCTTTGTGTGTCATACACCTTTCCTCACTTCTATTTTCATATTTAAGCAATTTATGTGTATTTTTATCCATAAAATATCTTTTGCTGCACTTAAGTTTTGAAATTACCTCTAATGGAGGCTAAAAGGTCATAGGTAGTATTTTTAATTATGTCATTGTTATCTGTTATAGACACTGATATTAGTGGTTTGAGAAAAACTTTATTATATAGTTATTTATTATACAAGGGAAAAAGTATTACCCCGACTCCTCCCTCAAGCTAAGATCTAAAATTTTCCCTGTTATAATACACTATTTTTCTGTGACGGGGAAAACGACGATTTAATATTGGAAAAACATATTATTAGGTACAATATATTAAAGTCAGAAAATGTGAAATCTGAATTTTTAAACTGACAAGATGTTGTACTTATAGCGACAATTAGACCTGCGTTGCTAAGGAAACCAGGTAATCAAACATCTGTCATTTTAATTGTGTGCTTTGATTTAAAAATTGAGAACTTAGCGGTTGTTTAGTAGTTATTTTGGATAATATAAAGTTAAAAAATGTCCGATTCCGAGTTTTCTCTGACTCCACATTTAATAATTGTACTTTTGATATAAACAAAATGTGTATAATAAATGTTTGTATAATAAAATATTCTAAAATTAAATATCCGCCTTTACTTATGTGTATATATATCCGGGGAAAAAGTACTCACCTTTCCTGGGGAAAAAGCGATTTCATAAAAGGTGACATTTTGTTACAGGTCAATAGAGATAAAATGTCAAACGTTTTCCCGTCAAGGGAAAAAATATTTATTGTATTAATAAAAAGACAAATAAATTATGTACAACAGCGTATTATTGTGATTTTCAGCTGATGTATTATTGCAGGGTTCCCTCATTCCCTCAACCACTTTAGCAAGGGGTGGGGGAAGCCGAGGTCTTTAGAAGCCGACTTTTAGCATTACTTCATTACATTCGCTCATCTCATCATGGCAAGTTCAGATGATGGATGCTCAAGCGATGATACCCCTATGAATATAGGTAATATTGCGATAAGACGGAGGAATGTTTTCCCCGTCAGATCCCTCAGGTTGTGTAGGACCATAAACCTGGTGCATGTGGGTGACGACGACTGGTGTGTTGGCTGATATGCAGACTTTCAAAATAAATCGGCTGGTGACCAATTCGCCGGTTATCATGCAACACAGGATTTCGGTAGTCGCATGCACCTACCGACCTGTAAAGCTTGTGGAGTACAGCTTGGTACTGTGCAACACAAGAGTGCGTGCCTTATTTGTAATCGAGCCTTATTACAAATAAGATATACGTTGAAAAACGGTCCTTTTCAGGGCCACACAATATTTGATCGTAGTTTAGATATTCTATGACACTTTGCGTTGACACTGTATTAGTGAAAAATGCAAAGATGGCCAGGGATGACATAATTTGGACATGGAAAAATAGACGTTCCGATCAACATTTTTCCATAACTTTTTCGATAATTTCCCTAGAAGTGTCTAAAACTTGTTTTAAGTTAAAGATTCAAGATCCGTTAAAATTGTTATTTTTCTAACTTAAAAATTGTATCCATTTAGTTATTGCCGAGACGTATATTTTTGGATCTAAAAATCGTTTCAAGAAGGGAAAAATATTTGTTTTTTCAAGCCATTTGGCTTTTCAGACACTGTTAAACGCAAGAACTTAGAAACAAATATTTGTACCTACTGCATACTGGTCTATGTTTAATAAATAACAATTCTTTAGAGCTGGTTTCACACTTGCTTAGTTATGTTTACAATGCAGTGTATTGTAAACATTAGTAATTATGTCATAATGAGCCCTAGACTTCTTCGGTACGTTACTAGTATTCCATTATTTGTTACGTAATATTATAATCTCTCGGCTAAATCATTTGAATCGCACCGTCTTCCTGAGATATCTCGAGTGATTTGAATAATCGAATGATCGATTATTTTTCATTCGAGATATCCCCCTCACTAGTTAATTATACAAATGCACTCCATCCAAAATGAAGCCGGCGGACTTTACAGTAGAAAACTGCTTTTAGTTCCCAAAATACAAAAAAATGTAGGTGTATTCTGAAAATGTGACCGCCAAAGAAAATAATACTCGATCCGGCTGGTCTTATATAATTTTCTATCTAACGCCACATATACTATGGCATTAGGCAACTAAAACTACGATGAAATATTTTGTGGCCCTGAAAAGGACCGTTTTTCAAGGTATATCTTATTTGTAATCAGGCTCGATTACAAATAAGGCACGCACTCTTGTGTTGCACAGTACCAAGCTGTACTCCACAAGCTTTACAGGTCGGTAGGTGCATGCGACTACCGAAATCCTGTGTTGCATGATAACCGGCGAATTGGTCACCAGCCGACTTATTTTGAAAGTCTGCATAGCAGCGAACACACCAGTCGTCGTCACCCACATACACCAGGTTTATGGTCCTACACAACCTGAGGGATCTGACGGGGAAACATTCCTCCGTCTTATCGCAATATTACCTATATTCATAGGGGTATCATCGCTTGAGTATCCATCATCTGAACTTGCCATGATGAGATGAGCGAATGTAATGAAGTAATGCTAAAAGTCGGCTTTTAAAGACCTCGGCTTCCCTCACCCCTTGCTAAAGTGGTTGAGGGAATAAGGGAACCCTGCAATAATACATCAGCTGAAAATCACAATAAAACGCTGTTGTTCATAATTTATTTGTCTTTTTATTAATACAATAAATATTTTTTCCCTTGACGGGAAAACGTTTGACATTTTATCTCAATTGACCGGTAACAAATTGTCACCTTTTATGAAATCGCTTTTTCCCCAGGAAAGGTGAGTACTTTTTCCCCGGATATATATACATAAGTAAAGGCGGATATTTAATTTTAGAATATTTTATTATACAAACATTTATTATACACATTTCCTTTATATCAAAAGTACAATTATTAAATGTGGAGTCAGAGAAAACTCGGAATCGGACATTTTTTAACTTTATATTATCCAAAATACCTACTAAACAACCGTTAAGTTCGCAATTTTTAAATCAAAGCACACAACTAAAATGACAGATGTTTGATTACCTGGTTTCCTTAGCAACGCAGGTCTAATTGTCGCTATAAGTACAACATCTTGCCAGTTTAAAAATTCAAATTTCACATTTTCTGACTTTAATATATTGTACCTAATAATATGTTTTTCCAATATTAAATCGTCGGTTTCCCCCGTCACAGAAAAATAGTGTATTATAACGGAAAATATTAGATCTTATCTTGAGGGAGGAGTCGGGGTAATACTTTCTCCCTTGTATAATAAATAACTATATAATAAAGTTTTTCTCAAACCACTAATATCAGTGTCTATAACAGATAACAGTGACATAATTAAAAATACTACCTATGGCCTTTTAGCATCCATTAGAGGTAATTTCAAAACTTAAGTGCAGCAAAAGATATTTTATGGATAAAAATACACATAAATTGTTTAAATATGAAAATAGAAGTGAGGAAAGGTGTATGACACACAAAGGCAATTTTGCATTATCTTGACAATTGAAAATTGTTTTAGGTGGCTATCTAAATAATTTAGTTGTTTGACTAAATAATAGAAAATAAATAAAAACATTATTTTAAGTCTTTGGACTGCAAAATTTGCTGTTTAATTGAATAGACACCTAGAAAAAGCTTAAAACTACTGAATAATTTTACCGATTACTATTTTACTAAACATATACGAGAAATGTATTTACATAAAAATATTTAAATAACTGGATTGCAAGCGTTCAAGATATCATTTTAAAATCTCCCTTTATGCATATTGACTGTTTTGGGTCTGAAAAGTATAATAAAAAATTCTTTGTGTGTGTGGCAAAGGGGATAACTGCTTATAATTGAACACTAAATAAACATAGTCAGGCAGTTGTTTATAATGGTTATTTCCGGTATATCCAAGTAGAGATTTTCGCAATCAGATAAGCTTCAAAAGCATGCACTATGTAAAACTGGAATCAAAATTCCATATTATCTTGAAAAATATTCCCCTTAAACGTATTAACCAGCACATACCCATTCAAATTTGTTCCTGTTCAAATATTTTGAATTTTTTCTAATTAAATGTAATGTCTTCAATGCTGTGTTTTATTTCTACTGAAATCTTATTAAATTCTCTATAAATAACTCTGATAGAAAACGTTGCCCCGTTTAAATGCAGTCTTAAATACTAAAAAATATCTGTGTAATACTACAAATAGTAACACATTAGGCTAATCACGCAAATCACACATTGTTAGGTTTGTTCCTTTTAAAAAAAGTCAGATTACTTAATTACAGCTTAATTTTGTACAAACTGTCCCGTGCAGACGACTAAATGCTCCAAAACTGTATAGAACTAAAAGGGATTTTGCCGCTCTTAATATAACAATAGAAAGTAATATATATATATATATATATATATATATATATATATATATATATATATATATATATATATATATATATATATATATATATATATATATATATATATATATATATATTACAAAAATTTGTTTTTATTTAAATTTTTAAGGCATTTCCAGCTACTTTATGCGAAACTTGTATAAGACTAAAATTGTTTGGCTTGTCGCTATTGATCCTTTCGCTTTATTTTAGGGCAGATAGCAAGAAGATGACTGTATATAAAACAATAACAATTTTAAATTTATTTAATTATTGTTTTAAGGCATTTCCTCAAGAAAATCAATATAATCATAACAGGCTCATTCTATGTAGCCTGCTTTGTTACCATTCAAAGGGCTCTGATCAAAGGTTCCATCGCTTTCTCCAGAGGGCTCTGACCAAAGGTTCCATCGTTTTAAGAAATCAATATCATAACAGGCACCTTCTATATAGCATGTTCGGTTACCATTCAGAGGGTGTTCTGGCTTGGTCATGCGCCCGCTTATCAAAATCATCAGTCAACGATGAAAAATTTGAATTACCGAGCGCCGCTAAGGTTGTTAGTGGCTAGGCAAAATATCGAATTTTCTTGAGAGGAAGCGTAATGGCAGCGCACGCGAGCTGTTCTGTAGCGCCGAACCCCCGCATTCCACCTTAAAACGTTATTTCTCAAAATTTTATAAGCGAATATCCACAAAATTGGTCCGAAATTATTGTTTTTTTCTTGAGGAAACTTTTGGGATGATTTTTCTATTTAATTCCGTTCGTGTAGTTAAAACAGTTTGTCGACAAAAATGCGATTGTGTGAGAAGGTACCATTTTGATTTTTGAACCCAAGCTAGTTTGAAACAGAAAGTGTTTTCATAGTTCGTACGATGGATTTTAACTTGCAAGAAATAGGAAACAGATCATAATAAAATAAAATGAGTGTAGAACGTGATGCGTAGGTAGGTTGATACCGCGTTTTCGACCATTTTATAATTTTTGTTCCCATCTTGACATTTGTATTAAATGTTTTCATTCATAATCAACTCATTTAAGATATACTTGAATTAGTATAACTGGAAAGCTTTTCCAGTGGCTGATACGTTTTTATCCAGAAAAAATATTATAATATTGCATTAATAACCTACTGTGTTAAATTAGGACGTACAGCAGGTTTTTTCTAAAAACAATAAATAATTTATTTGTTTTGTTGTAGATTCCCCCAGGCAGTAAAACCAGAAATCCTACTCTTTGAGTCGAAAAATGTATGTTACAGCCTGGAGTTCTAGAAAAATGATAAACTTTGCTAAAGACACTTTCTCCAGGATTTAATAGCATTAGTGAAACAATAACTTGGCTGTTAGGTGATGCAGTACCCATAATAGGTATTTGGGAACGGTCTTAATATTTCCAGGAAATGCCACACACAAAGCGAGTGAGTCCGACTTGCTTTATACAGCAATATTTTTAATATTATTTGTAATATAGGTAGATTTATAATTTTTAAATTTTTGTGTCACAGGACAAATTTATGTTTCATTTATATTAAAAATAGCTTCTTGGCTCTCGGTAATTATTTGCAATATATAAATAGCTAAGTTAAGTAGCTTCTAACGTGATCCACACAAGTGTAACTATTTTATGCGAAATTATCGATAACTTAAGGCGCCATTTTTGTACCTGGCGGCCATGCTGGTCGGCTTAATTTCATTGTTACATGGTTTGTCGGCTTTAAACCTGGCTTTAAATTTTTTTAACAATAACATTACATAATAAATCAAAATTTGAAGATATTTTATGATTTATTTTAGAAAACAATATTTACAAAGAATGTAGGGGTCCTAGTAACAGAAAAACGTTTGGAGCGCCTTTTGTAAATTTCGAACGTTTCTTGGGCAAGTTATTAATAATCTTCAGACAAAATAGCCACCAAAATACGTTTTAAATATGTTTTTTATGTTTGCTATATGCTTTAACCGTATTTGTAACCTAAAGCGTACAATAAAAACAAATCGTTAGCCTGGCATTATTGCATATACAATATTTTTTTTTGAAGTAAAATACTTTATATAGGCGTGAAAACTCCATTCTGTCGTTCATCGCCGCGCTGTTGGGGATTTATCCCTTTTCTACCGCTACTTCCACGGATTTTGCTCTGAAGAACTAGTCGGTACTATTCTTCCTTGACTGTTCCTAACAGAACAACAAGAGGCGCGTTACGTGTGCATCCCTTTACTATCCAGCTACTAAAGCCTAGAACAGACCACTTCTCTCCCTCGTTCATACCTAGGGTCTCCGGATTATGGAGCAAATTGCCTGCAGATGTTTTCTCTTCCCATCCCCCGCCTCCAATCCTTCAAATCCCGTGTCAATAGACTACATTTCCCTTCTCCTCAGACGCCCACGGTACGTTAGTACTTAGACTTGAAGTCCACGTGGATTGTCTTAGGTAAAAAAACTCATTAAAGATATAAATTATTATAATGGGAAGCTTTTTCCAGTGACGGATATGTTTTATTCGGAAAATATTATAATACTGCATTAACGTTGTGTCTTAACTTAGGCAGTACAGCAGGTTTGTTCTGAAAACAGTAAATAATATAATCGTTTTGTTGTAGAGTCCCCGAGCCCCAGAAGACCAGCTCGGGCTGGGTTCAAAAATTTATATGACAGACTGGAAAAAATTCTAAACTTGCTCAAGACACTTTGCCACCGAATTTATTTTATAACCTTGGTGAAACAGCTTGTCAACTGGTTGGTGTAGTCCCTACAATGTTTGAGAAATTGCCTAAATGTCTCTAGGAAATACCATGAAGTAGTAGTAGTAGAGTAGAGTAAGTCTATACTATACTACGATATACAACATTTTTTAATATTATTTGTAAAATAGGTAGCTATATAATTTTTAATTTTTTTTTGTATCTTTCAAGAAAAATTCATGTTTCATCTGGAGTATCAATTTTATAACAATAAGTTAGTTGTTAGTCCTACTAAACAGCTGTATATATTTCAGCACTTTTGACAATATGGCGAAGGAAAATTAATGTTGGCCCTTCTAGTCGTTTTGTAAGCAAACTCGTGCTAAAACTTAAATTGGGAAAATAAAATAGCCTCCAGAACTGCGAAATTTTACTATTACTTTAAGCTTCTTTTCTCCTAAGGGCTATTATTATTATTATGCTAGCACAGTCTTTTGTTTTTAACATAGGGCTAAAAATACGGATTTATTGTAAAAATATGATTTAAACAAATGTCGTTCTCAAATATAGGTTAATCTAAATATCGACCGTTGAGATCCACAACGTACACTGACCCCCCTTAATTCTTAAAATATTGATTAGACTGAACATTTTGGTCATATAAAATGTAAACAAGTTGTAAAATTCACGTTAGTTTGGTCCTGACTATCTTTTTCATAGCTCTTTTTTAATTTTTGGACTTTTTCCATTTTGAAAAATTGTTTCTTGTGTTAAAACACTTTTCATATTCTGTTTTCTTATTATTTTTCTCATAAACCTTCAGCTTTTCCCCTTATTCCCTGTTTTCCCTAAAATATATACCCGCTCTCTAGGTCTTTTGTGACCTACTTCTTATTACTTTTTATGACTCAAATCGCTCGGGTCTTATTTAAAAACGATTATGCCACCCATCTCTTCCCATACCTTCGCCCTATTGCCTATAACTTCTCTATGCTACCCCTTTGAATTCATTATAAATCTGAAAAATCTCTTTTTCAATTTTTTCCAAATTATATATTGAAAAGTCATTTCCTATCATAAAAGTATACTCTACAGTATTTTCCTATAACTTCTTGGATTTGAGCTCCACTTCTCCCGTTATTCCTGAGCAAACCTGAGCAAATCCCATAATTCTTGAAATTTTGATTAGTTTGGTCATTTAGGTCATAAAAGGTTTAGGTATGTTAAATGTTCTGAAATGTCATTATGAAAAGGGTTCCTCTCAAAATTGACAAAAATACATAAAAATACACTGTAAACAGACCTTTCCAAACCAAAACCTTCCTCAATGGTTTCTTACTTTTACAACAGCAAAGAAGGGACAATCCACGGCGTATGATCCATTTAAAAGAAAATCAAAGTAGTCAAAATTGATAAAAATACATCAAAACAAAATTACTTTGGACAAATTTTCTTCAAAATGAAATTTTTTTGCTGGTTTTTTATTTACATAAAAAGAGGTAATCTGCGGCTTATGTCATGTTTTCTTTATTTCTTTTAAAACATTTTAGAGGGACCATAAGGGTAAAAAACAATAAAAAAACAATCTGTAAGGTTACTTTAAAGGCCCCTTTAAGATGCCCTAATTTGGTGGGGCCACAAGGGTAAAGACGATAAAAACAACCTGTAAGGCTACTTTAAAGGCATCTTTAAGATACCACTGTACTGCCTCAAATAGAAACTAAAAGCAGGTATTCAATCTTTTAATTGAAATACAACTTTACTCAAGCATTAAAATAGTTCCGACTGTTTTTAGAAAACCCCGAAATATAAAAATCATGAACATTGAGAGTTAGGTTTAGATCGCGCGAAGATTATCAGGATTGAAAAATTCTAGCGCGGTCAATTTAATTGTTTATTTCCTTATAACTGCTGAACCATTGGTTTAGAGAAAACATTCTCAACGAAAAATATTACTCAGGATGTGTTCTTATAAGTTTTTAATTTTTTTAATTTGATCCCACTCAGTCCCGCACATACGCGATACGATACAGCGCTGGTGCTGTCGGTGGCGGGTAGCGCGGCAGATGGATGGAGATCGGTCAGCCGGGGTTTGGTAAGGTTAAGTGGAGAGGGGTAATGCCCCGAGCGCTAATTGTGCAAGTATAGCCTGCACTTGACAGATTTTTTTTATTGTTTCAGAGGTAAAATTTCATTTCAACACCGCATACCTAAGAAATCTTTCAAAATGGTGCAGCCAGAGCCGAGACAGAATGGAAATGTAGTTTTTGGTAGGCCGAATTCAACGATATATATGCTGTATATTTTTTTAAGCTGGAATGAGGAGCCTCAAACTGCAGTTCCAGCTAAACAAAGGTATGTAAGTACATATTGTTCACACTAAATATACATGTTTTCTTTCTGTAAAATAAGGACGTCGCTTTACGAAAAGGGTTGTTTTTGTTCAAGCCATGAATGAGGGATAATATAGCAGCTTCTGTCGACGGGCCCCAGGGCACATTTTAGAGTCAAATTTTTCGACAAAAAAATATTTCGCACGATGTAAGGGACAACTTTTGTTATTACACGTTTTTCCAAGCTTGCTAAGGTTAAGCCTGATCATTGAAGGAACAAGGTATAGACCCTGAACCAACAGTACAAGCAAAATGTAATACAATACCATAGAGATTAAAAAACGTGTTTCTTTAATTAGTTTACAGTATGTGGTTATATGGATAGCTGTAGAATAAATATTACATTACTGTTTAGATTTCCTAGTAAAGGAAGGCCGCTATTCCTTCAGTCACCTAAATTAAAAGAAAAATGTGGAAACATAGACCAGTACAGCCTCACCATTGATTTTATTATAGGAAAATCTGGGATAGGAGTCCTAAAACCGCTGTTCCTATAAAATCGAGGTATGTTTTGTCAGTATTTTTCACGCCGAATATACATGTTTTCTTCTGTAAAATAATGACATCACTTGTTTGTTATTTACCTACTAATTTTAATTTTATTTTTGAAATTTTGTTTGCTCAAAGAGTGCCCCACGAAATACCCTCTATACGTAATTAGGTATAAAGTGTAACTTTTTTGAAATTTTTAGGCATCGTTACCCGCGATGGGTCAGACAGGATGTTACCACACCCCCGGATCTAGCAACAGAATTTTCTCATATTTGTTCATCACCGAGCTGTGAAGAAAAAAGAACAATCACTGTGAATAATTGTATAAAAAAATCTTTTAATACTTCAAAGAAAAATGTCACATCCTATATCTTCTAATAGAATACAAGTTAAAAATTTAATATGAAGTGCGTGTTAATTTAATATATTGTGTTTAGCATTAAGTATTTATTATGTTATATTTCATACAACTTTTAAACTATAACTTAACTATGCATAATTGTATAAGTGTTTAGTATTAAGTATTTCTAATAAATGTGCCACCCCTTCTGTCTTTTAATGCGATATCGGATGCCCTCTCCAGAGCTATGTTAAGAAAATACCTGATATTTTTAAAACATACTCTAAAGACGGTTTTAAATCAGTGACCCGATCATGACTACATCACCTTATTTGGCGATGTTGCTCCATATACTTAATATCTAACCTAAAAAATCAAAGTATTAAGATTAAATGAGGCAGTGTTACCATATGGACTGACTAGTTTACGATTTGATCGCTGATTTAGAAATGGCTAAGGAACACCTGCTCGTCTTTATTGTCATGCCTATGCGCAATAATACGTGCAATATTTATTTTATCTTGAAACAATCATCGTACACCTGAGCAATATAAACACCTAACCTTAAAAATGCATAACAATTACATAACTTTGAAACAAATGGCCATTATAGATGCCTGCCCCTCTAAATACATAACCTTTTAATAGCTGCTCGCGTTCAAGGCCAAGTTCTTGTGCCGACGACCTTGAAAACATGCGTCACAAATGTATCCTTGAAACAAGCGTCGTACACCTGGTCATCAGCAAACAAAGAATTTAATAGCTGCTCGCGTTCAAGGCCAAGTTCTTGTGCCGACGACCTTGAAAACATGCATCACAAATGTATCCTTGAAACAAGCGTCGTACACCTGGTCATCAGCAAACAAAGAAACAGCTGCTCGCGTTCAAGGCCAAGTTCTTGTGTCGACGACCTTGAAAGCAGGCATCACAAATGTTACCTTGAAACAAGCGTCGTCCACCTGGTCATCACCAAACAAAGAAACATCTGCTCGCGTTCAAGGTCAAGTTCTTGGCCTTGACATTGGAATAACACCTGCGCATATCAAGGTCAAATAACAATAGCACAGCTGGGCGTTCAAGGTCGACCCTACTGCGCATGCGGAGACTCACGGAGCATCATATACCTCTACTCAGGTGTACCCCATTTATTTAAAATCACACGTAATAATTTAATGGCTGGTGCTTTTAAATTAATGATTTTTAATTTTGATGTCATAATAAAAACTTTTGAAATAGATAAATCCTCATCTTCGGCTAGAGCGCTTCCGAAAATTTCAGAAAAACATATCAATCCCAGTGTATTTGAAAAGATGTCGTGCTGACGGTCACTTCAAATATTTTTAAGAACACTGACGGAAGCTATTAGCAAATGCGTCAAAATTAAATTAATTAATAATAAAGGAAGATCAGAGACAGCTGATTTTTTTTATTTATGAAAAATCTGAGATTTTGGAATAACTCATACATTTTAAACGGTGACTTATCGACACTGACTTGTCAAAACCTAAGTGATCATTTAAAAAATCTTAATTTAAACCAGTACTAAGTCCTAAACCTTTTTAGTAAACCTGAAAGTAAAAGCTCAGCACCTGTGAGCATCCGTCTTCAGCATATCTCGAAAACTGATGAACTGTTAGTCAAAAATTCAGTGTATGTACTATTTAAGTACTATATAAACCCATACAATTAAAATATTTAAATTAAGTTGTTAGTCGACGTTAGTCGTGTCAGTCCTGTTGTTATTATTATAAAATTCAATTAGCGTAACCAACAAACCGGATAAAAACTAAAAATATTCTTTTGAGAATCTTGTCCCCCGTATATTTCCAAAATTATTAGCAGAAAAAAGTATGGAGACTTGTATAATATCAATTTAAAACTTAATTTTAGAAAAGATGTATCCACTAAAATCCGTTCAATCATTTTACTGATATAAGGGTTAAAGATCGTTAGTACTGAAAATCAAAATTAATTTAATAAAAAAAAAACGTTGCACCCTAAAGGTTTTCCGTAATGTTATAAATGTTGTATAAACAATAATCGCTCTCTTTTCTAAAATCTTAAAGGTGTTTAGGAATTACAATTTTTTATTAAACAACTTTATAATAAAAATAGGTGAATATATACCTAACAACGTGGTTTTATAAAACAACCAATGCTACTGAGATTATATTAACAATTAGATATTATTCTGGTAGGTACTCCGTAAAAACTTTATACATTTTTTTACGTATGAACAAAAATATTTACCAAGGAGCCATTCATAAATTACTTAACGCTAATTTTGAGTAAATTTACCCCCTCCTCTCCTCTTGTAACGATCTGTAATTATTAAAAATCTGCAATAAGCGCATGAAGGGGAAAAGATAGTTATTATTTGAACTGTAATTGGTAAAGTTACGTAACGGTGCCTTAAACACCCCCAGACCCCTCCGCAACGGCTAGTAACGACCATATGAACCCCTCCCCCCTTTCAGCGTCACGTAATTTATGAATGGCCCCCAATAGAATATAAATACATTCTATGTAAATTATTTGTAATTTAAATTACATTTTACCAACCTTGCAATAAAAAAATTGTTTAGTTTTTATATTAATTTCAGTTACACTTAAAAATATGCTACCAGACACTCACAACAAATTTTACCATATGTTTAAAGATTCTTCAAAGCTTTAAAACATTTATTTGTACTCCATGAGACCATTATTTGTTTCCGCAGTATAAAAACACCCTGTAAAAAGACACCGGCTAGAGCGCTTCCAAAAATTACAGAAAAACATATCAATCCCAATGCATTTGAAAAGATGTCCTGCAGACTGGAACTTCAAATATTTTCAAAAACTATGGCGACAGCTATTAGCACATGCGTCAAAAATAAATTAATTAATAGTAAAGAAGGATCAGACACGGCCGATTTTATGTTATTTATGAACAATCTCTTTGATGCATTAAACGTGTAGCATTTGAAATGCTACATTGTTTTTGAAATTACTTTTTAGTGCATTTGGTTTTCCTGACAAGATGGTGAAGATGATTTTGTAGAAAATTTTGACATTACTTTAAGGCAAACACTAAATATCTCATAAAATCTTATTTTATTAAATTATTAATTTCTTACACAAATAACAAGCATTTATGTTTTACAAGGATGTAGGTTATGCAATTTGACATCCTTTTTTTTTATTCTATATAGTTCAACCCCACTATGTTGTGCGAGTCCAGAATGTCTTAATTTTATTTCTGCACTTGAGTTGATTCACCCTAAAAGATCAATTTACAGTATTGTATTCATTGTTTAATTTAGCATTTCCTAAGAATATTACCTATATCATTGCGTGTACTTTAAGAACTACGTAACGACTGGCCCTGATAAAAAAATTCTTATTCTTGTAGCACGTTTCTCCCATTTTAATTGTATATAGTATATTTTGATTAATTGTAAACTAAAATAAAATACTAATTAATAATTGATTACAAATTCTAATTAACGAAGTGAATACTTTGTTTTTCTAAGGCTACAGTGTCTGCACGTCCAGAGAATCTTCCGTTTCTTTTCTTCTTATTTCCTAATATGATTGCCATTTCAAAACATCGTGTTTACTTTTGGGAACAACCAAAATATAATTATGTAGAGGCCGAGTTTTGAACGGCGCACATTCGGGCTGACGTCGAATGCTTTGATTGGTCCAATGTGACACATGGAGTTCCAATTGTGAGGGGCAAGAAATTGATGTCGTGGGAGGTTTTTGGGGTGAATTTAAGGAAGGACAAGGTGGTCGTGAGGGACAATCTTGGCCAAACAGTCTTGGCAAGAGAGGGCCGTTAGTTATAACCCTCGTTTTATAAGTTGAACCTACTAGTTTGTGATTGTGGCAAAAGTCACAATGTGGCCGATGGTGGTTTTTTCGTTTTGGTGACCCTCCAATGGGGATGAGGTAAGCAAAGCTTTTATTCTCCCCGAATTTCTTGGAGTGATTTGTACTGTTGTATTACAGGGTTTTTTCCGGGTAAAGGAATAATTTTCGACAACTGAAAGGATGTTTCATGGTGGATGCAACCCTATGTATGTGGCTTCTCATGAGTTTCTATCGTCAACACCATAGAGTCTGAAGGGGTACCTACTCCAGGTGGTCCAGCCGCATCACCTCGATACAACCTTTGGTACCATGCCGATCCACATCTAGAAAGGTAGCTTTTCAGAGCTTTCCTCCTCCGTCAGGATAGTCACCCTAAGCACTCAGTTCCGCGTGCTACGGTGGATTGTACTCCATTTTGTCTCTGGGTAAGGCCTGTACGCCGATTTTTGGTTATAACTGCATATATAAAATGTTAATTTATGAATTTATTATTATTACATAATCCCCTTTATTTAAAGCATCGCAGTATAAAGTCTCCTGTGGACTAATGTAAATTTTGTACAAATAAGTATTTAGAGGTAATATTATTACGTAATTACCCCTATTTTAAATCTGCCGTATTATGTTTTTGATTACTGATGAATATAAAATTGTATATATATTTTTTTTGGTACCATGCGGCTTATCAAGTGAATATTGACTTAATAGAGTGTATAAAACTGTTTTGGTAAGTTTTGTATCATTTTCTTTAGGGCGTAGCGAAAAGAATCATGATTTTTTTTTTGGTATCTACCCTCGTTGCGTTACCTGATGATTTACCTTATCTATTTTTATTATACTATTTGTAGCAGGGTGTATATTTAATATTTACTAAACTGTACTTGCCAAAATGGTACTAAAAATATTTGATAACCTTTCATACTGTAATTTAATTTAAGTATCTACTACCCATATGTTCAAGTAGGTATTATTTTATTAATGACCAAATCCTTTTAGCTGTCGACAAGCTTTTCTAAAATAAGAGTAAATATATTTTATTTTGGGGAATGGTTTGTTTTATTGCCTGCTAAAACACATGCAAAGAATTTTATAACATTTTTTAAAATCAAATATCAGCTTAAGTTCTGAGTTTATTAAGCTGTAAGCGTATTTTTCTTTAACAAAAACTCAGTGGCGCCCTAGTGCCTTGGAAAACCTAAACAAAGAAGAGGAAAAGGGAAAATTAAAAAACCTACGGCCCATAAATGCTCCTGGCGAAAAGCTGCCGCGCACTTGTAGCACTTCTGGGTAGTTAAATTTATCAATTTAACCCCAGAACGCTGCAAGTTAAATAGCGCCCAGTAACGTGAGGCTCCGAATTTTCCATTTTCCAAACTAAGAACGTTAAAAATTATTTAATATTAAACTATTTTTTAATTCCAGGCATTTAAGTAAATTTTATTTTCTCAAGTTGCATGTGTTTGGTAGCATAAACAAACTTATTCTTATCTACGAATGATAACAAAATTCTTGATATTTTTACCTACTCTTTTTAGACTGTATGAAATTCTTTTTTTGTGGTACACATACATTCCTTTGCGATTTTGACTAGATATTTATGAAATATTTTATTTAGAATACAAATAATATAGTACCGAAAATATTTATAGAAATGGATTACCAATTTTCCCCTAGACATCTTTTGTTGCCTGAGATTGATTATGAATTAAATATTCGTGGTGTTAGAAGTAGAAAAGAACGTTCCGAAAAAATTAAAATTTTAGCTAGACTCTTGCAGAAAGAAGCCCAAGGAGCTGATAAAATTGATTTAGATAATTATATAAGTGATTTTGACACAGAACGCGATGCTATTAACGCGACGGTTGTCGATATAACCGGTCTTATCTTAGATTTCGAAGGCAATCCCGAAGATACGCTTCTAGCTAGAATAAAATCACGAATTGCTCATGTTACGAACCGCGTTCTTAGACTTAAAATTCCTACCGAAGGGGATGATATCGAAGACGTAAAACTTTATAAAGAAGAAACGTACGCAACATGCCTTCAATTAGATGCAGATGTACATGCTAGAATAATTATTACCGATACCGCGAACACAAGTAACCAAAGTTTTCCTAGACCATCAATAGTAAATGTTCCACCCCCTATAATAACGTGTCAAAATAAACAGATTTTACTTTCAGATTGGAATGTTAAATTTAACGGGGATCCAAAAGCCGTGTATAATTTTATTGAACGCATAACTGAAGTCGCGGACGCGCGGGGTGTTTCTGAAGACGATTTATTTAAATCGGCTGTTGAATTGTTTGTGGGCGATGCTTTTGTTTGGTACCGTAGCATAAAGAGCTCTGTTTTAAATTGGCCCGATTTATTAGAAAGGATAAAAAGAGACTTTCTATCGCCGTGTGTAGAAGACGAAATTTGGGAACAAATAAAATCGCGCAAGCAACGCAAAGATGAGTCGGTCATAATTTTTGTAGCTCAGCTAGAAAATCTTTTTTCGAGACTAAGCAGAACCCCATGTGAAACAACTAAAGTTAAAATTTTAAAACAAAACCTTTTAGCCGAACATATTACTCAGCTAGCTTTATGTACTATTGATTCCGTTCAAGAATTGGTAAATTTAGTTAAACGTTTAGAGGAGGCTAATTACATAAAAAATAAAAATCGTTGTTCTGTTTCTCGTTCTTCCTCTCAACTCTGTGAAATTAATACGGATAATAATAATAATTCAGGCAATAGGAATAGACAAAATATTTCAAAATTTCCGTCTCGTGTTTTTGAACGCCACGTTTCGACACAAAATTCCTCCTCAGGAAACAGTAAAGTAAAATGTTGGAATTGTAATAAATTAGGTCATGTTTTCTCCAATTGCAAAGCCAAGAGAAATAAATTTTGTTTTGGTTGTGGCGCTGCCAATTTTACTATTAAAACTTGTACCAGGTGTTCAAAAAACTAAATCGTAGCGGCATACGTTACGGCCGAAACTATGTCGCAAATAAACAGGCCAAAATTAAAAATAAAAGCTACCCTACTGTTGAACAAACTAAATATATAGAATTCTTTAAAAACTTTTATCATAACTTAAAATTTCCCGTAGTGAGGAATGAAATTTCTCCAATGTTGGAAAAAAGAAATTTTGACAATAGACCTTATATTTCAGTAAAAATATTTGATACCGAAGTAATTGCTCTTTTCGATTCCGGCGCAAAGTCGTCAATTATCGGTGCTAGCGGTCAAAACATTTTAGATCAGTTTAAAATTAAAATAAACCCAGCGAGTGTAAAAAATATTTCCGTTGCAGACGGCTCGCCGCAAAAAGTGATATGCCTGGTTGATTTACCAGTGGTGATTAGCGATGAATGTCGTGTAGTTAGGGCATTAGTTGTACCTTCAATACGCCATGGGTTTATTTTCGGTAGCGATTTTGCACGCCAATTTTCACTATTATTGGACTTTAGAAATAATACATGGAATACTCAGAATAATTTAACTAGCACATCAAGCACGAATCAAACTAATTTAAATTATTTGGTGACTTTAGATGAACTAGAGTTTGAGCAAAGAGCAGCCGCTCAAAAATGTATCGATTCTTTTCAAGAAATTTCTAGTGAAACGCGTTTGGGGCGTACAGATAAAATTACTATGACAATAGATACTGGCGACGCAAAGCCATTTAAGAAAAAACAATACCTTATGTCACCTTATATGTCAGAAATTTTAAATAAGGAGCTAGACGAGATGTTAAATTTAGATGTTGTCGAACCTTCAAATAGCCCTTATTGTGCACCGGTTTTACTTGTGAAAAAATCAAATGGTTCTCATAGACTGTGCTATGATGGGCGCATGCTTAACGCGCAGACGCGTCACGATTCCTACCCTTTGCCTAGTATCGACCGTATTCTGAATATGTTAAGGGACGCAAAATTTATATCGACTATAGATTTACGCAAGGCGTTTTGGCAAATACCGTTAGACGAAAAGTCACGCGAAAAAACCGCATTTAGTGTCACCGGTCGAGATCTTTTTCAATTTAAAGTTGTTCCGTTTGGACTTTGTAATGCTGCGCAAGTACAGCAACGTTTAGTTGACAAAATTTTTGGGTCACGTTTCGAGCCTAAAATATTTACCTATCTTGACGATATAATAGTGTTAGGGTCTACTTTTGAAGAGCATTTATCTTTGTTAAGAGAAGTAAAGAATCGTCTTAAAGACGCAAACTAGAGAAATGTGAATTTTTTAAAACTACCCTTAAATTTCTTGGTTATGTTGTAGGCGCAAACGGGTTACGTACCGATCCGGAGAAAATTTCTAGTATGATAAATTACCCGCGTCCTACGAATAGTACCGAAATTAAACGATTTATTGGACTATGTTCGTGGTACCGTCGTTTTATTAAAGATTTTTCTACTTTGACTTCTCCTATTAACGATTTATTACGTGGTAAGAAAAAAAGAGAGCCTATTTAGTGGTCGAATGAAGCAGAGGAGGCTTTTACGAGAATTAAGCAAGCCTTGGTGTCTGCTCCAGTTTTATGTCAACCTGATTTTACTAAGCCTTTTAGTGTTCAAAGCGACGCTAGTGATACGGGTTTAGGCGGTGTGCTTACCCAAATTTTAGACGGTGAAGAACGGGTTATCGCGTACGCGAGTCGTTCTCTTACTAGAACTGAGCGTAATTATACAGTAACCGAAAAGGAATGTCTAGCCTTGTTATTTAATTTAGAGCGTTTTCGACCGTGGATAGAGGGTGTTAGGTTTACAGTAATAACCGATCATTACTCTTTACTTTATCTGAATAACCTAAAAAATCCTACGGGAAGACTTGCACGATGGGCGATGAAATTGCGCCAGTACAATTTTGATTTAATTCATAGAAAAGGACGTTTTAATGTAGTCCCTGATGCTTTAAGCAGGATTCCACAAGTATCCTTAATAGACGTTTCCTTAGAACAGCTAGATCCGTGGTATATTACGTTGAAAGAAAAAATAGTTAAAAGCCCCGATTCTTACCCTCATTTTAAGGTAGAAAATAATATAATTTATAAGCTTATTTTGTCTAGATCTAAAGTAAAGACTAATATAAACGAGTGGAAAACTTTAGTTCCAAAGTACTTGAGTAATAAAATAGTTAGTTCTTGTCATGATCCACCTACTTCTGGACATTTTGGTTTCTTTAAAACTTTAGGTAGAGTTCAAGATAATTATTATTGGCCGCGAATGAGAAAAGATATTTTGCGGTATGTTAAAGCTTGTAAGGTGTGTTCTTCACAAAAATTAGCTAACAGTCCGCGTATGGGTTTTATGGGTGCTGAGAAATCCGTACAATTTCCTTGGCAAATTATTGCCGTAGATTTAATGGGACCTTTTCCCCGGTCTTCCAAGGGTAATGCTTATTTACTCGTCGTGGGAGACTGGTTTACTAAATATACTCTCCTTCATCCGATTAGACAAGCTACAGCTAAGAGTGTAATAAAATTTATCGAAGAAGAAGTTTTTCTTGAGAGAGGCGTTCCTCAATTTATATTGTGTGACAATGGTTCACAATTTGCCGGTTCGGAGTTTAAAAGCTTTCTCAGCAATACAATGTTCAAAAAATTTGGTATAGCCCTAAATATTCTCCCCACTGTAATTTCGTCGAGCGAAATAATAAAACTGTCGGAACCGCAATCCGTTGTTACATTGAAGAACATAAAGACTGGGATAAAGAATTACCCAAAATTAGACATGCCATTAATACCGCCAAACACGAAGTGACTGGTTACTCACCAGCGTTTTTAAATTACGGTCGTTATGTACCTATTTCTGGTCGTTACTACGGGGATATAACTTCTACCGAAGGTATAGAGATTACTGCCGGAGATCGCGACGAGTACGTCGGCGATGTTAAAAATTTATCGGATATTTTCGAAGAAGTTCGAAAACGGTTGCACGATGCGTATAGACGCTATGCCAAGTCTTATAACCTCCGGAAGCGAGATGCTAGTTTTGAACAGGGTGAACGGGTTTGGCGACGCAACAAAGTTTTATCGGACGCAGCAAATAAGTTTTCCGGTAAATTAGCCCCTAAATATGTTCTTTGTACCGTAGAAAAAAGAATCTCTCGTTTAGTCTATGAATTGTGCAACGCAGACGGCACACCCGCTGGTCGTTGGCACGTGAAAGATTTAAAACCATATTTTGGTTCTAATTCAGATGTCTCTGTAAATTAACAGGAATGCAGATCTTACGTAGTTCTAAAAAAAAAATGTCTAGAATACTGTCGAATATCTTTGAATACCTAGTAACTTGTTGTAAATTTTGTTTTATCCATGCACTAAAGTTTTGGTAGACTTTTACCGATTAAGACTATAGCCGAATTGTGACTGTACCCGAATTATGACTTATCAAACTGTGACTCCAGTAGGACGTTTTGATACGCGTGAGATATCAACCCAGAACTTGGTGTACGAGATAAAAAATATGTTAACTGTAGTTAACATATTTTTATTTTTTCGAAGGGGGTAGTGTAGCATTTGAAATGCTACATTGTTTTTGAAATTACTTTTTAGTGCATTTGGTTTTCCTGACAAGATGGTGAAGATGATTTTGTAGAAAATTTTGACATTACTTTAAGGCAAACACTAAATATCTCATAAAATCTTATTTTATTAAATTATTAATTTCTTACACAAATAACAAGCATTTATGTTTTACAAGGATGTAGGTTATGCAATTTGACATCCTTTTTTTTATTCTATATAGTTCAACCCCACTATGTTGTGCGAGTCCAGAATGTCTTAATTTTATTTCTGCACTTGAGTTGATTCACCCTAAAAGATCAATTTACAGTATTGTATTCATTGTTTAATTTAGCATTTCCTAAGAATATTACCTATATCATTGCGTGTACTTTAAGAACTACGTAACGACTGGCCCTGATAAAAAAATTCTTATTCTTGTAGCACGTTTCTCCCATTTTAATTGTATATAGTATATTTTGATTAATTGTAAACTAAAATAAAATACTAATTAATAATTGATTACAAATTCTAATTAACGAAGTGAATACTTTGTTTTTCTAAGGCTACAGTGTCTGCACGTCCAGAGAATCTTCCGTTTCTTTTCTTCTTATTTCCTAATATGATTGCCATTTCAAAACATCGTGTTTACTTTTGGGAACAACCAAAATATAATTATGTAGAGGCCGAGTTTTGAACGGCGCACATTCGGGCTGACGTCGAATGCTTTGATTGGTCCAATGTGACACATGGAGTTCCAATTGTGAGGGGCAAGAAATTGATGTCGTGGGAGGTTTTTGGGGTGAATTTAAGGAAGGACAAGGTGGTCGTGAGGGACAATCTTGGCCAAACAGTCTTGGCAAGAGAGGGCCGTTAGTTATAACCCTCGTTTTATAAGTTGAACCTACTAGTTTGTGATTGTGGCAAAAGTCACAATGTGGCCGATGGTGGTTTTTTCGCTTTGGTGACCCTCCAATGGGGATGAGGTAAGCAAAGCTTTTATTCTCCCCGAATTTCTTGGAGTGATTTGTACTGTTGTATTACAGGGTTTTTTCCGGGTAAAGGAATAATTTTCGACAACTGAAAGGATGTTTCATGGTGGATGCAACCCTATGTATGTGGCTTCTCATGAGTTTCTATCGTCAACACCATAGAGTCTGAAGGGGTACCTACTCCAGGTGGTCCAGCCGCATCACCTCGATACAACCTTTGGTACCATGCCGATCCACATCTAGAAAGGTAGCTTTTCAGAGCTTTCCTCCTCCGTCAGGATAGTCACCCTAAGCACTCAGTTCCGCGTGCTACGGTGGATTGTACTCCATTTTGTCTCTGGGTAAGGCCTGTACGCCGATTTTTGGTTATAACTGCATATATAAAATGTTAATTTATGAATTTATTATTATTACATAATCCCTTTTATTTAAAGCATCGCAGTATAAAGTCCCCTGTGGACTAATGTAAATTTTGTACAAATAAGTATTTAGAGGTAATATTATTACGTAATTACCCCTATTTTAAATCTGCCGTATTATGTTTTTGATTACTGATGAATATAAAATTGTATATATATTTTTTTTGGTACCATGCGGCTTATCAAGTGAATATTGACTTAATAGAGTGTATAAAACTGTTTTGGTAAGTTTTGTATCATTTTCTTTAGGGCGTAGCGAAAAGAATCATGATTTTTTTTTTGGTATCAACCCTCGTTGCGTTACCTGATGATTTACCTTATCTATTTTTATTATACTATTTGTAGCAGGGTGTATATTTAATATTTACTAAACTGTACTTGCCAAAATGGTACTAAAAATATTTGATAACCTTTCATACTGTAATTTAATTTAAGTATCTACTACCCATATGTTCAAGTAGGTATTATTTTATTAATGACCAAATCCTTTTAGCTGTCGAGAAGCTTTTCTAAAATAAGAGTAAATATATTTTATTTTGGGGAATGGTTTGTTTTATTGCCTGCTAAAACACATGCAAAGAATTTTATAACATTTTTTAAAATCAAATATCAGCTTAAGTTCTGAGTTTATTAAGCTGTAAGCGTATTTTTCTTTAACAAAAACTCAGTGGCGCCCTAGTGCCTTGGAAAACCTAAACAAAGAAGAGGAAAAGGGAAAATTAAAAAACCTACGGCCCATAAATGCTCCTGGCGAAAAGCTGCCGCGCACTTGTAGCACTTCTGGGTAGTTAAATTTATCAATTTAACCCCAGAACGCTGCAAACGGTGGGAGACTTTTTAACAAAACTCTATTCCGATGCGGTGTAAGTGATAAAAATACCGAAATAATTGACATTCTCAAAAAAGGTAAAGAAATTTTCAGCTTACTAACTAAAGTTACCATTAAAACTAACAAAAACAAAACCGATTCTCTGCCGAACTTAACAGAGACCAGACCTCCATATTTTGATGGAATTGTTCAAACAATTAATGGTATATTTGGACTGTTTGAGGAAGAGAAAAATGACAAAAATAAATTGTTATTAACAAAAAGGTTGAATCAAGAGTTTTTGGAAAATATGTTTTCTGTACGTGGATCTGTACGTAATCATTTCGCTTGTCTTTTAGAATTCAGACCATAACCGGACTTTTAAAACCATCAAAATATTAAAACTGCCAGGAGGACTCAGATAGTGCAATCTTACTTCCATTAAATAGTTCACAAAAGAATGAAAATATCCACAAAACTCACATTGTTTTAGATTTTAGACGATAAACACACTCTCCCTTTAAGATTAGTCCAAAGTCCAGAATCTTCTGTGAATAATATTCAAAGACGCAAATTATTATGCAGCATATCTGGTCAAATAACTAAAGGATAGGTTTCACTGCTCAATATGTTCTGATTTGTTTCATGATTCCGCACTAGTTAATAACTTGTTTAATGCTAAACAATTATTTTTGTTACAAAAAAATATGGTGGACACGATACAATGTCTGCCTACCGATGAAATTGCATCTTTGGTCCATAAAACATTTTTGTCGTTTAAAAATTATTTTGAAATTATGAAACATGAGGAATATGTTGGGTCAAAACTCAATAACAACCTCTTAGCAGAAAATGTGGGTTGGTTGGGGAATAAAGAAGATCGCTGCTATGAACATCGAGCGTCTTTAATTGAACATTTGATTTTAACAAACATATTCAAATTCTGCAAGTGGTCTAGAGATACTAAAAAGAAATTTACTCAAAAGATTACAAATTTACAAAACAAATAGTCAACAATAATTTTCAACAAATTTGTGCTTTTCCAGGACACTATTATTTTTTTAAATTTTTATTTAAGATAAAATAAACCATCCTTGTCATACGAATCAACCAGTCGTGTAAACAGAACTACTAAGTCCAGAAAATTCTATAAAGTCTATACGTCATCATCGACTATAGACCCGTCCTGCATTTGCGATGCCATTTCTTACTTTTCATAGCTTAAGAGTTGTCATCAGGTAACATCCCCATGTTGTTTTGCTTTTTAACATTATTGCTGCTCAGTTATATGCTGAAACGGAGCACGAACTTTCCCTTTGACCTTGGCTTTCCCAAATCGGCATATAAAAAATACATATAATTCGTCAAAAAAAAAAAAATAAATAAAAACATTGGCCCGTACCTAATACTTTATCCATAAAACCGCGCCACGCGAAAATTCGATAGGGGTACCGAATTTTTGCATTAGGTACAAAATAAAACTTTAATTTCTTTAGTAAATTATGCGCCTTTTTTCCGTGTTTATTTGGGAATGTCATTGGTATCTCATAGCAAAATAGCAGCAACAATGTTAAAAAAACTGAAATAGTAGAAATGTTAGCTGATAACTACTCTTTGGTATACATGTAACGATACTACTTTTAGCAAATTAAAATTTTTTAAAATCGGACTCCCTCGTTTTAGAGACTAGCGTATAATTTATATATTTTCCTGTTTTTCAAATCATAATTTTTTATTATTACTTGGTGTTCCTTGAAGGGTCATGCAATGTAGGTACAAAAAAACTACACAATAAAATGTTTTATAATACTGTTTGCTTGTCCATAAAATGTCACTCATGATAATAAATGGTGCATGAAGCAAAACAAGTTTTGATCTCAACAGATTTAATGTACAACGGTGAACAACAAAATGGTACATCTAATTCACAGTCTATGTTCCAGTTCTCTAAGAAAAACCATTAAGAAATACTTGCATTTTTTTAACCACGACAGTACAATACGAGTAGATCGGGAGCCTTAAATCTAGCAAGATGTGCCTCTAAAAATATATTAAAAGTAAATTTTTAAACAAAGAGCATACAACTAAGAAGTAAAAAGTTTAATGACAATTTTTATAAACAGCTAAGTCTGAAATAGTTTAGGCTGAAACAAAACTTCTCAAATAACTACAATCTATTTAGTGGGAAATTTTACGTTTGATTTTACTTTTATGCGGTTCAATTCCATTGTGTCAAAAATTTTAGTTTAAAATATTTTTCATTTGACACACTCATTTTTTTTCATTTTTAGCACACGGAATACTTCATCTGAAATTTATCAGTGTCAAACGTACTATTTTAATGCGGCTAGTTTTATTAATACGGAACAGCATTAATTAACGTTTTCCTATTTCCAAATTTTTTACTCATGCTATCTGTGACCGAAATTTCTGGGCATAGGACTTCTTGTTAAGATCAATGCCAGTTTAATTATTAAAGCACAATCTTTTTTTCTTTTTGGTGAACAGCGCAGCATGCCTACCATTTACATTTTATATTTTCGGTGTTCGTCAAAACGAAAAAAAAGCTCAGCACTTGTGTCAATCTGTCTTCAGCATATCTCAAAAACTGATGAACTCCAAAATTTAATGTATGTACTATTTACTATAAGCCCGTAAAATTAAAATATTGAAATTAAGTTGTCAGTCGACGCTAGTCGTGTCAGCCCTGTTATTATAATTGAAAAATTCAATAGGGAATATGCATATAACCCAAATAAATCTGAAATATTTTTTTTTATATTCTCTACATAAATTAAATGTTCATGGCGGTTGCTGTTATCCATTTATTTTGGTCTTTATTAACAAAAAAAAAAAGGATTTAAAACTGCAAATTTTCGCGCGAATTTCGAAACTTGTAAAACATGCTCCCATTGGCTGTGTCGTCAAAACTGAACTTATGACTCATCATGAGTACATGGTGAATTCCAGTGTTGTAGAGTCATCGAAAACTCAATAAAAATGGCATTTAATGCGTAACTCATCCAATGAAATATCCCTGCACTTAAAGTAGAAGGTTCCTAAAATCTTATTCATGTATAGGTACTTTAAGACTAAATCGGTCCAGGAACCTTTCAATTTTGCAACAAACATTGGCATTTTTGACATATCATCTTAATAATTTCAAGTAAATAAACTGCAATTCTTTATTTTCATGGCAATCTTGGAAAATTCAAAAATTTTCAAATTTTAGATGTCGCCGATGCAAATAAACCTTTTTATTTATAACTTTACCGAAAAAATAAGCGATTTAAATTAGTGGGAGGTATTCTTAGATAATTAATGGATAAAATAAACCCAAAAAGAATCCCTAAATAGGGTAAATAGTGTGGAATAATGTCGGTTAAAAATAGGATTTGTCGGAAAAAATCAAGAAAATCCGATTTTTACCCCCTAAATACGCTCCTGGATGACCCATTCGGTATTCATTTTACAGTGTGATTATCCCTTTATAAGATTGTGTTGAAAAATTGGGGAAAAAATAGATAGGAAAAAATACAGAGTGATTCAAATGTAGCGATGTCTAGGGCACAAAATGTAAAAAAAAATCGAAATTTAATCGGCGATTGCTCCCTTCTTATAGAGAATAAAGAAATTAAAAAATATGGATAACACATACTTTGACGAGCTCTTTCCGATGACGTTATGGGATTTTAATTTGAACCATTTTGACCCCACAAAAAATTAAAAACAACGAAATATTTGGGTCAAAAATCAAAATTTCCAGTTTTTCCAAATATTTCCATTTTCCAGTGATTTTAGGTTTAGGTAAGTGTATTGCAAAAAAAGTATTTGAGATTTTAAAGTTTCCCTTGTAAATCCGTTTTTCGATCTGACAATTTGTTTTCGAGTTATTAGGTACCTAAGAGGGGTCTGGAAATGGCATTTTTCGACCTAAAAAAATTCAAAAGAATTTCTTGCCATTTTCTGATCCTCACCAGTTTAAGTGGAGTTCTGAAGCTCCGGGTCCCCTACAACCTTCGAAAATTGACATCGATTTAATTCACATTTGCGACCTGTACCCGATTTCAACGGAAATCGCGGAAATTTCGACTTTGACGTTTAATAGCTCCGAAACGAAACATCCTGTATAACTGAATTTTTTACCGAAGCTAGTTGAACTATTCCTCTATCAACCCAAAAAATTCGATTTCTCTGCATCTCACTGTTTTCGAGAAAATCAAACCTGTTCGACTTTAGGTTAAGCTTTACCTTAACATGTAGATTGTAGATATTGGCTGATCTCCTGACGTCACTTTTCAAGGACAAATGTGGCTGCTTTTGAAATTGTAATAAATTATACCGAAAAGTAAACATTTTTTGTAGCTAAATTATCCTAATAATTTTTTTCAAAATATTTTTTTTGGGTTTGTAATGACTTCCTTAAACGATTTATGCAATAAAAAAAATAAGTGCATATTCCTTATTAGTGTAATAAACAAACAGGATAAAAACTAAAAATAATTTTTTGAGATTCTTGTCCCCCTTATATTTCCAAAATTATTACATACAAAAAAGTATGGAGACTTGTATAATATCAATTTCAAGTTTAATTTTAGAAACGATGTATCCACTAAAACCAGTTCATTAATTTTACTGACATAAGAGTTAAAGATCGTTAGTAATAAAAATCAAAATTTAATTTAAAAAAATGTTGCACCCTTAAGGTTCCCTGTAATGTTCTAAAAGTTGTATAAACAATAGCTTATCGATCCCTTTTCTAAAATCTTAAATGTGTTTAGGAATTACAATTTTTTATTAAAAAGTTTACATATTCTGCCCAAGATATCTGCAACCGGCAAAAGAATTTAAACAATGCAATGAAACGCTTAAAAACGTTACCAATTTGTTTGTAAACCAGATGTGGTAAGAAAAGTTTAAATCTTAACGGAAAATGAAAAAGTTTTTCAAAATTGGTCTGCAAACAAATGGGCAACGTTGTTTAAGCCTTCCCTTGCATGCTTGAAATTATTTTGCCGGTTGCAGATATATTGGGCAGACAATAATAGAAATAGCTCAATGTATACCTAACAGCGTGGTTTTATAAAACAAGCAATATTACTTAGATTATATTATTCTGGTATACCGTAAAAATGTATGCAAAATTTTATATTTACCAACAGAATATAAATAAACATAGTATGTAATATATTTGTAATTTAAATTTTCTTTTCTCTATTCGTAATAAAAAAAAATTGTTTAGTTTTTATTAATAATTTCGGCTATACACACAACTAAATGAAATTGTCATCATTTTCGTGGAATAAATTAGACCATTAATTTTTAGTTACATAAACCTAACAAATCAACAGATATACCTACCCCTTTTATATTAGCGTAGTTTATTAACGCGCTATGTATAATAGAACCTGTTGTATTTCTTATACGAACGTAAAATTAAAGAATCCGACAACGCTGTCCTTTAAATCGTCAAGCGTTCGAGCGCCGAAATCAAATTTTGCTGTAAATCTGCCGGTCTGCATATTTGGCCAGCGCCTCTCGCGGTCTACCGAATAGTCTTACATGATACTTCTAGTGCGTAGCTATTATTTTCTTTACTATTTTCTTTGCTTGACGTCACCAGTCCACAGATTCCATTGCGCTTGCAGTTCAATCTGCACGCCGAACGCGAAACTTAAAAATTGTCACGTATCATCTGCCGGTGAATAGAACGAGAACGGCAGGTTGACGCAGTGGCGGTGATATATATATATATATATATATATATATATATATATATATATATATATATATATATATATATATATATATATATATATATATATATATTCTCCTCTCTTTTTATATATATATATATATATATATATATATATATATATATATATATATATATATATATATATATATATATATATATATATATATATATATATATATATATATATATATATGTATCCTGTATATGTATATCTCAAAAATCGAGAGTTGACCGGGCTTGCTTAGGGGCCCAAGGTACTCTTGCCATGCCACTGAGTTGACGAGTGTTCTTGTTGCTTTGCCACGGTTTGCGTGGGTCGTATGCTAGTGCTAGTGCTATCTTATGTTTTTTAATGCGATTTGACTATATTATTTTCGCCGGTGTTTTTCATTGTTTTATGTTTTGATTAGTGATAAGTCTCTTTCCAAAATAAATTACAGAGCACCAATCTGAATTTAATAGAAGCCACTAGGTCGTTAGGAAATTTAACAAAATACTATACCTACGCCTAAGTGGGCGCACAGCTTAAAGGTGCGCGCATAGTTAGGCGAAGCGTCGCGAAGAGAAGAGAAGAGAATTTTATCCATCCGAGAACTTTACATGCAATCAAATGGGAGCCCGCACACTGAAGCGTCGAGAAACGTTGTGCGGGCTTCCATTTGATTGCACGTAAGTTTCTTGGACGGATAAAATTCTCTTCTCTTCGCTTCGCCTAAGTGTGCGCGCACCTTTAGGCTATGTCCTAATTGCGCAAAAATTTTGATCGCGCGAGCGTACGAGCGACGCGATAAAAAATTAAACTAAATAATCTTATGGGGCTGTCCAAATTGGCCGATATTACGCGAGCGAGCGACCGAACGCGATTCCATCGCGTCGCTGAAGTGTTTTGATTTTCAAACCAATTTGTTTTTCATCGCTCGCTCGCGTTATTATGGCGATTCCTGGGACGTAATTATTAATTTCGGAAGTACAGAAACGGCCTGTACTATGGAATAAATGGGCACCGCAATACAAAAATAGATTATCCTATGTGCCTAAGAATATAATTAAAAGTTTCAACTTGCATCCTTGTGTATTGAACAAATAAGCGTGGATCATCTCTCAGTTTTAAGTAAAGATGATGAAATTCTCCAAATTTTAGCCTGTCGTAATATATTGCATTGATTTGGGAACGTCTAACTTTTCTTTTTCTTGAAATAAATTGATATCTTAGATAAACATTGCCACTTACCAATAGGGGAAAGGCAGGCAAGATAGCATAGGCGGGCAAAATGGCACATCGTCTATATAAAATAACACTATCCACTAAAATGTCCTCTATGTGTGACAAATTAGCGCACATGTTGGCAACATCCCTCATTTGTAATGGTAGGTCGGCTGCAGCAGCGAGACAGGCGCTATTTGTTTTTATGTGATTTTATGTGAAGCTGATCTAATGTAAGTCTTATTTTAGAAGCAGATTAAGTAATCATAATTTAATTTTTTATGTAATTTGTGTACACTGTCGCAACTGTAGGATCACAACTTTTATTTTCGCGTTCTTACATTTTTACTTTAGCTTTTCTCCACATATTTTTAGCCAATAATTTTTAAAAATGTGAGAGGCGGGCAAGTTGGCCTAACCGTCTGCTGGCCAAGATGGCAGGGTACTCCATCTTGCCCGCCCCTTTATTTTTATTGTTTGTGTTACAAAGGATTACAAGAATTTTTATTCTTTTTTCTAAATGGTTTACTCATATACAAGAAAAACAAATAGAGGAAGCTGTGATGAGGCTAATATGGCAAGAGCTATAGAAGCAGTTAGGAAAAAATAAATGGGATGGGCTCGAGCAAGTAAAACTTTCAACGTACCTGCGACTACCCTGCGACGTCGAGTTGGAAATAAAAATAAAGTTGCAGTTAATACTAGAAAACACCTCAGTTTTAAGTTTAACCAGCGTTAAGATAAGATTACGAGTCGTTAGTGTAGTGTTATTGCCTAATGCCATCTTACCCGACCCGGTCGGGCAAGATGGATTTTAGCATGTATATTTTTCGATTTTTTTTTTGTAATAAATGGATTTTAGAAGTCAACATTTTTGTGTCAAGATACTTTGCGAATACCCTTGGCTATCACCAGATTTAAGAATTGTTGCTTGAACTTTAATGATAAGGTAATATTCGAAAAATTAAAGATGCTATGCCATCTTGCCTGCCTTTCCCCTATACGTCCCTGTTGTTCGCGAGACATTTTGTGACTGAACCAATTAGGACAGAGCAGCGATGATCGCACGCTTCATCGCCCGATCACGCGTTTATCGCATCGCTCGCACGCTCGCGCGATCAAAATTTTTGTTCAATTAGGACATAGCCTTATAGTTCGATTTATTTGCGTCGACAAATCGTCGGAAACAAAATGTTGCAAATCAAGCGTATCTACACTGCAACGATTTGTTGTTAGTTTTAATTTTTCTAGCCGGCGTGGTCCATCATGGAGGAAATACTCTTGTGGTCAATTTTCGCTGTTTGTTTAATAAGGAAACGACAAATTAAACGTTTAAAGTATAAACAACGCTGGAGATGGTCCAGAGCATGACTACTAAAAAGACATAGTATTTCTCATGTGCAATTGCTGAAGGAACTGCAAATTGAACCTGAAGATTAGAGAAAGTACTTGAGGATGGACGTTGAAGCATACAATTATTTACTGTAATTAGTTAGTCTCAGACTCACATTCAATCATTTACCAAACAATTAAATTTTATAAAAATATTTTTCAAATTCCTCGCCTTGTTTAGCCACTTGCGGCATAATTCTACCTCCTCTGTTTCTTCCGCGCCGCCGAGTGTGTCGTCATCATCATCTATGGTGTTTCTAGAGTTTCTTGGAGTCTCCCGGTCGTCCAAAAAGTTAAGCAAATGAAAATACCAAAGTGTTGGTTTATAATTAATGTCTTAGTCTCTGGCACCCGAACGAAATGATTTATTTACATTGGCCAATTCTTTTCTGTAGATAGTTCTTAGCGAATTTATTTTTTTAATTATCATGGCTCTTGTCGCAGCAGAGTCTACCTCTTTGAATTTGCCAATTAAAATTTCGTAACCTTGATTTTTTTTATCTCGGCCACCGTATTCTTTTGACTTTATTCGCAACAAGGACGGAAAGCTCTTGTAAATTTCAATCAACTCGGAGAGAAACTCATGTGCAACCAAACACTGCCAAAGGTCTGACATTCCTTGATAAAAATAATTCTAAACAAATAAACATTCACACAACTACTCTGCTTCTAGTTTACAATAATTATAATAATTACATCGGCAGACAAATCGAGCAAAAGTGTTCACACGTTACGACTTGTCTGTGCAAACTTCCTAAATCTATGCTCGAAAGCTAAGTCTTCCAACTCTGTCTTTCGTGTTTGTGCAGTTCTAAAATTTGTTCAAACTTTCTGTTCATACGCAACGTTTTGCTTGCAACGTTTTGTCGACGCAAACAGATCGAACTATAATAAAATGTTGCGTGTAAACGACGCTTTAGTAAAAGCCAGAGAATTAGCGGATGAACTCGAACTAGTGGAGGTTTTCGTTAATGACACTAGGGCACGACCAAGAAAAAAAAGAACCCAGTTTTCATATGAGGCAAGAGATGAGCGAGCATATTGAAGATAAAGAAAAAAAAGTTGAAGTTTGAAATCTTTTTTGCGGTCTTGGATCAAATCAAAAACTCCTTGGAGGAGAGGTTTGACATGGTGAACAATCATTCTTATTCATTTTCATTCCTTTAAAACATATCACACCTATCTTCTGTCACTAAGGAGTAGATCACCAAGAATTTTATGGACTTATATCTTCGACTCAGTGACGGTGATAGCAGTGAAGTGAATGGAATTTAGCTAAGAGATGAGGTACTCTCCATAATTTCATTTTGTGGAGAAAATCAAAATCTAAAAAACCCACAGGCAAATCTAGATTTTTTGACAGATAAGGAATTAGAGGAAACTTCTCTATGGATTTTCTTAAGAATTCTGCTAACATTGCCGGAGTCGGTCGCACCAGGAGAAAGGTCTTTCTCCAAACTAAAAATAATTGATGAGTACAAGCGTTGTAGCATGCAGCAAGACCATTTAAATTCTCTTGCTATAATATCCATAGAGCATGTAATCGCAGAAAGCTTAGACTACGAAGAAATAATAATTGATTTTGCGGAAAAAAAGTCAAGAAAATTTTTCAAATTTTGAGACTAAACCCAAAATATTCTGTTTCGTCCAATTGTCCGTTGTGAATTTGAGTACTATATGAATATCTGTAGTCAGTAGCATCAGTTTATTATAGTGGTATTATGTCTGGTTTGGTTGTATATCCTATTCTTTAAAAAAATGTATCTGTCAAATATCTAGTAGTAGTATGTACTTAGCCTTAGCTGTAGTTAGTAGGTAGGATAGTGGTGTGGTCTTTCATTACAATTTTTCGGTCTATGAGGGCGGCATTTTTGACTTTGCCCCAGGTCCCAGGTGGCCAAACTCCTAACGCCGGGCCTGGTAGTATGTAAGGCAAGTTGATGAACATAATCAGGTAAAAGATTCTTTTTAATATATTTAAGTCTGGTGACTTCTGCAGGACGCGTAGATAAAATACCAAAAAGATTCTCTAATTGTGCTATAAAGATAGTAACAGATTCTTGTTTTCCCTATCTTATACTTTCCCATATTTCATAATCAGCAACCTATATATAATTTTATATTACTAACCATTGTATTACTAATTATATTATTTTCGCTTATAGCTTCCATCTCTAGTTAGGGCTAGCAAATAAACAAAATTTTAGGTACCTGATGTTAAGCATGTTGGTTTGAGCACGTAATGCAGCTACTTCCTGTCGTACAGCTTCTATCTCTTGAACCACTAAATGCTGCGTTCTCATTTCACTTGACAAATGGGCTACACTGCGTGCAAGTGTAACCACGTGTGCTTCTAATCGTTGGAAACGTCGAGTTGTTGCACGTGGTTCTCGCCCTCTACGTCGTTCTTCAGAAAGGCCGCGAGCATAACGTCGTTCTCGTCTGACAGAACTTACTGAGGATGAAGGTAGAGATGACATACTACCATGTCTAAATTTAAAAATTTGTGATTATTACTCAAAATCCATCCATTTAAATTTATCAAAATATGTTTAGGTATTGGAGAGCTTAGTTATCAATTTCGTGCTAATTTTATCAAAATGATTTTAGCTTCCTTAGTTCGTTTTTTCTATATATAACATTATTAAAAAAGTCAAGCATGTGCTTGTATCTTTCACAAATTCGAAAACTTTTGCATATATTACAAGCTCTGTAAAATAAAGCTTTACGATTTTAAATACACGCAAATATATTTTTTTAATTCAAATTAAAACAGCTGTTAAAAAAATAAAAAATTGACAAAAAATAGTAATAAGTAACGGCATCATATGTGATATCTACGTATAATTATAAATTACCTATTCTCCTATGTCTCTAAAACGCTGCGTTGAGAAAAAAAGTAACTGTAAATGTATATTTGCATTCAGCATAAACTATACTCTGATACCAAAATAATTGTAAATGATTTATTTCAGATAGAGTTGCACGAGGTGAATGGAAGATCTTACTTTTAGCGGCAAGTGTCCAGCACAATAACTTTTAGTTATTTTGCACATTTTATAAGACACACGTCGATGCACCTGTGGATCCCTAATCGCCCACATACTCTAAGATACAACGAATGTCTGACATTTATTTTGACACCGAAGTATAACATACCTTTTCTTATGTATTCTAGGATCTGAGGGTTGGTACCTTCCGATTCGTTTATTTACTCCCAGAAATTTTAAAACTTCTGAATACATATTTTCCAGGCCTTGCAACTGCTTCCTAATTGCTTTCGTATTATTAACACTTAAATTTCCATCTGAATCGCTTTGTCCATCCAGCATCGATTCAAGATCTAGAGATCTAGTGGTTGTTGAAGTTAAGTCAGTAGAATCTAATCCGAAAACTGCAAATAAATTATAAAGTCACCAATTTAAACGACAATATAATATTATGATTTGGTATCTTAGGACGCTTGCTTATTAGGGAAAAATGCATTCTGGGTTGGGACGTGCTGTAAGTACTAGCAGTCGCTAGTGTCTGCATTTATTGTAATAGTAACAATAAAACATGTCCGCCCTTTAAGCTAATCTTTAAGGCATTTAGTTATATTTATCATATGTATCATATATTATTAATTTATAATTTTTTTTGGACCATTCCTTTCTTTTTTTTATTTTTTTAAGACATAATGAGCGGAACGGGGTTCAGTAGAGTAGCCTATATTCTGACTAGACTGCGCCTCGCAGCTCCTTCATATTCACTTGTTTTTATTTTTTTTGTAAAATGATTTGTTTATTTTAATAAAAGGCTATTATTATTATTATTATTATTATTATTATTATTATTATTATTATTATTATTATTATTGTTATTATTATTATTATTACTATTATTATTATTTTTATTACTATTATTATTATTATTATTATTTATTATTATTATTATTATTATTATTATAAAAATTCCTAAATTATATCTTCCTTGCGAGGAAAAATATTTTTAAGCAATTAGTACCTGCTGCATATTTTTACTACTTACTTCGTTTGCCTCTAAGAGCTGTATTATAGTCACATTTTTTTGTAAACCTATTCTTTAAATTTTCTTCAAGATATGAATCATGTCAGGGAATAATGGTTAATAAAGAAATCTGGCAACTGGTGACACTTAAAGATACGAACACGTCTGGGGACAGTCGGTTGTACGGATGTGTGAGATCAGGAACTTGTACGGAGCAATATTTGAAGTATTATTTAAGTAGATAGAAAAGCGTGTGTGTGGGTGTCAGTGTGTACAGGGTTGGACGCTACAATTGGCGACGAGGAGAAAAAGGAACAAGTAAGTCGAGGAAAACTTATTGCCGGTCTTCCTATATGGAAAAGAGCACAAGAAAATGTTTGCCGGTCTTCCTACATGGAAAAGGGCACAAGGGAAAAATTATTGCCGGTCTTCCTACATGGAAAAGGGCACAAGAAAATGTTTGCCGGTCTTCCTTCATTGAAAAGGGCACAAGGGAAAATTATTGCCGGTCTTCCTACATGGAAAAGGGCACAAGAAAATGTTTGCCGGTCTTCCTTCATGGAAAAGGGCACAAGAGAAAAATTATTGCCGGTTTTCCTACATGGAAAAGGACACAAGGAAATGTTTGCCGGTCTTCTTATATGGAAAAGGGCACAAGAAAAAATCATAATTATATATTGCCGGTCTTCCAAGAAGGAAAAGGGAAAAATATGAATATTGGGAAAAATGCTGTCCGAGATAGAAAAGGGCATTTGCTATATGATCATTGATTAATTAGTAGTAAATGTTAAGAGAACTACCTACCTAAACATGCTTAGTTTGAAAATATAAATAAAGATTTTAAAACGCACCTTTTCAGTGTAATTCAAGATATCCTAAACAAATCACAATTTATAGCTGCATATGTATAGATTTCAAGCTTGACTCATTGTTGAGAACAGCAAATTTTTACTTTTCCTAGATTGAAAAGAAATGTAAACCGAAGGATCTAATATTACTAATTTTGCAAAATAACAATAATATAGGAACTCGACATGTCAGGTAAACATCAATGAAAAAAAAAAGATTTTACTTTATAACATTATAATTGAATGATTAAGAGGGTATACACGAAATAAAATAATTCTTTGTTGGCTTCTTATTATCTTATTATTACTAAAGGTATAAAGCTAAACATTATATTACTAGGCACTAAATAAATTACGCTCGACTTTGAACTACATGCTTCTTTCATTCAGTGGCGGGGAACAATGGCATTATTTTAAAATAAATAATTTTTGGGAATATGTCGAATATTACCATTCCATCGTTAGAGAATTTTGACGAGCGACGGAGACGCCAGCTCCGTAGGACTTCGCTGCTGGCAAAGAATGTAACCTGTCATAATTGCAAACGAGTTCGTCATTACGCAAGATGCTGTTTCAAGAAACGAAGCCTTCAATTTAATCAACATCAAGTGCACAACAAAAGACTTAAACCATCAAAAGCAACTGCAAGAGCGAATGTTCAATGCGTCGAAACTGAAAAGGAACATGTATTTCACTTAGACAACAATGACGACAAAGTGGAATGTAAGGTAGGGGGAGTTAGTATAAGTATGTTAATAGATTCTGGTAGCAAATGTAACATAATATCTGATAAAACGTGGGAATTCTTAAAGAAGTCAAACATTTAGGTACATAACCAGGTTAAAAATCCTAGTAAAATTCTTTTGCCTATGGATCAAAAGATCCTTTACAAATTTTAGGCTGTTTTGACAGTAATATAAGAATTGCAAATAATCAAATATCGGCAACTTCTTATGTTATAAAGGATGGCAAAAAGAATTTATTAGAAAAAGACATTTCTATAGCTCTAATTATTCTTAGAATCGGGTTAAATAGTAATAATGTAAATGTACTACCATTTCCCAAATTAAAAGATGTTATGGTTAATATCCCCATAGACAAAACCGTTACGCCAGTAAGTCAACCCTGCAGGAGGGTAACCATTCCTTTGGAATCCAAAATCAATAAAAAAATTAGACGAACTACTTGCCTTAGACATTATTGAGGAAGTAAAAGGTCCCAAAAATTGATGAACAAGCAGACAAGAGAATAAAATCATGTAAAGCTGTACTTTGGTGTCCTCCACCTCTGCTTATCCTATGAAAAGAAGAGAAATATCGAAGGGACCATAATTAGATGTCGCTATTGATTTTATGGGACCATTACCAAGTGGTGTTTAAATTTTTGTGATTATTGACTATTTTAGTGGATACAAGGAGATTATGATGATGAAAAATATAACTTCAGGAAATACAATAAATGCCCTAAAAGACATATTTTCTAAGCTTGGATTTCCGGTCTCCATTACAGCCGATAATGGAAGAAGGAAGGCAATTTCTAAGCGAAGAAATGAAAAACTTCTGCAATGAAAATGGCATTAAGATGCACTACACGGTATCATACTGGCCGCAAATGAATGGTGAAGTTGAACGCCAAAATAATGCTATTTTAAAAAGACTAAAAATCAGTCAAGCATTAAAAAACAACTGGCAACAGCACTTACGCGACTACCAAATGATGTATAACAGTACTCCGCATTCTGTAACCGGGAAAACCCCATGTGAGCTCTTTTTCAGGAGACAATTCAGAGATAAACTTCCCAGTGCTAATTATTCAGAAAGCCTGGTGTTAGATCAAGAAGTAAAAGAAAGAGACCAAACTGGAAAAGAAAAGGGAAAGGGATACGGATATCGCAAACGGAAAGCAAACGAGGATATTGATGTCACTCTGGGCGACAAGGTATATCAAAAAATCTAATAAGGGCCAATAAAATTACACCTGACTTCGACCCAACTCCACATACGATCGTAAGCAAAAAGGGAGGCGATGTGGTAATAAGAGAAGATAGCTCGGGACAGGAATACCGTAGAAATGTACTACACCTTAAGAAAATAGAGGGACAACGGAAAGTCCGCGATGATAATAATTATTCTAATATAAATCAACAACATAAAATGAGTTAACAGTTAGATACAAAAAAGGAGAAGACTAAAACACCCTTACGCCAAGTTAAATTCTGGACAAATTACATATCAATTATTTATTTAGATAGATTCTTTACGTCACAATTTTCTTTTGTTTTGGGTTGCAGGGCTACGAATTCTAACATCTCCAGGTATCATGGATTACTTAGGTTAAGTTAGATTTGTGTTAGTGTTAGTAGGTATGAGAGTAGTTTAGTTACTTAGCTGTTAAAGCTCAAATAAAATTATAATGGCGTGTCGTAAAATATTTCGAATAAGAATTTAGATGGATTGTTTTATTTGATATTGTATTAATTATTAGAATTAGAGTTATGTTAATTACTACATTTAAAAAGAAGAAAGAGATGTAAGATATGAATCATGTCAGGGAATAATGGTTAATAAAGAAATCTGGCAACTGGTGACACATAAAGATACGAACACGACTGGGGACAGTCGGTTGTACGGATGTGTGAGATCAGGAGCTTGTACGGAGCAATATTTGAAGTAGTATTTAATTAGATAGAAAAGCGTGTGTGTGGGTGTCAGAGTGTGTACAGGGTTGGACGCTACAATTATTATTTATTATTATTATTATTATAAAAATTTCTAAATTATATCTTCCTTGCGAGGAAAAATATTTTTAAGCACCTACTGCATATTTTTACTACTTACTTTGCTTGCCTCCAAGCGCTGTATTATAGTCACATTTTTTTGTAAACCTATTCTTTAAATTTTCTTCCGACGTATAACTATTTGTCATTTCTTTGGTGTACATTTTCCCCTTGTAACCATCATAACGGGAACTTTTAGCATTGGAGGAACTAAAAAAGTTTATATTGAATTTTTTTTGCTGGTCACCACGTGATCTAGTACGTGGAACCTTCATTCATTTGCAAATTCGATAACTACTTCTAGTAGCGACAAAATTATTAACTAATATTTAAAATTTTATATATCAACTGATTAATAATATATACCATATCATGTGACCTAGTTCATAAATGTCACATATTGATCAAAAATGTCGTCACTAAAACATGAATTTGAGTAAGAATAAGCTGACCTTTCTGAATGGGTAAGTTGTAGTGGAAGAATTATACATACTAACTAATTCGTCTCTTTTACAATTTTTTTATTTGCTTATTAAAAAGTGCTTTCAAAATTAGGTTCAACAGTTTTTCTCTAATTTTTTTAGCTATAGAAATGCTTTCAAATGCTCAAATTTTCTAGATGAATATTGAATATCATCATTTTAGGCGAGTGACGTCATTACCTTCCGGCAGTTTCATTAGTTGCTGTTACGAAGCGACTGAATAGTATTATCGATGTGTATTTTTTTACATGTTCTTTAAAAGCCATTTTAAGAAGATTTTAAGTCTAAATTAAAAAATAATAAAATATTATTGGATTTTTTTTATTTACCATCCTCGGTTAGACCGATATGAAACGATTGTATTCACAAATAAATGGTGAGAAATTTTTCGTCTTTCTAGTTGCTTGTGGTACTGTCAGTATTAAAACAGTATCCAGTATTAGATTAAGCAGATGCGGTGCGATTGGTATTAATCACTAGATGAACCGGTTTGTTAAATGGGAATAGAATTATTTTCGTATTCAGCTTTTATGCAAGTTAAAGGTTAAAATCTGTTACAGGTTTTCTCAGGTTTTTTAGAAAACAATGAATAATAGGTAATAACACAGGCAATATATAGTTATATTGCCTGTGGTAATAATATAAATGTGTTACGTTGTGAAAATACACTTTCCTAATCATACTGTAGGTAAAAGCACAGGCAATATAATATTGCCTGTGGTAAAAGCTTGGGGAATTTGACAACAGCACAAATCGGCTCATTATTTCATTGGTGTAAAGTGTGGCGAGGCTTTTAATATTTTGAACAATTTTCTTGTTAACATCTCGAAAATATTTTGGAAGTTAAGTAAAATTTAAATGATGCTTTTGTAAATTACATGATGTTCACTCCTGTGGACATAAACAATAGTTTAATTTGAGTGAGTAAAACAGACTCATTAGACAAAATCTGTCAAAATGCTTAATGAGTAACTTTGTAGGGTAGGCCGGCTCTACATAGCATCTTGTCTTTAGTTCTATTATGACTATATTGTATCCAATTTTATGTGAGAATGATGACAGAAAAAACAATTGAACAAGAATTCACCCTATTGGTCAGTTCCATGGAGAGTTTACACCAGAACATATTTTAGTGATCACAATATTGTTAGATTCTATTTTACATATTTGAATCTGGCGCTCTTTTTAATTAGTTGGTCGCTCACACATGTGCGCCAAGAGAAGCGGGGCCCAAGAATTAATGATTGACGTCGCGCCGGGCAGATACTGCTTGACATTAGGCGTGTTCGGTTAATCCTCGGCGAGGCCTCAGATGCCTCTGCGCGCCAAAATTCCGTTCGGTAAATGTCTTCGAGCGAACCGAGGAAAAATACACCGCGTTCGTTTATTCCCAGGCAGAGAACTCTGAGCTTCATCTTTTTCGTCGGAGGATTTTGACCGATTGAACGGAGAATCCAAACATCTGATCAGCTGATCACTTGTTTAGATATTTAGATGAAAAATGAGGTTAAAAAGGGGATTGGATTGAATGGATTGTTTAATTTAGAAAAGAATATTGTTGTCGCAAAAAGACTGACCACTTTGTAATTTATTTCCTTTTCCTTGCTGTACCTTGTTTTGGGTTTTTTTCGTGATGAGTTTCGCAAGAGTAGATGACCACAATTTTCACACAATTACTCTTCAAAATGAAAATAACTCCAATAACTGTCTGGTAACCAAAGAAGAATATAATAAAATTAATAACGGAGGTATGTATGTCTAAGATAAAACTTTTTCATTTCATGGACCTGCGTTTTAAAAGTATACTTTTGATGATGCTTCATCATCATCTTCCATTATAAGTTCATGTCCTAGTTGAATAATAGGCACTAGTAAATTCAGATCCCTGTTTAAAACACAGAAAAACGGTTATAGTGGTTTAGAAAGTTATTAAACAATCCGAAAGAGTTTTAAACCTAAACAGTTCAAATTCAAAAATCAGTTTAAGGCCCAATTTTATAAAGTCGATTTAAATCGCAAGGTCCGGTTTATATCCTAGATTGTCAGAAATGGCCGTTTTATAAACTCGGATTGACAGCCAGGTGTGATTTAAGAGCCACCAAAGAAAATAAAAAGGGTTTGAGAAATGCCGGTTGCGTGTATTCAGTGCGAAACACGAGCCATCTATGAGCCACCTGCATGGTAACTCTGTTGCTAAAATGGACTTTTTCTTTACCGACTGAACAGTGACATCACCGGTCGGTAACCCACAAATTCCCTACTATACCGACTAGTAGTGCGGGAAAATTTCAAATCAAAATAAGTTTTGTTTGGAACATTACAATAAATATAAATTATAAAATTTACTTTTTTTAATAACTTTATACTGAAATGGCAACATTATATACAATATTAAACGTAAAATAACTTCATATTAAAGTATATTTTGTTTTTAAAAGTCAATGTGGCCCATTCTTGAGTATTGTTACTAAAAAGAGTACATTTTATAAAATACATTTAATGCAATGCTACAAACAAAAGCTTAAAGTTGATAAGATTTCCAACAGTAGTTTTTTTATTACCAACAATGTCATCTTCAGGTAATAATAAAATATTAACAAATGTTTTAATAAAACAAAAATTTTTGTTAAAAAAACATTTACTGGCCAAAAACCACTATATAGAAATCAATAGCAAAATCAATTGTAATACACAGAGACATTAAAAAATTCTGATTTCTTGATCTTGACTTCTCGTATCAGCAATGGGGCCTCCTTGTGGTACACTGTAAAAAAAGAAAAAAGCAGTATCTTTTGCTCGTAAAAAGATAATAAATAAATTGTCGCCTGTAAATCTATTATCATTGCAAATTAAATCAATAATAATTAGAATTAATTTTACAGGACTTTTCTGTAGGCCACAATTGATCTGCAATAACACTAAGTAAAAATGTTAGCAACCAATAAGGTCATTAATTCATATCGACGCTAGAGCTGAAACTTAAAAGGGTGAATTTATTATAACAATAAATAAAGAATTTAGTAGTATAAAAAATGAATAGTAATAGGTACATAATAATATGTACAAAAAAAGTATGATATAATCAGAAACATATTTGATTTTAGTTTTTTAGAGCCATGATTTAGATAAGCATATTTACAATTATAATTAAGTATGTGTATGTACAACACACAGTTAACAACTTCAACTTTACATTTTAAAAACATTCTAAATAGTTCCCCAGGTATAGCTTTCAGGCGGCAATATTTACAAAACCTACCTACATAGAAAGACGAAGAAATTCTATACACCTATCACAGAACAGAAATGTTTGGAACATACAAATATATTATACACATACATGCATTCTTAACAACTACTGAGTATCATACAATATAATGTCATTTTCAAGGCACTGATCACTATTACAACTTCAACTAACTCACAATCATCGCTTTCAAAAGTCTGTTCCATTGTGAGTAGCTCTTCCAAGTTTTTTTGCACTCCGGTACAAGTGGTAAGTTTGTCAAAATCGGTTATGTCGTCACAATTGGGAATTGAGTCAGTATCGGGTGGTATGTCAACATCGGTTATTATCTCACAATCAGGTGTCTTACAAATAGGTGACGTATATACATTGTCAACGGTTAAATTATTATTGTGACATAATTTTTGCTTCTTCAATCGATTCGTTTTTTAAAATGACCTTTAGAAAAATCTGGAGGATTTTTCTTATCGTTACAGTATTTGAAAATAGATAACTTAATGCATTTATTAATTAGTTCATCATAAACTTCAACATGATCTTTACAAAATATAAACGATTGAAAAACTGATTTATAGCAAGATTTTATTTTGTGTTCTAAATGATATTCATGTCCTCGAGTTTCAAGATGGCCTTTTCTATTTAAACTGATCACTAGTTACTAAAAAAAGCAGTGTGTGGTGGGTCGATTTCCACACACATAAGTGTAATATGTTTTTTCCATTCATCCATGCCTATATCTTTCACATCTATCAGCAATTCCATCATGATTCAAAAAAATTACATTGCAAAACACAGACTTATTGGGCAAATGTCACACATTATTGATTTTATTTTTAAACTCAAAAAGTGTGTCGAAATCATGGAAGTCTTAATTATTATGAAAATAAATATGTTAAGAATAATAAAATTTACATTAAGGTACAAACAAGAAAAAAGTTGTATAATAGAAATCTTAATTTTGTTATTAATTTCATAGCATAAACTGTTTAAACATATAAAGCTTACGAATACAGGAATTAAATAAATGTTAGTAAATTGTATCACAGCCTGGTGGTCTCCTTCACGAGGGCAGTGGTCAAGCATCCCAATTTATGTAGCAGATAACTCTGTACCAAGTATAACAATAAATTGCCATTTTCTAATGATTATAATACTTTTGTACCAATATGATATAACATCTAGCAAAAATATCAAAGCTATTATTTTATTAAAGGCTAAATTTATTCAGATTATCTTACGATTTAAAATAAAAAAATAAGATGCTAAACATGCACAAATGGAAAATCAGTTTTATAGCCTATATAATTAGCTTGTATGTAACAATATTATATTTACAGCAAGCACATTTTATTAAAGGTTTTTAAGATAAAATGATAAATTTATGTGCATACTTACAATACCTGTTTGAAGAACAACTCACAAAATCACCGCGTGGTCAGGTAGACAACTTTCTTCTATAATAAAGCGAAAAATGTCTTTTACTGCGAATAAATCTATTTATTAAATGGTAATTACACTACTCATGGCAAAAACACCATAATAACGCTAAAAACTACGTTTAAATTAAAGGATTTAAATAAAAAATATAAAACAAAGCACTTACGAACAATCGGCTCTGCTGTCGCTGTCAAGCAAGATGTCTGTCCGGCGGTAAAAAACAGTGTAGCCAACACCAACATACACTATTTAAATTTTTTGTAAGAAGTTAAAGAAAATTACCAAATTTTATGAGGCAGAATTACATTAAGATACAAATATTATATGTTTAAAATACTTTGAAAATATGTTATAACAAAAAAAGATTATTCATATAACTGAAATTTGAAAAATAAAAATAACAGTCCCTAGTTATGTCAAACCCATGTCAGTGAAGTTAGCTCCTAATCAAACCCCCCTGCCCCAACCAACCCGACGAACTGTAGAGACAAATTTGGTGCTGCGATTGGCTCAATTAAGCTAACACCCCCCTGACTAACCAGGTCGTAAGTTAATCGGTAGAGAGAGTACCGCTTAAACTCAAGAACCCGATTTAGGACCTGCGTAGTAGAATTAGTTTATCTGACAGAAATGTTCTGCATCACCATAACCTAAAAATGTTTGTTTTATAAAGGTTTTATATTTTACCGAGACCACATTTTATAATGGATATGTTTAAAATTTTCGAAGAGTATTTTGTCAATGTTATTGAGCAGCTGAGGCGTGACAGAATATTTCGCACCCGCGCCAACTATATGGAGAAATGGTTTTCAGGTTATGCAGAGGTTTACATTTCAAAAAATTTTGTTCAGCAACTGTTAGGGATTTTAAATAAGGGTTTAGAGCGCCCGGTAATTATTCGGATTAATGTAAACAGCGAATTTTTTCATGAAATTTTGCACAGACCCTAATTTTGGGTCGTAGAACACGAATCCGAAGTCAGTTTTTGGCGGTCTCGTATGGTTCTTCCAAAAATTTTTTTTTTACTTTTAGGTTAGGTTTTTATATAGATTCCTTTAAGTTTCGACACTTTCACTTAAACATATCTGTAAACTTATAATTTTTATTATTTTTCGTCACACAAAACACCACATTTAGGCAAAAGTAGATAAGAAAATTGCTTTTTCCTGTTGAAAATTCCATTTTATCTGGCTACAGCCCCCATTATTTTCCCAGCTGTCAACTGTCCGGCGTTGCCAGGTTTACTTATTTTTCATGAAAAAGTAAATTAGGAATAATAAAAAAGCTAACCATAACAAACTAAAGTTACTATTCTGTCCAACTTAGTCAACAACATTTTTTAATTTTAACCTACATCAGACCTAACCAAAATCCTATTGATCAGTAATCCAACACCTGCATGCTGATGCATGCAACCATATCTGAACAAGAAGGTGTATACCCAACCCAAGCAAACCTGAGCAAAAAGGTGGTCAGGTTTGCTCAGTTTTCATTGATATAGATACATATATATCTATATCAATGAAAACTGAGCAAACCTGACCACCTTTTTGCTTAGGTTTTCTTGGGTGTATACACCTTTTTGCTCAGATTTGGTTCATTTTCGCATTTTCCCGCTGACTTTTCAGTGCTAGCTTTATAGAGCTGACTAAAATTGACCACGGCTGTTAGACTGTTACAATTTGTAGGAAAAATGACTTGTAAATTTGGCAACAGCGCGTATTTTCATCAGAAATGTCAGCCATGTGTACCACGAATTGGGTGCTTATTTCCTTTTGTGTTTTGATATTTTCTCTGTTTTTTTAATGTGTTTTTACATAAATTTGCCTAAATATGGTCCAGAAAAATAGTGTGTAATGACTTGTATAGATGTGTTGAAGTAAAAGTGCCGAAATTTAACGAATTTCATTGAAAAACCTAACCTAAAAGTTAAAAAAAAATGTTTGGAAAAACCATACGAGACCGCCAAAAACTGACTTCGGATTCGTGTTCTACGACCCAAAATTAGGGTCTGTGCAAAATTTCATGACAAAATTCGCTGTTTACATTAATCCGAATAATTACCGAGCGCCCAACCAACCGGTTAGTACTAAACCATATAGGCGTATAATAAAATGTTAGATGAATTTTTAGGTTATGGCTGTACGGCCGTGGCACTGCCTTTCCGGCAGCGGTCGTGGCCGCGCAGATGACTTTATTTCGAGGGAAAATCAAAGTGACTCATGATACAATAAATAGAAGGTACGATACCAAACCGTGTCAAATTCGTCCGGGTCCGCGCATGATGTCATGCCGTGAGTTATTTTTGAAATTTATAACGCGCAATATAGAATTTACGTTAGTTAAAGGCGATTTTATATAAATTCTATTGGCAATATACTTTGCCTCCTGCTTATAATACAAATTTTATAGTATATGATTTAAAATAATCATATAAATACAGGGATAAATGCATACATTGATTGATTGATTGTCCACATCACAACCATACACAACACATCTCATTTTTACTTTTAAACTCCTAAAAGTAATATAAAAACACCAAAAATAGTTGAAAACACAACGCATTCTTAAAAAAGACGTGTTTCATTTACAAAATATCGCGGAATTACTCGCGGCGTGATGTAAATGGCCACGCCTACCTGCGCGGTATCATATCTTTTTTTATTTGTATCATGAAAGTGACATAAGCCGCTTAAGTAATGCAAAATCCCACGAAGTGACGTCAAAATGGAAGGAGCCTGGCCAGTCGATCGACGCGTCGGCATACCATTGTGAGTGTATCATGATCGGAGCCAAAAGTCACCAAATAAAAAAGGAGAAATCGAAATTTAAACTCTGATTTTAAAATGCACATTACAGTCCCACGGTTTAAACCTTGAATTATTATTCAGTTTAAGTCGAAGTTTAAATTAAGGTTTAAGAACACTTTATAAAATTGGGCCTAAGGTTAAAACAAAACAGTAGCGAATTCGATTGAGAAAACTGCTGCAATGCCAATGTATTTGTATCCTTCCTTCCCTACTGTGGGACAGAGAAAGAGAATTTCTGTCCCTATTCCACAGTATAGAAAAGAAGAGGATAGGAATAGACTGACACGGCACCAGTTGCCCAATGGATTTCGACATAGATTAAAAATTGCGTTCGGTAAATGCCGCGATCGTCGGAGTGCTCTGTCGATCAGCTGTTACACATCTGCCGTCTGTCTGATCTCTGAGACATTATGGCAGAAGACATGGCAAAATCGTTGGGCGCAATTGTCTCAATTTTGGAGAATCTGCAAAAGCGTGTAGTAATGTACCTATGACTAAAAAAAAATCGAGGGTTATAAAACCGAATTTGGGTGGTCAGATAGGGAAACCGTAAGTAGAATTGGACTTTGTTTTATTAAAATCTGCGCAATGGTGGTTTCCTGCGTGGCAGCCTATCCAGGAAACATGGGAAAATTTTAAAACTGATTTTTCTATATCTTTTCCAAGACGAAAGAATTTGGGTAAACTTTTAAGTGACGCAGTAAACTACCATAGCTCAGAAGCTCATAGTTATGTCGAATATGCTAGAATCAAACTAGAAAAGTTAAAGCGCACCCGTGCTAGTTGGGTGGATTCTGATTTAATAGAGATTATTGCACATTCCATAGACGATGCTGTCGTCAGAACAGCAGCCTTTAATTGTGATGCTTCATCTGTAAGTGATTTAATGTCATTCCTTTCTAATTACATAAAAGTCCCCTCATTAGATAAAATGTTTAAAACGAACAATGATCAAAAAGATGATTTACTTAGGCCCGGTTGTACAATCTTAGTTCACCGAAGGTTCAAGTTGATCTGTAGTTCAACTTGAAAACTGAGTTGTACAAAGGTTGTTTAGCAGTGAACTTTGGTCAAAAACAGGTTCAACTTGAACGCCCGATTGTGGGCGTTCAAGAAGAGTTCAAGTAGGATATTATTGTTTTTAACCTAATTTTTTGCATATTTCATATAACTTTTTTTTTTAAAATATTGTTTTCTATTGTGGTCGCTTAACAAAATTTATATACTTAGAGAAAATGAATCCTTGTGAAGAAAAAACATGGATGATGAATCTGAAGATTTCTTAGAACTTATTCACCAATTGCTTTATCCTAGAGCCCCACAAGTCTACAGGGATAGACCTAATCATTTTGAGGTATGGACAGATCAAGAATTTTTGAGAGTTAATTAAAATATTTTCCTCTCGTATTGTGAAGTTGGTGGATCTTGCAAATTTATTTTTCATGATTTTAACGTAAATGATAACAGCAGAAATTTTATATTGATATAAAAAATAAACACAAACAGCTTTGTTGTAATTTACTATTATATTTAAATTCTCCAAAAAAAATTTGGTTATGTTAAATATTTTCTTCTTTTTAGTTGCTGGCCTTAAGAAAATCGTATTGATCCAAGATCAATTGAACCCGTTGTGGTATGCTTTGGTGCAACATGAAGTTTACTGAACTAAGATCAGTGATGATCTGAAGTTCAAAAGAACTCACGGTGAACGGTTCTTGGTACAACCCGGCCTTAAGCTAAAAATATCTAAACCAGTTAATTGTTATTCTTGCGGCAAAATAGGCCATATTTCTCGAGATTGCAAAAATAACACTTCCTTGGTTCAAGGTACTGATAAGTCAGATAAAGCATTTTGTCGATATTGCAAAAAATTGGGCCACGAAATAACGCGTTGCTTTCGTCGCTAAAACAAACGCGAACGGGACGGTGTAACAGAATCCAGTCTCCGACCGGTTGATAAAAAGTTCAAAGGAGAACAATGACAATTACAGTTTATTAATTCTCATATTTCTGAACACAATATTTTAACGACTCTGCCTATCCTAATTTCTGGTTACCGCACAAATTGTTTGATAGATACAAGTTCAACATGCTCTTTAATTAATGAAACGTTGGTTGATAAATTAAAACTTGATAAAATTTCACGCATTACACCATTACAATGGTTCGAGGGTACCACATGTAATTCCTATTTTGTTACCAACGCTTTGGTGGAATTCCCTGATACAAAGCTGACTATTGATTTTGTTGTTGTACCACACAATCACTCGAAGTATGATGTAGTATTAGGCGAAAATATTTATGAAAATAATATAACTTTAATAAAAGATAAAAAATAAACAACAAATTGTTTTTACCCCACTAGCCATCAATGCTATTCACATTAGCTGTAATCTAGATGTAGTAACCGATTTGGACTTTCATGATAAAACAGCTTGTTATGTTACTTAAAAATTACTCTCAACTTTTAACAACTTCCGGCAAGTTACTTAAGGTCGTAATCATCGTTGAGTTAGTTATTACCTTTACCTGGAAATCCTAACAATTTTAAATACATCTTTGTTTTGGTGGATGCTTTCTCAAAATGTTGCCTCCTCTACCCTCAGTCTACCGTTACCACTGAAGAAACTAAGCAAAGTTTTGCTAACTTCATTAGTATTTTCGGAACACCAACCAGGTTAATCCATGACGCTGGCACTAATTTTACGGCAAAAAGTTTCAAGGCGTTTGCTGAACACTTTGGCATTGAAGTGCACGTGACAACCCCTGGTGTACATCGCTCCAAAGGTCAAATCGAACGGTACATGCGGACCATAACAAATTTGTTAAGAGTTGAATCAAAGAAATCATCAGATTTCCCGAACAAACTTTGGAAAATCCAATTAGTAATTAACACTACTCACAAAAGACAACTGGCTGTTCTCCCTTTAAGTTAGTATTTGGACAAGAAGGACAAACCTCTCAAATCCGTACAGTTGTAACAGATTTACCTATTTCGGAAGCCACTAAACACCCAATCGATTCCATTACCATTATCAACAAAATATATAAAAACGCTGAACAACAAGTTACTTCCTTTAACAAAAAGCGTAGGAATAATCAGTTATTCAAAGTTGGTGATACTGTTTTGTTGAGCCGAGGTCACAGGGCAGAGAAATTTGCATGTGAATTTGTGGGACCTTATGTTATCAAGCAACTATTGGCTAACGACCAAAACTCAATTCGCAAGTTGGGCGCTCAAACGATCCTTAAATGTTCTGGACCAGCTACGTCACTGGCCAACCGATTGGACTCCTGAAGATTTTCAAAATTTGATAGAACTAAATAGTTGTAAGTAGGTTGATCTGATTTGCCGTGTTAGATTGAGTAAAATTAACTTTGCTAAGCTAATCTAAATAACCCATCAAAATATGTGCAGTATGATGTATATTGCAACATGTTCATCGTGTTATTCATTAAATTATTGACTAGAAAATTACCAAGTGACCCATCGTAAATATGTGCCTTCTCGGCAATATTTCCATCGTGTCATTTAGATTGAGTAAAATTAACTTCGCTAAGCTAATCTAAATAACCCATCAAAGTATGTGCAGTATGATGTATATTGCAATATTTTCATCGTGTTATTCATTAAATTATTAGCTAGAAAATTACCAAGTGACCCATCGCAAATATGTGCCTTCTCGGAAATATTTCCATCGTGTCATTTGAAAAATTCTGTGACTTTTAAAATGGCCCATCCTGAATATGTCCTTACGACAATATTCACATCGTGTCATTCGATGAATTCTAATCTAAATAATCCATCAAAATATGTGCAGTATGATGTATATTGCAATATTTTCATCGTGTTATTCCGTAAATTATTAGCTAGAAAATTACCAAGTGACCCATCGTAAATATGTGCCTTCTCGGCAATATTTCCATCGTATCATTTGAAAAATTCTGTGACTTTTAAAATGGCCCATCGTGAATATGTCCTTGCGGCAATATTCCCATTATTACGACGAATAAAACATGTGTTTTATTTTTCTTTGTTTCAGCACACGATACGGCAATGATCGAATCTGCCGAATCTCAATCTGAAACCTCTGAAATGTAACGAAGTTTATCTTTTACAGTGGCGGCTGGTGAAATTTCAAAGTTGTATTTCTCTGTTCCTACTTACAGGACCCGTACCAAATTTAGGGGTTTTAATAGTGAGCCCACTGGGAATGTTTTGGTAAAGAAAAATAACGTTTTGTAATTTGCGAAAAAAAGTTGAATTTTGGGTGTGCCCCTCCTAAGAAAAAAATGAACACGTCTAGGTATTTTATTTATTATTTTTTCTAAACAAATTTCACATCATTCTGTCGACAGTTTTTAAATTTCAAGAGAAAAAAATGTGTTATTAGAAAGTTATAGTCATTTGAATTTTTTTTAAAATTGTAGTTTAGGCTTAAAAAAATTCAAATGACTATAACTTTCTACCAACAAATTTTTTTCCATCAAAATTTAAAAACTGTCGACGAAATGATGTAAAATTTATGTAAAAAAATACTGGAGGGGCACACCAAAAATTCAACTTTTTTTCGTAAATTACAAAATGTTTTTTTTCTTTACCAAAACATTCCCAGTGGGCTCAGTATTAAAACCCCTAAATTTGGTACGGGTCCTGTAAGTAGGAACAGAGATGTACAACTTCGAAATTTCACCAGCCGCCACTGATCTTTTATCTTTTTTTTTTGATAATGTTTATTCATGTACTTTTAATTATCCATAGTGGAAAATAAAAGTTTTATTGTTGTATGTCCCTATTTGTTTCAAGTTTTGGGACTTGTGCATTCCGAGAGCGGAATGATGTCAGTTTCGCCGTGTTAGATTCTATTTTACATATTTGAATCTGGCACTCTTTTTAATCAGTTGGTCGCTCACGCATGTGCGCCAAGAGAACCGGGACGCAAGAATTAATGATTGACGTCGCGCCGGACAGACACTGCTTGACATTGACCGCGAAACAAAGTGGCTTAAAAAAATTAACAATATTCATCTTTTCTTTCCTGATAATCACGGAGGAATCAGATTTCTTTCTATCCGTGTTGGCGACAGTGCATGAGACAAAGACGAATAAACACAGAATTTGTTCAAATTTTTATCGTACCTTCTTTGCTTGTGGAAGTATTGCTGGTTATATACTTCGAAAGATTAGTCATCGCAAAATTTTTTTTTCCTGATAAAATTCCCAACGGAATCAGATTTATTTCTATACTTGCTAGCAAAAAGGCCATTAGTAAAAGATCAATAAAAACGATGTTGTTGCAAATAAAAAAGAATAATCAAACATTTTATCACAGTCGGCTTTGTTTGTGCAAGTATTTCTGGTTGTCTACTGTGAAAGTTTAATCGGAATTGTCATAAAAAATAAATTTCTAACCTGACAACCAGTTTTATGATTTTATAGCAAAAGACTTTTGTTTTTACTGAACTCAAACAGCATTTTCAAAAATATCGTTTTTATTAAGCAAAAACAGTGTCAGCATAGCCACATTAACCTTCTTATTTTATACTACTTAAATTGTTTCCTACCCAAGTAACAATACTCCGTCTTTACAATAAATTTAAAAAATATTCCCTATTCTCCCATATATAAGGAAAATGGATCTATAATACAGCCTACCTGCGAACAGTGACGTTTGTGTAAGTTAAAGACGCGATAAAAATTGTTTAATCGGATATACCAAGTAGTTTCACAATTTTCAACTGTAAATGTTGAGTCTTAGTTCCAGACGGATAGATACACTTTGTAGTGGCACTGTGACTTCAGCTTTAAACTGAAACCAAACGTTTCTAGGGCGCAATTTTCACTACTTTTCCAATAACTAAAGAAATCTTCTGTAATGCCCACTATTCTTAACTTCGGGTCGGCGTTCTTGTTACTCATTCCCATAACGCCCGGTCCAAGTAATGTAAAGGAGAACAAATATGTACCTTGCGTAATATTTCAATAGCTGTTAGTCAGTCCCAGATTCATAGAACACAGGAATTTAAGCTGCTAATATTTTATATAAAATTTTTAAGTGTATTTTTACACTTCAAAAATAACTTATATTATGGGACAGGTTTCAAATACTTATGTCATGTTTGTCCATATACGTATTACTACTATATTGTTAGCATCCAATCTAGGTACCCGTTGTTAAATTTGAAGCAAAGATAAAATATTCTTTTGTTTGGTGTTGTACCACGTGATGTACCAGCACTTTTGATGGAACTGTCACTATCAGTTGTGACAGCAGTTTAAAATGTGAGCTTGTCGGTTTCCTTTTCCTCTTTATTACTTGTAGTTTCAGCAGGGGATAGTCTTCACACGAATGTAAACTGAAGAGTGAATACATCATTTTTAATAACAATTTGAGATTTTGGGGCAAAACGGGTAAGAACATTATGTAAATAAAGCGAGGCATCGTTTGGAAATCTAAAAAAAAAACACATTATTTAAGCTCGAATTAAAACTCAAAATAGGTAAGTATAATTTATTGTAATTATTTAATTTTTATATAATACATTAAAATTCGAATCAAAATCTTCTTAAATAATTAATTACCTACCTATGCAAAATCACTTTGTTTTTCTCAACTGACCGTCGACACGCCAAACAAGATCTCGTTTTCTATCTAAAATATTATTAACTCTATTTCAATATTGTACTTTAAAGTATATAATAATTTATACTTACTTGTTTTTCTGATATTTTATTATAAATTAAATTAAAGATTATTAGGTTATTCACAAAATAACACTACGGCGAAATCGAAGGCTTGTCAGATTCAAATTTGAACTTTTGAATGACAGGCGCGAGCGGCCATGTTGTCATATTTCGTGTTTTGATTAGCTGGGCGGTACGTAGTATGTGACTGGTTAGCAATTGTTTCCAAAGGCTACGTCTTTGCTTCATCATTTTTTCGTCGTTCGCTATATAGTACTAATATGTATATGTGTTTATCTTTCTCATAACCTAATTTTCTACCAGCTGTAAAACTTTTACGAGTACGAGAGAGAAAGAAGACGAGAGAGAAAAAATGAGGGAGAAAGAATATGAGAGAGAGATATAATTGATCTCTCCGTTGTCAAATGGGTTTCAGTCATCATTCTCAAAATAAATCGGATACGGTATAGAAACGGACATGCATCATTTTTCGTGAGCTTTTTAGTTACTTGTAATATAATATGTATATATTTGTATGAACTTACCTATTGTGTTTATTTTGATTAGCATTTTTTGGTATCATTGTGGGCGAGAAATTATCTTTGCCCGAAAGGGGTAGCAGTGGGGGTGTAATTGATGAAATGCTTTCACTAACAGTAGAACGTGTAATTTCATGACTGTTATTTTGTAATGATAGTTCAAGCAATTTCGGTTCCAAAATATGTCGCAGCTCTTTCTCGACTATATCCACCCATTCCGAGTCATTTTCTATAAAAACATAATAGGTTACATTAAAATCAATGTTGAATTTTTGTGCAAGAGATACTTCAATGAAACTAGTTATCTAAGTAACTCCGGACCCGCTTGAATTCTTACAAACGTCGGCGTCGGCCAAAGATGGTCGTCTAGCAGTCAATTGGGCGTGTACATTAATAAAACAATTTAATCTTGGTTGGCTTATTCTTACCCTTGTTTAAGCTTTTAAAATTGTCGAATTGGGTCGCTTTTTGCGACAGTGGAATAGTGGATATATCCATAAAACGTTATTTTATTTTCGATTACTGAGTAAACTTGTCATAAAATAATTCATTAGTAAACGAAAACGTTATAATTCTTAAATTTAATTTATTTAAAAATGTGTGTGCCAAAGCAAAATAATTTTTTTTATTGTTATAAAGTGTCTATAGTTATTCGGTAAGGAACTGCTTGCTCATATGTATTATTTCCTTATATTTGCTACTTTTCCAGTATCTACCTTTCTTGCAGAGATACTCAACTCAACTTTAAAGAGGTTCAAAGCCTATCTCAGAGACAGTAGAAGGAAAGACGACATGCTAGTCTATTTGCAACAAACCTACTAGTTTAACCTTAATAAATGTACCTATAGTGGTTATTAAAAATGGATGTTAAGGAAATAATGGGTATGTGGCAATGAGTCTTAGGGAACGAAAGTATAAATCGTATTTTTACCTTGTAATCTTTATTCTTTAAACCCGTTTTACACTTGGCAAGTTTTTATTGTTGGCAATTTGAATGGGCTTAATTCAGTAATTTCGCGTTTTCAATAATAATAGCAATATTAAGGTTTAAAATTCCACCAAATTTAAAAAAAAAAAACAGTTTCCCGCCAAACAAGTAAACGTAGTGGGCAATGGGGCGAATCAAATTAAGGATACGGCAAAATCGCCATGCACCCCTTCGGCCGTTTTAGCTTTCGCGTTTAACTTTTGTAGCATTTTTGTTCTTATAATTTAATTTAATTTTGAAACTTTTTTCGGACTGCTTAAGTGTATTTAAATATAACGATAAAGTCCGATAAACTACACCAGATATAATAGTAAAACCAAAACCTCAGCATGTAGTAGTTTCTTGCCCCTGTCATTCGGTGAATTATGGTTAATATTTCTTTGATGCTCATGCGTAAACCTCCTTTTTAGGTTATGAAATATTATGCGTTGACTCTTTTCTCAGTTTTCTTAATATTTCTGTGTAATAAGTATAAATTTCGAATATTACGTTTTTTTTTATAATTTAGTTTGATAACATAATCTCGATGGCCAACCCGCAAAATTTTTGCAGCCGTGACGCGCTTAATTCCTTTCCTAAATTTGGGTCGCTCATCGTGGCTATGTCACTAGAGGCTATCTCCCCGTCTTATTTAATGAGCGATGCTTGATTGCTATTTTGAGATTGCATTTCGAGGTGAATTTGATCAGAAAAAATTCAAATATTTTGGGAATAAGCTTTTCGAATGGAGTTCTTTTGTATTATGGAATACAAAAATTGCTTCCCAATGCAGTAAGGGTTTATTGCGATCAGTCGCGAAATGCGCTTTAATTTTGCTAACGTCATTCGTTGAATTTTGACTGGCAAAAATTTCTGGAATTGTGGTAATGCTGGCAATGTCAACATTGCGAGGATTCAGCGAACTCGGCTAGGCTAGGTCACTCTAATACATTTTAGAGGAGTCATCAAGTGGACGTCACTAAAGGCTCCGCGGAAGGTCCACGTGTGATCTAAAAGTTACCGTTGCCTTAAATAATGGCACTAAGAAATTAAGTTTCCTCTAGGAGCAAATTTTACTGTGGTTTACCGCAATCTGACTTTTTGAATGCACTATATTTGTTACTTGGTGATAACTTTTTAATGAGGTTATGTTGATAAAATAGGAAAATATATGCACTATTTTATTTTTTGCAACACTAAATCTAAATTCATATTCAAGAGATACAACACTATCTTCTCTAGCGAGCTATCGCAGAGTAATCTCCAATTTAGGGCTTCTTATGTTGCTTCTGTGTTAAGGATGTAGTATCTAGTTTCAAAATCAAATTTTCATCAAATTTTGCAACAGATATTTTCAAATAGCTTTTATATGATTATCTTCTCCAACTAAGGCACCCACACCGAGCTCGCTTTCTCTATGTAATCATTTCCTGACTCAAACAGATCGCTTTATCCTGTTTTTTTGTCCTGATAATCATGTTAGGCTTACCGCACACTGTAGCTCTTTCATCTGAGAATCGCAAAGCCCTTTTGATACTTTTGTTCAGTGGCGTGCCGTGCCTTTAGAGCGGAGGGGGCACAATGATTTGGGGGCGCCTAATTATTTTCCTTTTATTGGAGAGTATGTGGTCATAGTAGGCAGTGAATCTCCAGGGGGCGCAGTAAATTACTGTCCTTTTATTAGGGAGTATGTGGTCCTAGTAGGCATCAGCGAATCTTCGGGGGCGCGAGGGCGCCGTTACGATGGGGGCGGGAGGGGCTCGAGCCCCCCTAGCCCCCTCGGCGGCACGCCACTGTTTTTGTTGGGCAATATTTAAGTCGTAGATGAATGCACTCCCATATTATATCAATTTTGTCAAACCCATCCAGCCGATAAAAAATCTGTAGTTTCTGTTAAACCACATATAGGATAGAAAACACCAATGAGGAATAAAAATATTCCTCATTGGAAAACACCAACACTATCGACCGTGTTAGTCACTATTTTACTTTTACTACTTTATTCGATAAAGTGTATTCAACTCTCAGGCCAACAATAATTTCATCGAAGATTCAACTATTCACAAGTGTGATCTAATTTTACAGGCAACGTTAGTGGCGATCAGTTGCTGCAGAAACTATATAATAGTTATATTACCTGTGGTTGTTGCCTCAATTAAAGTGTCATAGTGAGACCATAGACAAAATATATTTAGACATTCACAACGTATTCGCGACACCAGCTGAATCCGTCCAATGTATGGGCGAAAAAAGAGGCATGCGCACTCGGGACGTCTCGCAAAAGTGGTTGTTGAACTCAATGACGCAACTCGGCGATCAGAACCGGGCCGAAAAAATCTCAGTCATCTTTATGTTATGGTATTTTTGGTTGGGGTGGCGAATATAGCGAACCTCTGAAGCTTGTTATTTCGATACAAAAATAGTCTTTACAAAGTGTTAAAGACATTTCATATGTTTCGCCAATTATGTATCCAACTTTTAATTATAAGGAATTATTTCGTAGTCTATTTCTTACAATTAGTGCATAAATACAAATAGTTTAATTCCAAATTTAAATTATATCAATATGTGAAAGAATAGTAGGTAAAAAATATAATTTATCTTAAATGCACTCCGGCGTTGAAGTGAATACACACACGGAGAAGTAGAATATTTGTCAGTGACGTATATTGAGTGTGGTCAAGGTGTCAGAAAGGCACTGATGGGGTGTGTGTATTAGGGGCATTGTATAAGGGGTAAGATGGTGTAACAAGGTCATATTTAGTGTCAATGCCTCCTTCCCCTATATTGCATAAGGGCGAGTGAGTGTCCAAAAGGCATATTTGCGCTTTCGCCAAAGGGGCACTAAAAATACTAGTGGATTAGGGTAGAGGGGAGTATTTTAAAAGGGATGGCGAAAGAAAAAAGCGCTTTCGCCAAAGGATCGCTAAGATATCAGTGGATTAGAAGGGTGAGTGTCCAAAAGGAATATTTGCGTTTTCGCCAAAGGGGCACTAACAATACTAGTGGATTGGGGTAGAGGGGAGTATTTTAAAAGGGATGGGGAAAGAAAAACGCGTTTTCGCCAAGGGATCGCTAACATATCAGTGGATTAGAAGGATGAGTGTCCAAAAGGCATATTTGCGCTTTCGCCAAAGGGGCACTAAAAATACTAGTGGATTGGGGTAGAGGGGAGTATTTTAAAAGGGGTGGCGAAAGAAAAAAGCGCTATCGCCAAAGGATCGCTAAGATATCAGTGGATTAGAAGGGTGAGTGTCCAAAAGGCATATTTGCGCTTTCGTCAAAGGGGCACTAAAAATACTAGTGGACTAGGGTAGAGGGGAGTAGTTTAAAAGGGATGGCGAAAGAAAAAAGCGCTTTCGCCAAAGGATCGCTAAGATATCAGTGGATTAGATTGACATGGGGCCGTAAGTAAGTAGCGCTTTCACCAAAGTATCAAGTGCACACATTGTAAATAGGTGTAAAAATATTTACAACTTACCATAGAAATTGATTTGTTCAATAATTATACAGGATGGGATGCCAATCCAATAAAATACACACATAGTTTTGGTAATTTGTTTATTTACTATTTTACTTCGTAAGACAGTTGCATAGTTTATTTCTATTGTTTAGAATACTATGTTTATATTTTATTTCAACTTTCAATTTTGTAAATGTAACGTTTAAAAAATTAAGAGGGGGACATTAAAGAGACGCACTGTATATGTATAAACTGAGCTATTTTCGAGGAATTATCGACAGTTTTGTTTAGCAAGAAAACTCAGATTTAAGCCAACAAACTATACAATTTTTGTTAAAATCTCACTAATGGTTACATTTTTATCATTAATAAAAAGAATAATTACAAGTAATATATTTAGCATTTATTACTCGATAAAAGATTCACGTCATGGGAAATAAATTTTGAAGTACGGTCCTGTCTATCACAAGGCAAACGTTCGACAAGGCGCAAGCCCGCAGAAGACCGTCTGTGTTTACGGATTCAGCTTGGTAAATTTGCCACATTCGCAAATGACAGTATTTCTCTATTATATATTTTCTCTATGAGTGAGACGCATCCTCTACGGTTGCCAAAGGTAACGCGCGGGGTGCAGCAGTCAGCGGTCCTCGAATATTAGCATAGTATGGTATCTTCTCGCCCCCCCCTTGAGCCATACAGAAATTTCTACGAATACCCAAACCCAGTTGTTATTTTATAGATTAGTTAACTTGTATATTAACTTAGTTATAGTGTTACGTGTTTGTTTAGTAGATTTACACTGACAGGAATTATATGTAATTGCCAGCCTGAAAACGTGCCAAGTGTAAAGCGGGATTTATAATCTCCGTAACTTTTTTACTGTTATAATTATATACAGCCACTGACAATTCAAACTTTTAGGTTCACATGGAAATAAAAGTATGAATTGTCACTGGCTGTAAGTATTATTAAATTAGCAAAAAAGTATTTTTTCAACTAATAGTGAAGTGCTCAAAATCAGCAACTGATTAAAAAATTTTAGCCGCCTTTTCCCCTCGACCTTATTTCCTGGTTGCACCACTGCAGCGGATGATATGACATTTTCATTTGTGTTGACGACTTACAGCGGCAAAAAAAGTCACCCTGACAATAAATGTTTTATAAATAATTTTCCCAGCATATTAATAAAAAAATTATTCAATAAACACAATTTTTATTAACTAAGTTATATTTTTTCAAAAAGAGGAAAACATTCGTAAATACGTGTACAATATAAAAGCTATCTATTTTCAACGCAATGGTTGGTGTGTAAACAGCTTTTAAAATATTTTACTTTAATAAACACATTTTCAATTTACTGAAAATGATTAATAAAGTTTTGCAAACGGGGGTAAATCCAGAGACGGCTTCAAACCTAGTTGGAAATAAAATCAGGATTCGATGTGCAAATAAAATACAAATATTTATTTACCCACATTGTGTTATTTGAAAGTGCGAGATAAGAAAATACCATACAGGGTGTCTGAAAAGTCTTAGCATGGGCAAATATCTTTACTATTAATAAAGATAGAGCCACCAAATTTTAGTTTTATCTTATTGGTTAATAAATCTACTTTTTTATGTAATTTGACTACGCTAGGGAGTTGAGGTCAAAAATTTTGAATGCAAACGTATGCCGGGTGGCCTCTTCTTTTAAAAGTCTTCAAAAAAGAAACATTTTACCGCAGCTCCCGTATTTTAATTCATTTTTAAATGGCAAGCCTATAAAAATTATAAATCGTAAATCATATAATCGGGCGGGGCACAAGTCGACCATTAGTCGACCTCTTGTGCCATACAGTACCAGTCTGCGCTGCTGTTTTTTGTTTTGTGGGGCACTTTTTTTCTAACTTTTTTCCAACTTTACTTCTTCATTTGTCGTTTTTATATTTTTTGTTTTTTGACATCTGCGCAGTAGACCAAAATGCTTACCACGCGGAAACCGAGCATGCTAGACATGCGTACGCAATTTCAGGAGATGTACTTGGGTATCTACATTCGAACCCATTCACTTGTAAGAATATATTCCCAATAGTCAAGGTACCACTACGTAGTTAACTTTATAACTTTCTCCCCAAGTTTTTTTCGACTTTATTTTTCGTTATTTGCCATCTGCGCAGTAGACCAAAATGCGTACCTCGCGCAAGCCGAGCGTGCTAGATATGCGTACGCAATTTCAGGAGATGTACTTGGGTGTCTACATTCGAAACCATTTACTTTGAAGAATATATCCCCAATAGTAAAGGTACTACCACGTATTTACCTTTATAACTTTTCCCCCAAGTTTTTTTCGACTTTATTTTTCGATATTTGCCATCTGCGCAGTAGACCAAAATGCGTACCTCGCGCAAACCGAGCGTGCTAGACATGTGTACGCAATTTCAGGAGATGTACTTGGGTGTCTACATTCGAACCCATTCACTTGCAAGAATATATCCCCAATAGTAAAACTACAACTATGTAGGTATTTAACATATTTTTACGATTTTATGACGTCTTACTTTTTTGAACATTCTTAACTATGAGGCATTCTGACCAACCGTGCCAGCCTTACTAATCAGTTATATTACGCACTGACTTATTTCCGGCATGGCCGCCTCTTGTTATTTATTCAAGCATTAGCCTTACCATAGTTATTGAGACTTTTGCGTCCTTTGAGAAATTCACAATATTGTACACTGAAAAAATCTTGATCTAATTTGAAAATTAGAGTATTCTTGGAAAATTAGCCTTACATGAAGCGCTACTATTCTTGTGTCAAGCGAAAATTCTTAGTGCAAGTAAAGGCTAATCTTGAATCTACAAACGTTCTATTCTTGGCATCCAAGACAATAGTAATATTGGTTTAAGGACTGCTACTCTTCAGCCTAGAAGAAGGGTTAGTTTAAGATGAAGAATAGGAGTACAGATATTTTAATTGGTAATTTACATTGTCTCAAGAATAACTAAAGTTATGGCAGCCAGTTTATATACATTGACATAAATATTGCTAACTCTTGAACAAAGAGATACACTTTTCTAGAGTTAGTTTTAGAAGTTAGTCTTCGTGGAAATACGTAATACACTGATATCTTAGCGATCCTTTGGCGAAAGCGCTTTTTTCTTTCGCCAACCCTTTTAAAATACTCCCCTCTACCCTAATCCACTAGTATTTGTAGTGCCCCTTTGACGAAACCGCAAATATGCCTTTTGGACACTCACCCTTCTAATCCACTGATATCTTAGCGATCCTTTGGCGAACGCGTTTTGGTCTTTCGCCATCCCTTTTAAAAGACTCCGCTCTACCCTAATCCACTAGTATTTTTAGTGCCCCTTTGGCGAAAGCGCAAATATGCCTTTTGGACACTCACCCTTCTAATCCACTGATATCTTAGCGATCCTTTGGCGAAAGTGCTATTTTCTTTCGCCATCCCTTTTAAAAGACTCCCATCTACCCTAATCCATTAGTATTTTTAGTGCCCCTTTGGCGAAAGCGCAAATATGCCTTTTGGGCACTCACCCTTCTAATCCACTGATATCTTAGCGATCCTTCGGCGAAAGCGCTTTTTTCTTTCGCCATCCCTGTTAAAAGACTCCCCTCTACCCAAATCCACTAGTATTTTAGTTCCCCTTTGGCAAAAGCGCAAATATGCCTTTTGGACACTCGCCCTTCTAATCCACTGATATATTAGCGATTATTTGGCGAAAGCGCTTTTTTCTTTCGCCATCCCTTTTAAAAGACTCCCCTCTACCCTAATCCACTAGTATTTTAGTGCCCCTTTGGCGAAAGCGCAAATATGCCTTTTGGACACTCACTCACCCTTATGCAATATAGGGGACGGAGGCATTGACACTATAGATGACCTTCTTACACAACCTACACAATTCCCCTAATACACACACACCCCATCAGGGCCTTTCTGACACCTTGACCACACTCAATATACGTCACTGATAAATAGTTCTACTTCTCGGTGTGTGTATTCACTTCAACACCGGAGTTAAGTTAAGAAAAAGTTGAAATAAGGATTACTATACTTGGGTTGAGGTTACCTACTTTTACATTACGACCGTATTGCAGTTCGTTTAAGAATTGCTATACTTATTTCAAGTTTATTTGCTTTTCTCTCAAGCTAAGAAAGTGCTTGTTTCAAACATTACAATACTTAGTTTACTCGTATTTAGTATTGAAAGAAGTATAGATGTGCGTATTGTTTTAAGAATAACATGCCTTTTGGAAGGACTATACTTGCTCTTGCGGATATACACGACTAAGCTATCCTTCACTGAAGACTATTACTCTTGACTCTAGTATAGCTTTTTTTCAGTGTATATCTCACGGAACCCTCTAAGCGCGAGTCGAACTTGCACTCAACCGTTTTTTTATTTCATACAATTACGGCAACGCCCATCAATTAAATTATTTCTGTCAAATACCGTATGTACTTATTTTCGGCATCGACGCCTCTGGTAACAGACCAACAGTGCCTGCCTTACTTATTACGTTACAAGTTGTTTAGAATGGCCACCATGAACTTCTTGGCAGTAATAAAGTCCGTTTTGGAACTCTGCCACGAAGTAACATCTGAGAAAAGACCTTTAAAATGAGGTACCACACGGCATAGGGTTGCATTTAAAATTTTTGACCTCAACTCCCTAGCGTAACCCCCCAAGGGGATTGAAAAAGTCAAATTACATAAAAAAGTAGATTTATTAACCAATAAGATAAAACTAAAATTTGGTGTCTCTATCTTTATTAATAGTAAAGATATTTGCCCATGCTAAGATTTTTCAGACACCCTGTATGGTATTTTCGTATTTCGCACTTTCAAATAACACAATGTGGGTAAATAAATATTTGTATTTTATTTTCACATCGAATCCTACTTTTATTTCCAACTAGGTTAGAGCCGTCTCTGGATTTACCCCCGTTTGCAAAACTTTAATAAAGCTTTGCAAACGGGAGTGATTCCAGGGACGGCTCTAACCTAACTGTAAATAAATTTAGGATCCGATTTGAAAACAAAATACAAATATTTATTTACCCACATTGTGTTATTTGAAAATGCGAAATACGAAAATACTTTGGTTACAGGGATATACCATACAGGGTGTCTGAAAAGTCTTAGCATGGGCAAATACCTTTACTATTAATAAAGATAGACACCAAATTTTAGTTGTATCTTATTGGTTAATAAATCTACTTTTTTATGTAATTTGACTTTTTTAACCCCCTTGGGGGTTACGCTGGGGAGTTGAGGTCAAAAATTTTAAATGCAACCCGATGCCGTGTGGTACCTCATTTTAAAGGTCTTTTCGAGAATGGCAGATGTTACTTCTTGACAGAGTTCCAAAATGGACTTTATTACTGGCAAGAAGTTCATGGTGGCCATTCTAAACAACTTTTAACGTAATAAATAAAGCTTTGCAAACGGGGGTTCTTCCAGGGACGGCTCTAACCTAGTTGGAAGTAAAATTAGTATCCGATTTGAAAATAAAATACAACTATTTATTTACCCACATTGTGTTCTTTGAAAATGCGATATACGAAAATACTTCGGTTAGAGTGATATACCTACAGAGTATCTGAAAAGTCTTAGCATGGGCAAATATCTTTACTATTAATAAAGCTAGAGACACCAAATTTTAATTGTATCTTATTGGTTAATAAATCTACTTTTTTATGTAATTTGACTTTTTCAACCCCCTTGGGGGGCTACGCTAGGGAGTTGAGGTCAAAATTTTTAAATGCAACCCTATGCCGCGTTGTACCTCATTTTAAAGGTCTTTTCGAGAATGGCAGATGTTACTTCTTGGCAGAGTTCCAAAATGGACTTTATTACTGCCAAGAAGTTCATGGTGGTCATTCTAAACAACTTTTATCGTAATAAGTAAAGCTTTGCAAACGGGGGATATTCCAGGGACGGCTCTAACTTAGCTGGAAGTAAAATTGGTACCCGATTTGAAAATAAAATACAAATATTTATTTACCCACATTGTGTTCTTTGAAAATGCGATATACGAAAATACTTCGGTTACAGTGATATACCATACATAGTATCTGAAAAGTCTTAGCATGGGAAAATATCTTTACTATTAATAAAGATAGAGACACCAAATTTTAGTTGTATCGTATTGGTTAATAAATCTATTTTTTTTGTAATTTGACTTTTTCAAGCCCCTTGGGGGGTTACGCTAGGTAGTTGAGGTCAAAAATTTTCAATGCAACCCTATGCCGTGTTGTACCTCATTTTAAAGGTCTTTCCGAGAATGGCAGATGTTACTTCTTGGCAGAGTTCCAAAATTGACTTTATTACTGGCAAGAAGTTCATGGTGGTCATTCTAAACAACTTTTAACCTAATAAGCAAGGCAGGCACTGCTGGTTTGTTACCAGAGGCGTCGATGCCGAAAATAAGTACGTACGTATACGGTATTTGACAGAAATAATTTAATTCATGGGCGTTGCCGTGATTGTGTAAAATGAAAAAAACGGCTGAGTGCAAGTTCGACTCGTGTATAGAGGGTTCCGGGCCATATACAATATTGTGAATTTCTCACAGGACACAAAAGTCTCAATAACTATGGTAAAGCTAACCCTTGAATAAATAACAAGAAGTCAGTGCGTATAGGTTATATAACTGATTAGTAAGGCTGGCTCGGTTGGTCTGTTCCCAAAGGCGTCAATGCCGAAAATAAGTACGTACGTATACGGTATTTCACAAAAATAATTTTATTCATGGGCGTTGCTGTGATTGTGTAAAATAAAAACAAGGCCAAGTGCGAGTTCGACCCGCGCATATAGGGTTCCGTACCACCGTAAGATTGTGTTTATATATTTTTAATAAATTTGCTGATGTTTCATCCCATATTCTTGTTGTGCGGTGTCACAATGTCACATAGTTAAGAACGTTCAAAAAAGTAAGACGTCATAAAATTGTAGAAATATGTTAAATACGTAGTTGTAGTTTTACTAATGGAGATATACCTATTCTTCAAAGTGGGTAGGTTTGAATGTAGACACCAAAGTACATCCCCTGAAATTTCGTGCGCGTGTCTAGCCCTCTTGGTTAGCGCGTGGTACGCATTTTGACTGCGCAGCTGTCAAAAAAATAAAGAAGTCGAAAAAAACTAGGGAAAAAAGTTATAAAGTTAAGTACGTAGTGGTACCTTGACTATTGGAGATATATTCTTAAAAGTGAATGGGTTCAAATGTAGACACCAAAGTCCATCTCCTGAAATTCCGTGCGCATGTCTAGCACGCTCCGTGCGTGGTACGCATTTTGGTCTACTGCGAAGATGGCAAAAAACGAAAAATAAAGTAAAAAAAATTGTGAAAAAGTTATAAAGTTAAATACGTAGTGGTACCTTGACTATTGCAGATATATTCTTAAAAGGGAATGGGTTCGAATGTAGACACCCAAGTACATCTCTTAACATTGTGTACGCATGTCTAGCATGCTCGGTTTGCGCGTGGTACGCATTTTGGTCTACTGCGCAAAAATGAAATATAAAGAAGTCGACAAAAAATTGGGAAAAAAGTTATAAAATTAAATACGTAGTGGTACCTTTACTATCAGAAATATTCTTAAAAGTGAATGGGTTTGAATGTAAACACCAAAGTACATCTCCTGAAATTCCGTGCGCATGTCTAGCTCGCTAGGTTTGCGCGTGATACGCAATTTGGTATACTGCACAGATGTCAAAAAACGAAAAATAAAGAAGTTAAGTTAAGTTGAATACTTCGTGGTATCTTTACTATTGGAGACATATTCTTAAAAGTGAATGGGTTCGAATGTAGATACCAAAGTACATCTCCTGAAATTCCGTGCGCATGTCTAGCACGCTCGGTTTGCGTGTGGTACGCATTTTGGTCTACTGCGCAAAAACGACAAATAAGGATGTAGAAAAAAATTGGTAAAAAAGTTATAAAGTTAAATACATAGTTGTACCTTTACTATTGGAGATATATTCTTAAAAGTGAATGGGTCCAAATGTAGACACCAAAGTCCATCTCCTGAAATTCCGTGAGCATATCTAGCATGCTCGGTTTGGGCGTGGTACGTATTTTGGTCTACTGCGCAGATGGCAAAAACGAAAAATATAAAAAACGACAAATGAAGAAGTCGAAAAAGTTGGAAAAGGGTTAGAAAGAAAAGCGCCCCACAAAACAAAAAATAAATGTGCGCGCAGTCTGTTACTGTATGGCACAAGAGGTTGACTAACGGTCGACTTATGCCCCGCCCGATTATACGATTTACGATTTATAATTTTTATAGGCTTGCCATTTAAAAATGAATGAAATTACGGGGGTTGCGGTTTCTTTCTTGAAGACTTTTAAAAGAAGGGACGACACGGTCACAGTTTAAAGAATATACATCAGTTGCCTCACTCCGTCGAAAATTCAAAACTACCTACCCCTTGCATCGCCTGACCGATAGGCTAGCAGCAGTGTATCGACGTCAGTCGAACAGTACAGAGTAGATCAGTAAGAGCGGAAAATTAAATTACGGCAAAGTTTATAGGGTGTCTTGCAAAAGTTATTATAAAATGTCCGGTAATAATATTTGTTCGGTGGACGGCTGCGAAAGTCGAGTGAAAGGCGATGGTGAACTATCGTTTTTTAGATGCCCAAAAGAGAAAGGAAGGTAGGAAATTATTTATGTATATTTTGAAATATTAATTACACTTTAAAGGTTTGTTTTTTAATTTGAACGAATAAAAATATTCGTTAATATAATAAATATAATCTAATAAATATTATTTTGCAGGTGCCAAAGTTGGCAAAATGCACTAGGATTTATGGGGTCCCATAGATATGCTAATATTACTGTGTGTGTGTGTGTGTGTGTGTGTGTTAATTTTTGTCATAATTCAGAATCTCTTAGCAATGAAGAACTATTTTTTTGCAAACTAAAGGCATATAATGATACAAAGTCCTCATTTGGTGGTCTTGCAGTACCTTCAAGGGACATTCTAGACTATATAATCGAACTCGAAAATATTTTTGTGAACAAATTTAACGAAATAGCTTTTAAGAAAGCAATTGGTAGCCAACTAATCAACAAATTTTTAAAAATTAGTTTTATTCATCCTTGTAAATACTTCCCTATAGATTACTTTTTAAGATTATATACAAGGGTTCGTATTTACTATACACTAAAATTTATTAACAGTGATATGAAAACAACCAAATTAAATAAGGATAATATTAAATTAAATATATTAAAACATTTGTAATGGAAACAAACCTGGTCAAAAATATAAATATGTTTTAGGTATTTTTTCATAATACGTAGGTACTCATATGTTTTTAGGATAAAATAAATACTTAAACCAATATTAGCAACTGTAACCTTAGAAACTTAATTTCGCGTCTGATCCTGATAAACACTTATATTTACAAAATTTACTTGCTCCATTCCGAAGACATATTTACTTTTTAGTGATCAGTACAAGTAGGTATCCCCTTACTTGAGACCAAAGAAGAAGAATGTATACATAACCTCACTTTCACTGTCAAATGTCACACTCTTGGGCGATAGCTATTTTGGTCTAAGCTACTTGGGCATTAACTACCTGGACATTAGCTACAGTAGCAATATCGCCCCCCTCGCGACCTTACCCTCGGAGCCCTACGCACCAGGGCCCTACAAACCAGCGCCCCATATTTGGGACGAGCCGCCGTTTCGGGAATCTGCGTATGAGATCATTGAACTTCGCTTACAGGGAGATAGATGACGCACGGTTGTAGTCAGTCGATTTAACCTTTTATTGAATAATTGAAAAAAAGTTTTTGGACCGAATGCGTCTTGAACCGCCAACCTTCCGATTACAACTCCAAAGCCGTACCCATTGAGCCACAGAAATATACTAACAATTTAACCTTTCAAGTCCAAGTCATTCGTTATGCTGACGTAACAAACTTATTAGATAATCATACGGTATATGAGAAGATATAAAAATTTAAATATACGAGGGTATTAGATTATTAAAGGACCTATGTATTTTTTCAGAACGGATTAATATTAAGGGTGGTTCACTACAGGGGGTTTCGAAATGTTTCATAATAGTTTTCATTAGTTGTTTTCAGAAACAGGAGCAGTGTTAGCGGTTGAGTGGGTGAGTGGTTAAGCGGTTGAGGGTTCAGCTGTTGAGCGGTTGAGCGGTTAAATGGTTGAGCGTTTGAGCGGTTGAGCGGTTGAGTGGTTGAGCGGTTGAGCGGTTGAGCGGTTGAGCGGTTGAGTGGTTGAGCGGTTGAGCGGTTGGGCGGTTGAGCGGTTGAGCGGTTGAGCGGTTGAGTGGTTGAGCGGTTGAGCGGTTGAGCGGTTGAGCGGTTGAGTAGTTGAGCGTGTTACGGTTTGTTTTGTCATACGAAATTAAAGTATTATTATTATAGCAGTTGCAACAATTAGTTGAGTTTTAAGACTTCGACCTACCTTTTTGAATATATTCCCTTATTCCTTGAACGTTTTATTTTGATTTGTTTTCCATTTAGTCAAAATCTTTCCTAACCTCGAATTTAATTTTTACAAATTTTCCGTCACTAGTCTGTCTTGGATCCAGCCTTGTTTTCCCTCTTTCTGTATAGTTAATCCCTAAGGAAATATGTCTGAATTTGGCCCTAAAAACTATAGTTGCCAATAAATATAAATTAGAATTTGTTTACCCTGACAAACGTGAAACGTCATTTTTGACATTTGAATCGGCCGTAATTATTTTCTGTCGAGCCTGTTGCATACATCTTAGTTTTCTGTCCTGAGCCGCCCTCTGTGACTGTTGTTGGAAAACGTCGAAGCCAGGAACGATGGGATCTGCGTTCTGAGTTCTAGGTCCCTTGATTTTAAAGGTTTCTAATGTTCATTCACGCATTACGGTTCGAGGTTGACCAAAATCGTAGGTGGGGTGCATTTGTACTGCCAATTGTACGAACTATTAATGAATGTCGGTTTATGGACACGGAAAAATGTATTTAATTGTTATAGTTTTGTTGGTATATTGCCGGTGTTCATTGGTTAAGTTAATTTTTACTGGCAGAACATCGTGCCAATGCATTGAGGGGAATACCATGGAACCAAAGCCTTCGAAAATGTACCTAATTGAGTACCAAAGTGTACTTACAAACAACCTCTTGTGACGTCGCTTTGCAAGGAAAAAAAAAATCGATATTGGAATTTTTCGTCAAGGATTGGGTGTGGAGAGGTTCTTTTCACAAACTGATCGCGTCGTCGACTGTATCGTATTCTAAAGTCTTTAGAAAGACACCCAAAATTGGGATCCGTGAATGCGGTACAACTAATTTATGTTACGTTGTTTTGTTGTTTGCCATTTTGGCGTTACGTTGTTGGTCCAGTGAGGCCGTTTTAGTTGTTTTTGTAGAAGAAATTCGACATCTCTTCGTCGGTTTTTACGACGACAGCGGACATGTGGACTTAGACCCGACCCGAGATCGACAGGTATGCCTTTTGCCACTATTAAACCCTTAAAAAAAAACACAATTCCGCGATTAAACTGCTATTTTAATTAATTTTCGTTGATTTCCTTTTTGATTCTATTTTTTTTTACGACGTCCACGTTTTTAATTAGTTTTTCTGTAGTTAAAACTTCTCTAAGTACAAGTAGATCGCTACATTTCGTGGTAGGAAAATTATGTACAGATGGTTCTTTTTTATTAAAAATTAAATGGGGTTTATGTGACCTTCACAGGTTTGTAGGTCAAATTCTTATCGATACCTAATTTTTTTTTTGTCAGCTATGCTAGCTTGATTTACTACATTCTTTGATAATGTTGGTCAGAACTCTACCGGGTGACCCAAGGTTAAATTTTATTTTGTTATTTCGTATTCATAGTCATAGTGAATCAGTCATTGGTGTATGCCCGTGAATTGGAACCTAATGATGTTTCTTTTTATCAACTAATTATGCTAATAAGCGATAGCCAGGTCATTAAAAATTCAGATCTTGTGTTCTGGAATGTCAGCTGACAGCGTTAGAGACCGGCAATTTAAAACTATAGTAATTTGAGTAAATATTTTAAATGTCTGACAGTCAGAAGTGTTGACTTTCGTATTTCACTTATTCTTTTTCTGCTGCTAATTAGCTGTTAATTAATATTGGGTATAACATAGACAGGGCTGATTCTTAATTATTAGATTTGGTTACAAAATTTCAGGGTGGGTGTAATATAGTACCGTTAACTATTCACTATGGCCTATGGTATTTGTTCATTCTTGGGTTACGCTTACAGATACGGTATGGTTATTCTATATTCATAAATATTAAGCTACATTTACTATATTTGGATGTATATGTTTAGTAATAGTAATACTGAATTTCTCTTTTGATTATATTTAACGTGCTAAATTTTATCACATTGTATTTTGCGGCTAAACTTTTCTTTTGTGTAATTAAGCGATTACCTAACAATTTTGGTTATTTTGTCACCAGTGTATGATCTAATTGTTTAAGATTTTTGTAGCTGCATTACTTATGTAAATATAATTATTTTATAATGAATATTTGTCTGTGTACAGTAGCGTACAATGGCTACTTTTATGTAAATTTTAACTTAACTTTGATTTGTTAATTAATTGGCTTCGATATTGCCTGTTTATTTTTTTTTTGACCTGATTTCTATTAAATTCAAAATATTTCCTTCGGTTTTATTTTCTTGATACCAGTGAATAATTGTATAAGGCCTTCAGCTACTAAAAGTTTTTTTTTGTGAATTAAATTTAATATTTCTTCTAAATTATATTTGCATAGTACCTGAATTTTACCTTGCCTTGACGCATACCTTTTGTTTTATCAGGGTCTTTCTTTCTGCTGGGAGACAGCACTTCTTTTTACTGGGAGACAACCCCACCACGTCTTTTCTTTTGCTGGGGAACAATCCTTTTTACTGGGAGACTCCAAGCATCTTTTGCTGGGAGACAGCAAACCTTTCACTGGAGGACACCGATCCTTCTTTTGTGGCTGGGAGACATCTCCAGTCTTTCATCATGCTGTGAGTCAGCTAAGCTGCCTAGGCCAGTTCAGCATTGACCTGAGACACCGTCAACAGGGGACGAACCCCTTCAGGCAACTTTTTTTTAATTTTATAATTGGCGTTACCTATTTTTCTTGATAACAAATTTGTTCGATATCGACTTTAACCATGGTTGACATTATTTAATTTAAGCGGATTAGTACCTTAACTTTCTTTTATTTTATTTCCCCCTCAGGGTTTGAACTTAGTTACTACAAAACCGGTCATGAGACCTACAAATTGTTATAATAATAACCATAATACCAATAATAATGGTAATAACATTAATAATTTTATTTAATAATAATAATAGATACCTAATAATTTCACTGTATCGAATTTCACAAAAGGACAAAATACACTGAGGTGTTATCAAAATTTTTGCCCTAACGAATCTGTAATATATTAGTAAATTTGTTTTTAATGGTAGTGTTTTATTTGCCTCACCAGACAGCGCAGTTTCTTGGATTTTTTTTTTGATAATATGGTAACTATATGTGAGTGAGTGAGCTGAAAGCGAGATTCCAATACTATCTAGGAGGGTTTCTGTTTTTCACTCGGCATTAAAAACAGTGGCGCCCTTATCAATCCACCCCTCTCTCCGGCATTGGAGCTATGGCAATTTTTTTTGGCACGCATGCGCAAGCCTCTCGCCTTCAACTCAACTCTTTACGTGAGTCAATTTTGGAAATCCTCAATATTTTTATTTTCTTAAATTTTTATTTACCGACCTTTGGATTTTTAATTATGAATGGTAAGTAGAAGTAAAATTCTACTTCTGTGTGAAAAAGAGCGTGGCAAATTTTGGCGCCCAACGTGGGGCGTTCAAGCAAAAAGAAACTGCGTTTGGTGAGACCAGATAGAGCACTTTGGTACTAACATTATCAAATTTTTTTTTTTAAATTTTTCATTTATCGATTTTTGCGCTTCTGATATGTTGTCTTACCTCTGATGAGATTTTTTGCTGATAATGCAATATTTTTTTTTGCGGCCTACCTATTGTTTTGTAGTAGCCATCAGAACTTCGCTGTTCTGACGGGTTTTCGTTATTCTTTCTGTTAGGACATCGCTGTCCTAACCGGTTTATTTTATTTTTAAATCTTTTTGGTGAAGTTTAATTAGTGAAAATTATCTGAAAATTTAGTTGTGCAAATTATTTGCAGTTTACAGTGTCAAGTGCAATCAGTGTTAATATTTTATTGATTTTTCTTTAAATTTATTTTTGTTTGTGTATTATTTGACTCGTAATAACTTACGATGGGTTACAGTATGAGAGTGCATTACCTTAGAAAGGACATGCTCATTTATGAGTTGCAAGTTCGTGGCATTCCAGCTGATGAAACGAAAACTGTCGAAAGCCTTCGTGCATCTTTACGCCCATTGTTGCAAATGGAGAAAGTTAGTAAGTCTATAAGTCACCCTCCCTATAATATGGATTTTGCTGAAGAAAGAGCTTATGTGGCGACTAACTTGAGGAAGACTAAATTGGCGATTAAGTCCGTTACTGGAGAAAAAGCCAAGACCAAATTTGAACGTCTACAGACACACTTGGTCCATCTTCTCAACCGAATTGATCGTGTACCAGTTAACCAACTGTCGTCAGAGGATGCTGACGCACGAGCAATATTAATTGCAGAAACCTTATCTGCTCTTGACGAGCTAGAGCAAGTATCCAGACGAGATCCCAACTTGAGCGTGCTATTGGATGCAGCACGTTCGGGAGGTTCTGATTCTGATGATTCGTCAGAAGAGGAAGTGCCTCGACCAACTCAGCATGGTTCAACCCCGAATAGACAGCCAGTGTCAAACTTCAAGGCACTACGTATAGAAAAATGGGGCCTTAAATTTACAGGAGATCCCAAGAGTATGTCAGTCCATGGATTTTTAGAGAGAGTAACAGAGCTGAGATTGGCTCGTAATGTATCAGAAAGAGAACTGTTTGAGTCGGCCATAGATTTATTTGAAGGCAAGGCATTGAATTGGTTTAGAGCGAACCGTTCCCGGTTTAACAACTGGAGAGAACTAGCTGAACTGCTTTGCAGACACTTTGAACCACCAGATTATCGTGCTCGACTCTTTAAAGAAATGCTCGAGAGGACTCAAGATCCATCAGAAAGCATAGTGGACTATCTTTCAAGCATGCAGGCTCTGTTTCGGCGTTATGGTTCCCTCAGTGAGGATGCAAAGTTGGACATGATAACTAGGAATTTAGCTCCATTTTACACCACTCAGTTACCCATAGTGAACTCATTGGAAGAATTAGAGGAGCAGTGCCTGGTTTTAGAAGCCAAGAAATACCGTGCAGAACATTATGTACCGCCATCTCGGAAGCGACAAGGATTTGTAGAACCTGATTTCGCCTTCGCCTCAGATATGCAAGAAGCCTTACCTCCGACTAAGGTCAATGAAGTGAGACATGTCAACCCTCCTACTACCAGTAGAGGTCCTAGAGAAGTAGTCTGTTGGAATTGTCAACAAACGGGACATTTTAATCGAGATTGTCAAAGCCCTAGAAAAACACACTGTTATCGTTGTGGAACACCTAATGTCACTGTAAGATCTTGCCCAAAATGTGCTAATTCGGGAAACGCTTCCCGGGGGAATCAATAGGTCGTACGATTTCTCCCAATACCAAGCATGTAACGACCAATGATTTCGATTTTTCATCCAAAATTCTTCTAGATTTCATCATTAGTCACGCACGAGGAGATCAACGTCCATATTTGGAAGTTTCTGTCATAGGCACACCTATACGAGGCTTGCTGGATTCTGGTGCCACTCGAACACTTGTTGGCCTTCCTGGATATGAGTTGCTACGGAGTTTGGGACTGCAACTTTTAGGTAAAGAAACAAGATGTACAGTTGCTAATGGAGAGAGCTGTTCTGCTATTGGTTACATGCAAGTACCGTTTAGTTTAATGGGAAAAACCCGCATGATAGATGTGTTAGTCCTGCCTGCACTGGCTCATACCTTAATTTTGGGAGTTGACTTCTGGAAGAGCATGGGAATCGTGCCGGATTTAAATCAAGATGTTTGGCATTTCGCAGATGAAACGAATTCTACTGAAGTACTTAGCATACGGGATGAGAGTACCCTTACTATTGCTCAGCGAATGACTCTTGATAACTTAGTCAAAGAAAAACTTGCTTTAATGGGTACAGGCCTGGGATGTTGTAAGGTGGCTGAACATGTTATTGAAGTGGAGCCAGGTACGAAACCTGTCAAACAAAGATATTACCCGGTGTCTCCATTTAAGCAGAAAATTATTGATGAAGAACTTAAGCAAATGCTGGAGGACGGAGTCATCGAACCGTCGAAGAGTGCTTGGTCCAGTCCGATATGTTTAGTGCGCAAGAAGGATGATTCCTACAGATTTTGTGTAGATTACAGAATTTTGAACAGTTTGAGCAAGAAAGACGCATATCCCTTGCCCTATATTTCTGCCATTTTGGACCGCCTGAGAGATGCAACTTACCTCAGTTCCATCGATATCAAATCCGCATTTTGGACAGTTCCCTTAAGTGAATCTTCGCGTGAATATACTGCATTTACCGTCCCTGGAAGAGGACTATTTCAGTTCCGTCGCATGCCTTTTGGTTTAACCAATTCACCAGCAACCTGGCAGCGCATAGTAGATACCGTCCTTGGAGCAGACCTTCAACCAGCGGTCATGGTATATCTGGATGATATAATTCTCATATCTCAGGACTTCGATGAACACCTACGTCTGTTGGGCTTAGTTTTCGACCGACTACATGAAGCGGGACTCATAGTTTCACTAGACAAATGTCAGTTTTGCCTGCCAGAATTGAAGTACTTAGGATATGTTGTGGACCGTCAGGGACTCCGACCAGATCCATTAAAAGTGGAGGCAATTGTAAATATTATACCACCGAAGAATGTCACAGAAATTCGCCGATTTATTGGTACAGCATCTTGGTACCGTCGCTTTGTTCCGAATTTTTCATCCACCATAGCTCCGCTAACTAACTTGACTAAGAAAAATGTCAGATGGCCATGGACAACCGACTGTGATAGAGCCTTTAAAGCGATCAAGGAAGCTTTGGTTACAGCACCGATACTTACCTGTCCTGATTTTAACCGTCCTTTTGTCCTGCAAACCGATGCAAGCGCATATGGCCTTGGTGCGGTTTTAACACAGACTTTTGATGATGGTGAGAAAGTAATATGCTTCCTATCACGTTCACTGACTAAACAAGAAATGAAATATACAGTCACCAAAAAAGAGTGTTTGGCAGTGATTTGGAGTGTGGAGAAGTTGAGACATTATTTGGAAGGGGTACACTTCACGGTAGTAACTGACCACCATTCGTTACTATGGCTGCACAGACTAAAAGACCCTCAAGGTCGTTTAGCGCGATGGGCGCTTCGTCTGCAACCCTATGATTTTACCTTAATCCATCGCCCTGGTAAAGAGCACATTGTTGCCGATTTTCTGTCCAGATCCGTTCCTGTTTCCGCTGAAGCTATTGACACCGACGATAGTGATGTTCCGATGTCTTCCACCACTGATGGATGGTATAAAAATATGTTTGTAAGGCTTGAACAACGACCGGACAAGTTTCCTGCTTGGCGTGTAGAAAACAACATGTTGTATAAATATGCAAGAACCAATCATCCGGACCTTGGTACTCCATCCAGTTCTTGGAAAATTGTCGTTCCTAAGGATAAAAGGCGCAAGATACTCGCCCGTTGCCATGATATACCTGCTTCAGGTCACGTGGGCGTATTCAAGACCTACTGGAAAGTATGCCAACGCTATTATTGGCCTAAGATGAGGAGTGACGTCACTAGTTATGTGAAAGCTTGTCGAGTTTGTGCCCAGCACAAAGTAGAACAAAAACCTCCTGCAGGATTAATGGGTGATCGTCCTACAATAAATCAACCTTGGCAGTGTATCAGCCTGGATTATATTGGACCGTTTCCTCGTTCGAGTTCAGGTAACACTTACGTTCTTGTGGTTACCGATTATTTCACCAAATTCTCCGTTTTATTTCCTTCTCGTTCAGCGACAGCTAAATCCCTCACCAAACAGGTTGAAGAAGGTATTTTCCTAATGTTTGGATCACCACAGTTCCTAATGTGTGATAATGGAGTACAAATGAAGTCCAAGGAATTTCAGAACCTATGTCAACGCTATAAAACCAAGCTATTCTACACAGCATCTTATCATCCACAAGCCGATCCGACCGAACGAGTCAACAGAGTCATAAAGACCATGATGCGATCTTACATCAAGAACAATAACCACCGTACCTGGGACGAGAACCTAGCTTCTATAGGCTGTGCTTTGCGAACATCAAGACACGAGACCACTGGATTTACTCCGCATTTTCTTAATTTTGGGAGAGAACATAAGTTGTACGGACAAGACTTTGCAGAAGAGACTGCTAACACCAATGCAGACCTTCAAGATTATGTCAGGAAAAGACAAGCCGCCTTTGTGAAATTATATCGCGAAGTTCAGGATAAAATTAAAACATCTCATGTTAGAAATCAACGTAGATACAACTTACGTAGACGACCCGTTGAGTATGCACCTGGACAAGAGGTTTGGCGTAAAAACAAAAGTCTTTCCGATGCCGCGAACTATTATAGTGCCAAACTGGCTCCGGCTTATGTGGGCCCGTTTATTATTAAGAAGAAAACAGGGTCCTGCACCTACGAACTTCAAGATCGAGCAGGACAAAGTAAAGGTGTTTGGCACGTAAAAGATCTCAAACTGTATAATCCATCGACCGCAAATGAGAGTTCAGATAATGATTAATTTTACCTTTAAATATTTTTCTTTAATGTTACCTTATTCCGTTTTCCTTTAATACCTTTTTTTGATGCCCTGCAGTATGGGCGTGATTGTGTCTGGATCCATCTGGGTGCGAAACTTGATGGATTTGGACACTGTCGCTTAGAATTGTGCTGCACTGGTGAACTAGTGGAGGTAGGAGCCCTCCGAAAGCCGTGGCAAGCTAGGCCTTCAGTCAACTTGCTGCTATTGCGCGTAGTAAGTCTGCCTTCAGCATTTTTACTACTTTTACTTGCTATCATCGCTTTACGTCTTTTCTTATGGTATCATCTATCTTTACCTTATCTTTAAATTTCTTTAACTTTTGTGGCTTTAGTAACATTAATTTTAGAGTTTTTTTTTGCGGTGTCTTGCAGACGCCCATCTTGGCGCGAGACGAGATGGGAGTAGACGTGACACATGGTCATTAGTTTGTTTTTCTCTTAAGGCGATGATTTATTTTGTTAGCTCAACTACCTGAAATTTAGCATATTTTTATTTGAGTCATAAATTCATTAATCTTTTAGTAACTATAAATTTACCTTATCTGAACTTACCTTAAATTACCTTATTTGAATTTACCTTAAATTTACCTATTTTGAATTTCGTAATACACTGATTGCTATGATACTTGACCATTTGTTTTGGATAATTTAATTTACCTTAACTTGATTTGACTTATGACACTAATCAATAACTACTTGAATACAAGGACACAATGCTTATCTGTGACGTCATCAGCCGTGGTCATATGAATAAATGAATACAATATTATATTATATGCTTTTTTTGGATTTATGTTTTTGTGTGACTTATAAATTTGCACTTTAGACCATCATTATTTAAATATTTAAACTTGCATTTGGGCAAATTATGCGTTAATAAGATCTAAAATATGTATAAGTGATAAAAACTATAATGATTTTAAAAAGAACTACTTTGTGTAAAATGTTTTACTGTAGTTTTTTTAGGTACATATTTTAAGGTGAGTATTAATACCAATTATAAAAAATAATATCTTCTATTAAACTAAGAGATCCTAAAGATTTTGCCTCAGATATTGTGTATCCTCAGATAGCAAAATTTTCCAAAAATTTAGGTACTCGAGGATTTACGAGTAACTAAGTACTGAGAAAAATTTACTGAAAATCATCATTGGATTACCTAGCCACTTTAAAGTTAAAGTTAATGTATGTCCAATTATTTTGTATATGTATTTAATTTCCTTTTATGACCTTTACCTAATCGGTTATTTTTCTTGGCACAGTAATTTTTGAGCAGAGTGTTGGTAATACTGCTAAGTAAAATATCAATAATTGTTTTTGCTGAGTGTGTATTGCAGCCATCAAAGTATATTAAAAATTCTTGTTTAAGGATATATTTAAATACGAGATTAGTCAGAAATGATTTTTGAGAAAAAATGTTTAAGAATGTATTCTCATGGTCACTAAGTATTTTCTGGAATAAAATATATGAAACAATAACTATTTCAATTACATGATCTCTAGGATATTGCAGGGCACCTCTGCTTAAGTTAGTTATGAGATTAAAATTATCTTCAACAATAAGTTCTTTATTGCATATCAAAGAATTTTTGCAATAATTGCATTTCAGCTTCTTTAAAGCAATATGGCTGCAATATCCCCCCAGATACGTAATCACAGGCATTTCTGGTTTAAAGTTGTCCATATCAGATTTTTGAATAATAATATTTTTAAGAATTTCGTCAATTTCTTTAGAACAGTCTTCAGCACTGTCCTGTTCGTCACAATCAGGTGATTCGTAGAATTTTTCAATTCTTAACTCTCCAAAATTATGGGATTTTAGTGTCAATATTGATTGAATTCGTAGTCGTTTTTCAGATTCATAAAGTTGTCGAATTGAGATGTGATAATGTCCACCCGCTAACTGTCTATACTTTCCAAAGCGATTTTCTAAGGGATCAGTTTGCAATTTTCCTAACAAAATATAATTTAAATTTAATTCCTCAAAACAATATTTCACAATTTCCAGCACACCATAAATTGTATGGGACAAAGCTGTGTGAGTTTGGCGTGTTAATTTTTTTAAAAAAATTTCTGATTTCCAGTTATCTAACCAAATCAACATTTGTTTCAAAAAGTCAAGTTTTGGGTCGTTTACTATTTTACCTTTTACAATAGGTTCCTGGAAAATATCACGCAAACGCTTTCCTTTTAATGGTGTTTTGACGTTTATTATATTCCACCACTTTACTATTATTTTCAAAAACTCGGCTGTGTCCTGAGCATTGGGGATATCTTTGTCAAAATTTTGTAAGCCCTCAATTACAAAAGGATTAAAAACTTTTAATGCCAGTTTTACATTTTGTCTTTCCATGCTAGACGGATACAGAGCTTTTAAATTTAAAGAGAAGCCAAATTTTAGTAACATGTTGTGTTCCAAGTCATGCAATTTTTTAAGAGATGCAAAACATGCAACTTTTTCTTCGCCAGTAAAAAAGTCGGGATATGTAAATGTCTGATCAGGTTTTGAGTTTAGCCAGGCATTGAATATACATTTTAAGAGATGGACAGAATCAAACAAGTAAAATAAAGGTCTTTTAGCATCGACAGGGTGTGGGAACACTATATTAAGTTCTTTTTTTGGTGAAAAATTTGACATAGCTTTTCCATTAATGGCATTGTTGTCACTGAGTACACAAAAAACTATATAACCGATAGCCTCTAAATGAGTTATTATTGTTTTGATAAAATGAAAAAGCAATTCATGGTTAATTTTAGATATAGGGGCAATGTGAACAACTTCTTCCAAATCTGAACAAATACTTGTAATCATGAAAGTATATGCAGATGTTGCTAACAATTCGTTATTATTTACTGATGCCCCCACCAGGTTTCCCCCTTTATAGTCTAAATAAGGGTTAATATGAATTTCATCCATTAGCAGACAAACATTTTTGTCTTGATCATTTAAATATTTAAAAATATTTTGTGCGTAAGTCAAAAAAATTTTTTTCTCATCAATATGGGGATCAGTTAAAAAATTATTACAGACGCCTTTGATAGTTTCAGGATGGGGTAAAATTATTGGCCAGTGATTTCTTAAATATCTGTACGCATGAGGACTGATTGTATATACAATTGAACAAAATACCATAGTTGTAGTGGAATATCTGTATCGTTCTTTTGGCAAAGTTCTTAATTTTATTTGTTCGGAGATAAATTGCAAAGCTTGTGCTAAAATATCATTGTCTACTTTTAAGTTTTTTAGCAAATCTGAAACAAAGTTCAAAATTTCATTAATTTTTGACATATCCATGTTATTTTTTCTGTAGTCATATTCGGGATCGCGGTCAGGATTCGAGTTATTTTCAGAGTTATTATTGTCTTGTTCGGAATCTAAAGGAAGAATATTCATCGAACAATCAATGGTATCAAGTAAATTTCGCAATTCATCCAAACTACTTGACAAAAAGGGCGTTTTTAGTTTATCAATTTGTATACTTACTGGTTGTCCGTACAAGTATGTACTTATTTCTAAATTATTATTTATTTTAATAGCCCACGTAATTGAAGGCCCCGGAATATGCTTAATCTTAAAGAGAGTCTTTGAAGTTTTTTCATTAATAATAAACCACCCTTCATTTAAACTAAATGTTTTAAACAAATTATTAAATTCTTCAAAAGTTTTATAATTTGTAAGTTCTTTATGTATTAAAATTTCACGCTTGCTTTCTTCAATACCTTTTTGAAATCGTAATTCGTCTAGTTCTTTAAGTTTTTCTTCTCTGCTTTTTCGATGCGTTAAAGTTTTTGATAAGTATTTTGGACAATTGGGAAATTTACTAGGTACGCTGTGCTCTTTTAATCTTGGTATATTTAACTTTACAGAAACGACCTCACCGGTTCTCGTGTCTTGCTGACTATACTGCCTGATAAAATCATCTTCTGTAAAATGAAGCTCACATACTCGGCTACTAGCATTTGGAATAAAATTTTCACGATGTAAGGCGTTCTGCCATTTCACTTGCCCTTCCAGACTCTTAGGAAAACGAAATACTCGTACTGTTGGTCCGTTTGGGTAATTACCCTTACAACCGACTACACAACATCTATAAGGCATTTTAATAATTATTTAAAACACTATTGAAACCGGTAATACACTTTGTTTTTTCACTAAATACACAAAACACTTGTAGATTGTTAACACGAAAAGGAAAACTGCATGTCATATGGTACAACGTTGCCAGATCGACGGTAGCGTTTTGTCTGCTGACTGCACGTTTACTAAAACTTATTATTATTGTTATTTTTTTATTTAACTTCAAAATACTCCCAATAAAATACTGCTGTAAAATTATATTAGGCCTGTGTTAATAACTAAGTTAACGTAGTTATAAACACATTACACAAAGAAAAGTTATTTCTAAGCTTATCCTAATTAAGAATTATAGATAATCTGACAATATTGTTTCAAGCACATGTCTGGACGCACAGCGTATTCGATTGACAAAATCTAATCGATCCGGATCAGGTTACAAACATTAAGTTAGAGGAATACGTAATTGAATCAGGAAGGGTAGTAGAAAGAGATGAAATGTGTCGGAAAGTGATCCGGATCGGTCCAAATTTTTGTCAATTGAATTCGGGTCGGGCGGCTGGACCTGAAAGGAGTTTTTGCGTATGGCCATAGATTAGGAGTTGTTGCATAGATATCCGTATATGTAATGACTTCGGGTGATGACGTCACATAACGTTAAGTCATAAGCATTGTGTCCTTGTATTCAAGTAGTTATTGCACTAATCCGTATCTTGCTGAGTGATTTCGTTATCCTAGCTTGATCTGATTTAGTGTCCTTATTGTGACTCTCTTATATTACCTTACGTTACCTTGATTATCTTACCTCACCTTGATTATCTTACCTTACCTTGATTATCTTATCTTACCTTACCTTTATTATTTTATTTTATTTTGGGTTTAATTATTCGGTTAATTTTACCTTCATATCTACCAAGTCTTATTTCAGCATTTGACTTGGTGTTTCTTACCTTACCTTGATTTACCTTATCTTTTCTTGTGTTTAATTATTAATTTAATTTTACCTTGATATTTCTTTATAGTCTTATTTGACTTGCTATTTTTGATATCCTGGATTTGACTTTGGCCTAGGTCTTGGTACCTAGACCCCTATTTTGGCGTTCTATATTTGGGCTATAGTTTAACTAGCCAAAATAGAACCTTCCCGATTATGACTTATTTGTCCCTATCTCCTTGTTTAGGCTGCGCGGTGTTGGGTGCTACTGAATGTCGCTTCGACGTTCTTTGTTGGAACTATTGATCCTTCGGAGAGCAGACCGACTGGAAGGGCTGTTCAGGGGGGGCGGAAGTCTGACCCCTGGGGTAACATTTTGCCCATCGAACTTGTTCGGCGGGCCAGGGGAGGGCCAAGCTACTTTGTTCGGCCTGAGCTCAAGTCGGCCTATTAGGTTGCGACAGGCCGGTGGCAGTGCCACCTTTCAGAGTACCCTACCTAATTTATTTTGTTTTATACAGGGACTGATGTACTACCCATTCGGTGCATCTTTAAGTTTATTGTCTACTATAATTCACTTCCTTATGCTCGGTGGAACATATGGGCTATCCCTTTTTCTTCTTAAATTACCTTGGTTGTATATTAGTTATCTTTTCTTTTTAGTTTTTCCACCCTTTGGTTGACTCGACGCGTGACAGTTGGTTATCCGTTTTGGGACGCTCTGGAGTGAGGCTAGTACACGAGGTACCTCACGCTTTCTTCGAGTGTTACGCAATGCTAGCCCCCTTACCATCTTTGGGTTAATGTTACCAGGCTGTGCTTCCTGCACCCTGAAGTTTTATTCCACCCCGGATACTCCTGGAGGGGTCGCTGGTTGTCTAGCGGCAAGGGGACCAAAGTTAATTTTTATTTTTTTGAATTATTTTGGTTATTGTAATATTTTGGGTTGTCGATTACATGAGTTAGTGGGTTTAGTAATCCACTAAGCTGCGGGTATTATTTTTAGTAGGTGTCTTTATAGGCAGTTTGAGAAATTACCTCATTATGCCTTTGGTTTGTTTTCGTCCTTGTATTGGAACCACACTGGTTCATGAATTTTCATTTTATTTCTTTTCTTGGTTAATTTTGGTTGGCTAGGGTTGTCGGCCATGGTGATGCTTGGCCTAGCGGAAATTTCGGTTTCTCGGGTGTCAAATCCGGACCGATCTACGTGGCCCTACACTATAAAAAGCACATTTGGTTTTCTTGGTGCTGAAGTGTTTGGCTGCCGTCAGGCGTGCCACGATCTACGAACCCGGTTTGGCTTTTCTCTGTCTTACTTTTCTTTGAAAACTTAATCTTTTTAACTTAATATGTTTTTGCCAAACCCAGACCATACCTTTAGTAACTTATTTCTTTATTTTCTTTTATTGGAGGCTGATAGGATGAGTACGGGTGTCTTATGACCTTGGTGGAAATTCCGGAGCTGGGGACACATCTTCCCAGTGTTGGTCTATGTGGCCACTATACCATTGAGGCACAGTTGACTTTTCGGTGCGGAGATGGTGGCTGCCGTCAGAAACACTCGGACCAGTCATGTCATGTCAGAGTTTCTTTTTGGTTTAGTTTTTCTTATGGTTGTGTAAGTATATATTTTGTTAGTAGCGATCCACTAGTATCTTTCACTTTCGTCCGTTGTTTCCTAAGGGAATACCCCCGGAGCTCCGGAGTTAATTTTTGCCTTACCTTGTAAATACTGTAGATTTTTGAGTACTTATCGTCGGTTAATTTTCTCGAGAAAATTTCCCTCCTTTCGTAGGAGAGGGGGAGTTGTTACGGTTTGTTTTGTCATACGAAATTAAAGTATTATTATTATAGCAGTTGCAACAATTAGTTGAGTTTTAAGACTTCGACCTACCTTTTTGAATATATTCCCTTATTCCTTGAACGTTTTATTTTGATTTGTTTTCCATTTAGTCAAAATCTTTCCTAACCTCGAATTTAATTTTTACAAATTTTCCGTCACTAGTCTGTCTTGGATCCAGCCTTGTTTTCCCTCTTTCTGTATAGTTAATCCCTAAGGAAATATGTCTGAATTTAGCCCTAAAAACTATAGTTGCCAATAAATATAAATTAGAATTTGTTTACCCTGACAAACGTGAAACGTCATTTTTGACATTTGAATCGGCCGTAATTATTTTCTGTCGAGCCTGTTGCATACATCTTAGTTTTCTGTCCTGAGCCGCCCTCTGTGACTGTTGTTGGAAAACGTCGAAGCCAGGAACGATGGGATCTGCGTTCTGAGTTCTAGGTTCCTTGATTTTAAAGGTTTCTAATGTTCATTCACGCATTACGGTTCGAGGTTGACCAAAATCGTAGGTGGGGTGCATTTGTACTGCCAATTGTACGAACTATTAATGAATGTCGGTTTATGGACACGGAAAAATGTATTTAATTGTTATAGTTTTGTTGGTATATTGCCGGTGTTCATTGGTTAAGTTAATTTTTACTGGCAGAACATCGTGCCAATGCATTGAGGGGAATACCATGGAACCAAAGCCTTCGAAAATGTACCTAATTGAGTACCAAAGTGTACTTACAAACAACCTCTTGTGACGTCGCTTTGCAAGGAAAAAAAAAATCGATATTGGAATTTTTCGTCAAGGATTGGGTGTGGAGAGGTTCTTTTCACAAACTGATCGCGTCGTCGACTGTATCGTATTCTAAAGTCTTTAGAAAGACACCCAAAATTGGGATCCGTGAATGCGGTACAACTAATTTCTGTTACGTTGTTTTGTTGTTTGCCATTTTGGCGTTACGTTGTTGGTCCAGTGAGGCCGTTTTAGTTGTTTTTGTAGAAGAAATTCGACATCTCTTCGTCGGTTTTAACGACGACAGCGGACATGTGGACTTAGACCCGACCCGAAATCGACAGGTATGCCTTTTGCCACTATTAAACCCTTAAAAAAAAACACAATTCCGCGATTAAACTGCTATTTTAATTAATTTTCGTTGATTTCCTTTTTGATTCTATTTTTTTTTTACGACGTCCACGTTTTTAATTAGTTTTTCTGTAGTTAAAACTTCTCTAAGTACAAGTAGATCGCTACATTTCGTGGTAGGAAAATTATGTACAGATGGTTCTTTTTTATTAAAAATTAAATGGGGTTTATGTGACCTTCACAGGTTTGTAGGTCAAATTCTTATCGATACCTAATTTTTTTTTTGTCAGCTATGCTAGCTTGATTTACTACATTCTTTGATAATGTTGGTCAGAACTCTACCGGGTGACCCAAGGTTAAATTTTATTTTGTTATTTCGTATTCATAGTCATAGTGAATCAGTCATTGGTGTATGCCCGTGAATTGGAACCTAATGATGTTTCTTTTTATCAACTAATTATGCTAATAAGCGATAGCCAGGTCATTAAAAATTCAGATCTTGTGTTCTGGAATGTCAGCTGACAGCGTTAGAGACCGGCAATTTAAAACTATAGTAATTTGAGTAAATATTTTAAATGTCTGACAGTCAGAAGTGTTGACTTTCGTATTTCACTTATTCTTTTTCTGCTGCTAATTAGCTGTTAATTAATATTGGGTATAACATAGACAGGGCTGATTCTTAATTATTAGATTTGGTTACAAAATTTCAGGGTGGGTGTAATATAGTACCGTTAACTATTCACTATGGCCTATGGTATTTGTTCATTCTTGGGTTACGCTTACAGATACGGTATGGTTATTCTATATTCATAAATATTAAGCTACATTTACTATATTTGGATGTATATGTTTAGTAATAGTAATACTGAATTTCTCTTTTGATTATATTTAACGTGCTAAATTTTATCACATTGTATTTTGCGGCTAAACTTTTCTTTTGTGTAATTAAGCGATTACCTAACAATTTTGGTTATTTTGTCACCAGTGTATGATCTAATTGTTTAAGATTTTTGTAGCTGCATTACTTATGTAAATATAATTATTTTATAATGAATATTTGTCTGTGTACAGTAGCGTACAATGGCTACTTTTATGTAAATTTTAACTTAACTTTGATTTGTTAATTAATTGGCTTCGATATTGCCTGTTTATTTTTTTTTTGACCTGATTTCTATTAAATTCAAAATATTTCCTTCGGTTTTATTTTCTTGATACCAGTGAATAATTGTATAAGGCCTTCAGCTACTAAAAGTTTTTTTTTGTGAATTAAATTTAATATTTCTTCTAAATTATATTTGCATAGTACCTGAATTTTACCTTGCCTTGACGCATACCTTTTGTTTTATCAGGGTCTTTCTTTCTGCTGGGAGACAGCACTTCTTTTTACTGGGAGACAACCCCACCACGTCTTTTCTTTTGCTGGGGAACAATCCTTTTTACTGGGAGACTCCAAGCATCTTTTGCTGGGAGACAGCAAACCTTTCACTGGAGGACACCGATCCTTCTTTTGTGGCTGGGAGACATCTCCAGTCTTTCATCATGCTGTGAGTCAGCTAAGCTGCCTAGGCCAGTTCAGCATTGACCTGAGACACCGTCAACAGGGGACGAACCCCTTCAGGCAACTTTTTTTTAATTTTATAATTGGCGTTACCTATTTTTCTTGATAACAAATTTGTTCGATATCGACTTTAACCATGGTTGACATTATTTAATTTAAGCGGATTAGTACCTTAACTTTCTTTTATTTTATTTCCCCCTCAGGGTTTGAACTTAGTTACTACAAAACCGGTCATGAGACCTACAAATTGTTATAATAATAACCATAATACCAATAATAATGGTAATAACATTAATAATTTTATTTAATAATAATAATAGATACCTAATAATTTCACTGTATCGAATTTCACAAAAGGACAAAATACACTGAGGTGTTATCAAAATTTTTGCCCTAACGAATCTGTAATATATTAGTAAATTTGTTTTTAATGGTAGTGTTTTATTTGCCTCACCAGACAGCGCAGTTTCTTGGATTTTTTTTTTTTGATAATATGGTAACTATATGTGAGTGAGTGAGCTGAAAGCGAGATCCCAATACTATCTAGGAGGGTTTCTGTTTTTCACTCGGCATTAAAAACAGTGGCGCCCTTATCAATCCACCCATCTCTCCGGCATTGGAGCTAGGGCAATTTTTTTTGGCACGCATGCGCAAGCCTCTCGCCTTCAACTCAACTCTTTACGTGAGTCAATTTTGGAAATCCTCAATATTTTTATTTTCTTAAATTTTTATTTACCGACCTTTGGATTTTTAATTATGAATGGTAAGTAGAAGTAAAATTCTACTTCTGTGCGAAAAAGAGCGTGGCAAGCGGTTGAACGGTTGAGCGGTTGACAGGAACAGGGTGTTTACATAAACAAATTAATTCTATATTTGAAGTTTCTTTATTAATTTCATTTACTTTACAATTTTATATATTTGTTATATCCGAGTTTATTATTTAATTACAGTCTGTTCTTTGCTTCTTATATCCATAGGGCTCAGAGTTACCATCAGGAAGAAACTTTCTCTTTACGGAATTCGGTCTATATAGCTTGGTTTCAGTATTTGTTGTTACAGTATAGTCTTTCGTTCGTCGAATGTTCTTTGATATAATAGGTACTGGGTCTGTCTTGTGGAGAACCATATTTTTTATTGTTTCAAAATTTATTAATTTTGATGCAGCATAATTTAAAGAGATACCTTTTACTTTGCAAACTACTTCTTCTGTGTTGCATTTTGTTGAGTGAACTTTAAATGCGTAATTCTTAGGACCTCCAGAAACGAACTTGGTGATATAACTACCGGAACCATTGCACTCTAATTCATTAGTCAGATCTCCGATAAATTCACCTGTTGGTAAATCAATTTGACCCGGTCTGGACACATAAATTACAGAGTCCGTGTCGTAATAAAGGACCCTGTCTTCGAGCTGTTCAAGATAGCTGTATAACTTCAATCTAGCCTGTGCCGTTACGAAAGCAGCAATAGACACATTAACAGTAGATAGTGGATCAGATGATTCTTCTGTGTGCTCATAACTAACAATCAATATTTTTTCATTAACGGGCAAAACGCCATTAACATAAATTCCGGACTTAGTAAACAAGGTAAAAAATCTGATGGTGTGCTTATAATTTTTGTTTTAGGTAGATTTTCTCTCTGACCAAATTTTCCCCAAAATGAGTTAAGTATTACCTTGGTCAAATACCTAAGACCAGGATTCTCGAGTATTTTGGAATACTCAAGTTTAACATCTTCTTTCGAAAAATTCTTCAATATATCGGTTTTTTTCTTCTTCCGTAGTACAAACATCAGGCCACCCTGATGCTTCCTGTTTTATCTTTATAAATTTGTTCATCATCGCTGTAAATAAGCCTTCCTCTCCTGCGTCTTTACTGAACCTTTGAATCTTATATCTCCAAATTTCAAAAATTTCTAATATCTGATATCCCTTCTCAACTGCTTTTATGACTTCGTCTATTACCCAAGTACCTTCAAAGGACCGTTCATTTCTTGTCCACATGTTTGACACAATACAAATATAAGTTTATTGTTCATTTTTAGAGGCAATACGGGATGGTAAAGGTCCTTAGGTGGAAGTATACAACATTTAATAAGTCCATCAGTAGAATTCAAATCCAAACGATTACAATCTGCACCCACAAAAACTTCAGGGTGACCAATGGGGAATTTGCCGTATTTACAGACGTAAGGATACAAGCTGCAAACATCAGCGTATTTTATCTGTTCATCTTCTGTTATTTCATAATACTCCCTACCATTACCAGTTCGCCCTCCAAAAAAGGCGTCTCTAGGGTATAAAGGGATCGTAAGTAGAACCGGATGTGTCTGAGTAAGTTGTCTGATCTCTGGCTTTGATTCCAACTGCTGTCGAAATTTGAACTCCCACATTTCAGTTACTAAATAGCCAAATTCCTTTAATCTTTTAATTTTTATCTGTGTTGTCTCATAGCGCAAACTTAAAGTTGTTGTTGGGTCGTCGTAAAGGGGTTCATCTCTGCCAAATTTGTAACACCTAGGACAGCCATGATAATAACATCCTTGAAACTCAAATATTTCATTAAGGTCGGAACAATATCCGTCAACCTTTATACCTCGTAGAACGGCTTCTTGACCTTTGGCTGCATGCATAATATTAATTTTTCTTTGGTTCTCCAACCACAATAACCACTCAATTACAATACGACACTGATTATCTTTCCAGCGATAGCCGTTTTTAGGAATAATTCCAATGGTGTTGGGCTTAAGAAAATTCCTTCTAAATACCTTATTACAGCAAGAAGCAATTGTAGTAGCCTCTGTAAAGGGGCATACGCTGGTGGTGTTAAGCATTTGATCTCTAAATTTCAGACATGCCTCAGTTAAAATTTTTACATCGGAAACACAGTAGTCAAGAATATCTTTTTGCATCTCAAATACAGTATCTTCGTGCTCTTCATATCATTTTAGAAATTTAGCTCGTTCGTCCTCTTTCATTGTATCTGGGGAATAATATTCCATTGGGGGAAGAGTTCCAACATAGGTTTCGTTAGCCTTGGTATTAAACAGGTGAGGAAAATATCCTTTTTTAAAGGTGTCTGGAAGACCGAAAGCTTTGGGCAGTTTTGCTAAAGCCATGGGAAAATAATTTAGCGAGTCTATAAATTTGACATTCCCCACCAACATCATAATGATTTTGGTTCCTCTCATAATGAGTTCAGGTGTTAGATCGGTTTCAGTCAGGATGTAATTTAATATGAATTGATGATCAAATGCTTGACCATTGTGCGCAATAACAATTACTTCTTTAAAGTTCTTGCTGATCTGTAGCACGTGTTGCGTAAATGCTTCTACCGCGTGTAAACCTTTAAGCTTTTGCAATCTGATACCGCACCTCGTACAAATATCAATCGTCCGTGATTTTATGCACACGTCGCAACACTGTTGAAATACACAAAGATTGACGCTATGACGGATCACACCGGGTTCCATCTCCTCTTCTTGATGCGTCTCCAAATCATAAAACACAAATAAGGTATCTTTAGTTTTGGATTTTCCTGTATCAGGTTGAATGTGACAGAGATGATTGTCGGTAAAGTGAGTACGACAGATCTTGCAAAATATCTCCCCACATATATGGTTTCTGGTACGTCGAATTATTTTAAAACATTGATTACAACTTCGAATTTCCGCACAGACAGTAGTTTTTTCCCATGAGCCAACTTTTAGATGATTTTCATAACAGTCCTTTCCTTTAAAATACCGATGACAAGAATAACATTTAACTTTAATTTGATCATCAGGACAGAGGGGAGCTTGGAGACAAGATCGGCATGTTTTACTACATCTATGTTCATGTTTATGATCATAAGGACTGAAAAATTGCTCGCAATAATAGTTACACACAAAGGCAGCTGTCAGGGATGTTATTACGTTGTAATGATTATTATGGTGCAATAGATTAAGTCTCTTGTTACTTTCTGATGTTCCCTCAAAGATAGCATCTCTACCTTTTGATCCATAACTGTAAACAACGATTTTATAGTCCGTGAGATATTGTTGAAATTTTTCCAGCTCTATCATTCCAGCACCCCCTTCAGGAATGGTAAGTTCAGCTTCCTCCATCAAAGTTTTAGTTCTCTCTGTCTGAATTTTTTCCACATCTCTCCTAATCTTGTTTAATGCGGGGCCTTTATTAGCACTAGCCACTACGAGAGCACGTGGTAGGCATAAATTGTCCTTGTTTGAAATGGTTATAATTCCTCTTCTCATGTCACACTCCTCTTCAAAACTGTTGTATTTTTTGCCTCTCCCTCTACCTGATGGCAGACGTACGCTTGTTACCTTCAGGCAAAATGATTCCGTATATCAATCCGGAGGAATTAGATTGATAAACGTTACTTATAACATTCCAAACGTCTTCGTAATTGATTTCTTCTGCAGGCCTAAATCGAATCCACCCTTCACCACTACTAAAGTCTTTTGAACAGAAACTAAAACCAACGTAATCCGACGATTGAAGTCCTTCTGTAGCCTTCTGAATAACCTGATTAATAGCGTCTCTCACTCAGCCAACCGGTTCAACTCCTTCAGGCACAGGTTTCAGCCTAAACTCCAATGCACGACCAACTACATTGTATCTTCCAACTTTCTGAACGGTATCCTTAATAATAAGAAACTTTTCCATTTTAACTAAACACGTCCGTATACTTCAAGAGACTGATGCGAAATGACTAAACTGCTGTCTGCCACCTCTATTTATAACCTCGGTTTGGTAGAAAGAAGTACGTTCGGAAAACAGGGGTGCGTTCCGAATACCATCTGAAGTTCTGCAAAAAGAGTTTAAGGTTTAGTATGCAGTAAAATTAAATTATCGAGTACTTACTAGCAATTTTCATAAATACGAAAACAAGACCCAGCGTTCGAGAAGAATGTTCTCTGTAATAAATATTTACGCTTTTACTATGCAGCAGAATAATATTGAAATGTAATGATGTCGGTTCTCACATCTTCAAATATTTTAGTTACCAAGAAAAAGGCTTAATTACGGCAATGCATGTCTGTAACAATTAAACAATTTACCCACCCTGTTTAAGGAAAAGGAAGAGAATATTACCCCCACCACTTATTTTGAGTATTAATCTATCTTATTACATTTAAACGTTCAGTCTTAGTTGATCAGTTGAAGCGAGCACAATGCCTAAAGAGTGCTTTTGGGGAAGGCCTTGCGCTTGTAGTGAGTGTCGACCAGAGCTAAAGGAAAAATGTGAAATATGTTCAGACAAGGATGGATATAATGTTGGTGGTATAAGAAGAAAAGATCGCAAGAGAATCGCATACTACGACTTTAAAACTTATTGTTTTGAATGTTATCAGGAAGATATCGGAGAATATGAACAAGCAAGATATGAATTATTAAAGGCAATAGTTGAGAATTCAGTTCAGCCAGAGCAAAAATATTTTAAATCGCAGACAGAGGAAGATATTCGTGCAACACTTTTAGGCTATTTTCAAGCCGAATTAAAACAGATAAAATTTGCCCTAAGTGGTACACCTGATGTGGTCAAGATAGAGTTTTCCGTTTGTTTTAATTCCGGAAAAGAACGAAAGAACTTTAAAACGCGGGAAATGGTGTTGCCTAAACGAGGAGATTTAGTGGAGTGGTTTACCGAAACTGTCATCGACGCGTTAATTACGCAAATTCAAACATTACAAACACCTATTTGGACCCTAAATCTTAATGCACACATTAATCTACGAGGATGTCGATCTTATACGGAAACGTCTGCTGAGGCACGAAGAAGGGAGTGGTGCAGACGAAATTTGTAATCTAAATAGAATAACTCGGTAAGAAAGGTTTAGTATACTGTCGACCGTCACGCGATTAACATGGCGGAAATATTAAAAATTATTCTTGCCAACATTGAAGAAGTATTCAGTCGGAACCAGTATTATGGGTTCTGTTAACCTGCAACTTTAATGGTTTGGGAACTTGCTAAAAAATATAATGTACAGGTGGAACCAAAATGCCGAAAGATTTTCTATGATGAAATTGGAGACAGCATTCATTTTTGGAACGTGTTTGAAGGAGAAATTTACGATCCCACCGATAAAGTTATAAAACATATAATGCCATCCGTAGACCTTACGAAGTTTGTGTACAAAGAAGATACTAGTATGGACACAGATATGGAGACAGCAGTAATGCTAGATATTTTTAATCAGTTCCAGAGAACAAACACAACACACCAATACTTTTCCAACGCTCCAGATAAACTTAAAACTCTGAGAAAAATTATCCATAGAAATGTAGCTAGATATATTAAATAAAGAATTAAACTAAGTCCTTTATATGTTTTATTACCTTAAACAAGCAAACCTAACCTCAACAAATATTCTATTGCAGGTGGTACAGAATTATTCGAAACTTAAACAAGTCTCAACCTCAGGCAATTGACAGAAAAGATCCTGTTTTCGAAAGAATTCTAACTTTTCTTATGGCGTTTGTCTCACGTCGGTGTTGATCTCCAGTTAACGCCCCCTGTTGATACCCTATTGCTGTCTGGTTACTGTCCGGTTGCTGACCGGATGCTGTCCGGTTGCTGCCCGGTTGCTGTCCGGTTGCTGCCCGGTTGCTGCCCGGTTGCTGTCCGGTTAACGCCCGGTTGCTGTCCGGTTAACGCCCGGTTGCTGTCCGGTTGCTGTCCGGTTGCTGCCCGGTTGCTGTCCGGTTAATGCTCTGTTGATTCGCTGTTGGTCTCCTAACGAGGCTTTGAAGGATAAAAGGACATGTGTAGATTAAAGGTTTTAGTTGAGAATTGAATGTTATAGTGATAAGATGTATGCCACCAAGATAAAATATCAGCTTCTTGAAACATCAGCTGTTAAATATGGCATAAGGACAGAGGGGTCTAAGTTCTTTCTTGGAAATATCCCGGTTGTAATAAAAGATAGCGTTCTCATAATAGATAATGATAAATTTTTGCTGACGGATGGACTCTTTAATTTATTAGCTACAAATCAACCACTCAAATTTAAAGTGAATCCAACCAAGCAAGCCGAAGCAAACCCAACCAAACGAACCTGAGCAAACCTGAGCGTTTTTTTTTGAATCTTTAGCTGTTTTTAGCTGTTTCCCGAAACAGGGGGTCTGTTTTCAGCTGTTTTTAGCTGTTTCCCGAAATAGGGGATCTGTTTTAGCTGTTTTTCCAGAACATGGTCTGTTTATTAGCTGTTTTTCCAGAACAGGGTATGTTTTTAGCTGTTTTTCCAGAACAGGGTCTGTTTATTAGCTGTTTTTCCAGAACAGGGTCTGTTTTTAGGTGTTTTCCGAAACAGGGGTCTGTTTTCTTTAGCTGTTTCAGCTGTTTTAGCTGTTTATTAGCTGTTTTTAGCTGTTTATTAGCTGTTTTCCAGAACAGGGTCTGTTTTTAGCTGTTTTTAGCTGTTTATTAGCTTTTTTCCAGAACGGGGTCAGTTTATTAGCTGTTTTTCCAGAACAGGGTCTGTTTATTAGCTGTTTTTCCAGAACAGGATCTGTTTTTAGCTGTTTTCCGAAACAGGGGTCTGTTTTCTTTAGCTGTTTTAGTTGTTTTTAGCTGTTTATTAGCTGTTTTTAGCTGTTTATTAGCAGTTTTCCAGAACAGGGTCTGTTTTTTAGCTGTTTTTAGCTGTTTATTAGCTGTTTTTCCAGAACGGGGTCTGTTTATTAGCTGGTTTTCCAGAACAGGGTCTGTTTTTTAGCTGTTTTTCTAGAACAGGGTCTGTTTTAGCTGTTTTTCCAGAACAGGGTCTGTTTTTAGCTGTTTTTCCAGAACAGGGTCTATTTTTAGCTGTTTTCCGAGACAGGGGTAAAAACTGGGCCAGCCTGCCCGGTACCGGACGGTTGGGTTTGATGGATTTGAGCCCACTTTGCTTGGGTTTGCTCTCGATTGCTCGGTGCCGACGCTTGGGTTTGCACACTTTGCTTGGGTGCACTTGATGCAGAACATACCATCTACCTCTACTGCTGTATCGAAGTGTTCCAGAACTTTCAAATGGCTCAAAATTTTTTCTCCTGTGTCTTTTAGGATTACCTTTGATTTTCAAAACAGTTTCATCAGTGGTTCTCTAACTAACTTACCGTAGATAACGGTGGTGATCGGGTGGTGCCAAATGGAAGAGCAGCATTTGTAGACATCGAATCTGAAGTTGGTTCCTCAGTTTCATCAAGGGTTCGCTAACTAGCTTACCGTAGATAACGATGGTGATCGGGTGATGTCAAATGGAAGAGGAGCATTTGTAGACGTCGAATCTGAAGTTGGTTCTTCAGTTTCATCAAGGGTTCGCGAACGAGCTTACCGTAGATAACGGTGGTGATCGGGCGGTGTCAAATGGAAGAGGAGCATTAGTAGATGCTGACTATGAAGTTGGTTCCTCAGTTTCATCAAGGGTTCGCTAACTAGCTTACCGTAGATAACGGTGGTGATTGGGTGATGTCAAATGGAAGAGGAGCATTAGTAGATGCTGACTATGAAGTTGGTTCTTCGGTTCCATCAATGGTTCGCTAACAAGCTTACCGTAGATAATGGTGGTGATCGGGTGGTGTCAAATGGAAGAGGAGAATTAGTAGACACTGAATGTGAAGTTGGTTCTGCACTTTCATCAATGGTTCGCTAACTAGCTTACCATAGATAATGGTGGTGATCGGGTGGTGTCAAATGAAAGAGGAGCATTAGTAGACGCTGACTATGAAGTTGGTTCTTCAGTTTCATCAATGGTTCGCTATTTTGAGAAAAGTGGCAAAATATGATCTGTTACGTGTTTTCTATAATATCACATTCGCGCCTTCTCGGCATATAAAAGCAGCTAATAAACAGCTATGAAACAGCTAAAACAGCTAAAAAAAAGCAGACCCCTGTTTCGGAAAACAGCTAAAAACAGACCCTGTTCTGGAAAAACAGCTAAAAACAGACCCTGTTCTAGAAAAACAGCTAAAACAGACCCTGTTCTAGAAAAACAACTAAAAAGCAGACCCTGTTCTAGAAAAACAGCTAATAAACAGACCCCGTTCTGGAAAAACAGCTAATAAACAGCTAAAAAACAGACCCTGTTCTGGAAAACATCTAATAAACAGCTAAAAACAGCTAATAATCAGCTAAAAACAGCTAAAACAGCTAAAGAAAACAGACCCCTGTTTCGGAAAACAGCTAAAAACAGACCCTGTTCTGGAAAAACAGCTAATAAACAGACCCTGTTCTGGAAAAACAGCTAATAAACAGACCCCGTTCTGGAAAAGCAGCCAATAAACAGCTAAAAACAGCTAAAAAACAGACCCTGTTCTGGAAAACAGCTAATAAACAGCTAAAAACAGCTAAAACAGCTAAAGAAAACAGACCCCTGTTTCGGAAAACAGCTAAGAACAGACCCTGTTCTGGAAAAACAGCTAATAAACAGACCCTGTTCTGGAAAAACAGCTAAAAAACATACCCTGTTCTGGAAAAACAGCTAATAAACAGACCCTGTTCTGGAAAAACAGCTAAAACAGATCCCCTATTTCGGGAAACAGCTAAAAACAGCTGAAAACAGACCCCCTGTTTCGGGAAACAGCTAAAAACAGCTAAAGATGCAAAAAAAAAGCTCAGGTTTGCTCAGGTTCGTTTGGTTGGGTTTGCTTCGGTTTGCTTGGTTGGATTCACTTTAAATTTTAGTGGTTGATTTGTAGCTAATAAATTAAAGAGTCCATCCGTCAGCAAAAATTTATCATTATCTATTATGAGAACGCTATCTTTATTACAACCGGGATATTTCCAAGAAAGAACTTAGACCCCTCTGTCCTTATGCCATATTTAACAGCTGATGTTTCAAGAAGCTGATATTTTATCTTGGTGGCATACATCTTATCACTATAACATTCAATTCTCAACTAAAACCTTTAATCTACACATGTCCTTTTATCCTTCAAAGCCTTGTTAGGAGACCAACAGAGGATCAACAGAGCATTAACCGGACAGCAACCAGGCAGCAACCGGACAGCAACCGGGCGTTAACCGGACAGCAACCGGGCAGCAACCGGGCGTTAACCGGACAGCAACCGGGCAGCAACCGGGCAGCAACCGGGCAGCAACCGGACAGCAACCGGACAGCAACCGGGCAGCAACCGGACAGCATCCGGTCAGCAACCGGACAGTAACCAGACAGCAATAGGGTATCAACAGGGGGCGTTAACTGGAGATCAACACCGACGTGAGACAAACGCCATAAGAAAAGTTAGAATTCTTTCGAAAACAGGATCTTTTCTGTCAATTGCCTGAGGTTGAGACTTGTTTAAGTTTCGAATAATTCTGTACCACCTGCAATAGAATATTTGTTGAGGTTAGGTTTTGCTTGTTTAAGGTAATAAAACATATAAAGGACTTAGTTTAATTCTTTATTTAATATATCTAGCTACATTTCTATGGATAATTTTTCTCAGAGTTTTAAGTTTATCTGGAGCGTTGGAAAAGTATTGGTGTGTTGTGTTTGTTCTCTGGAACTGATTAAAAATATCTAGCATTACTGCTGTCTCCATATCTGTGTCCATACTAGTATCTTCTGTGTACACAAACTTCGTAAGGTCTACGGATGGCATTATATGTTTTATAACTTTATGGGTGGGATCGTAAATTTCTCCTTCAAACACGTTCCAAAAATGAATGTTGTCTCCAATTTCATCATAGAAAATCTTTCGGCATTTTGGTTCCACCTGTACATTATATTTTTTAGCAAGTTCCCAAACCATTAAAGTTGCAGGTAAACATAACCCATAATACTGGTTCCGACTGAATACTTCTTCAATGTTGGCAAGAATAATTTTTAATATTTCCGCCATATTAATCGCGTGACGGTCGACAGTATACGTAACCTTTCTTACCGAGTTATTCTATTTAGATTACAAATTTCGTCTGCACCACTCCCTTCTTCGTGCCTCAGCAGACGTTTCCGTATAAGATCGACATCCTCGTAGATTAATGTGTGCATTAAGATTTAGGATCCAAATAGGTGTTTGTAATGTTTGAATTTGCGTAATTAACGCGTCGATTACAGTTTCGGTAAACCACTCCACTAAATCTCCTCGTTTAGGCAACACCATTTCCCGCGTTTTAAAGTTCTTTCGTTCTTTTCCGGAATTAAAACCAACGGAAAACTCTATCTTGACCACATCAGGTGTACCACTTAGGGCAAATTTTATCTGTTTTAATTCGCCTTGAAAATAGCCTAAAAGTGTTGCACGAATATTTTCCTCTGTCTGCGATTTAAAATATTTTTGCTCTAGCTGAACTGGATTCTCAACTATTGCCTTTAATAATTCATATCTTGCTTGTTCATATTGTCCGATATCTTCCTGATAACATTCAAAACAATAAGTTTTAAAGTCGTAGTATGCGATTCTCTTGCGATCTTTTCTTCTTATACCACCAACCTTATATCCATCCTTGTCTGAACATATTTCACATTTTTCCTTTAGCTCTGGTCGACACTCGCTACAAGCGCAAGGCCTTCCCCAAAAGCACTCTTTAGGCATTGTGCTCGCTTCAACTGATCAACTAAGACTGAACGTTTAAATGTAATAAGATAGATTAATACTCAAAATAAGTGGTGGGGGTAATATTCTCTTCCTTTTCCTTAAACAGGGTGGGTAAATTGTTTAATTGTTACAGACATGCATTGCCGTAATTAAGCCTTTTTCTTGGTAACTAAAATATTTGAAGATGTGAGAACCGACATCATTACATTTCAATATTATTCTGCTGCATAGTAAAAGCGTAAATATTTATTACAGACAACATTCTCCTCGAACGCTGGGTCTTGTTTTCGTATTTATGAAAATTGCTAGTAAGTACTCGATAATTTAATTTTACTGCATACTAAACCTTAAACTCTTTTTTCAGAACTTCAGTTGGTATTCGGAACGCACCCCTGTTTTCCGAACGCACTTCTTTCTACCAAACCGAGGTTATAAATAGAGGTGGCAGACAGCAGTTTAGTCATTTCGCATCAGTCTCTTGAAGTATACGGACGTGTTTAGTTAAAATGGAAAAGTTTCTTATTATTAAGGATACCGTTCAGAAAGTTGGAAGATACAATGTAGTTGGTCGTGCATTGGAGTTTAGGCTGAAACCTGTGCCTGAAGGAGTTGAACCGGTTGGCTGAGTGAGAGACGCTATTAATCAGGTTATTCAGAAGGCTACAGAAGGACTTCAATCGTCGGATTACGTTGGTTTTAGTTTTTGTTCAAAAGACTTTAGCCGTGGTGAAGGGTGGATTCGATTTAGGCCTGCAGAAGAAATCAATTACGAAGACGTTTGGAATGTTATAAGTAACGTTTATCAATCTAATTCCTCCGGATTGAATACGGAATCATTTTGCCTGAAGGTAACAAGCGTACGTCTGCCATCAGGTAGAGGGAGAGGCAAAAAATACAACAGTTTTGAAGAGGAGTGTGGCATGAGAAGAGGAATTATAACTATTTCAAACAAGGAAAATTTATGCCTACCACGTGCTCTCTTAGTGGCCATTGCTAGTGCTAATAAAGGCCCCGCATTAAACAAGATTAGGAGAGATGTGGAAAAAATTCAGACAGAGAGAACTAAAACTTTGATGGAGGAAGCTGAACTTACCATTCCTGAAGGGGGTGCTGGAATGATAGAGCTGGAAAAATTTCAACAATATCTCACGGACTATAAAATCGTTGTTTACAGTTATGGATCAAAAGGTTGAGATGTTATCTTTGAGGGAACATCAGAAAGTAACAAGAGACTTAATCTATTGCACCATAATAATCATTACAACGTAATAACATCCCTGACAGCTGCCTTTGTGTGTAACTATTATTGAGAGCAATGTTTCAGTCCTTGTGATCATAAACAAGAACATAGATGTAGTAAGACATGCCGATCTTGTCTCCAAGCTCCCCTCTGTCCTGATGATCAAATTAAAGTTAAATGTTATTCTTGTCATCGGTATTTTAAAGGAAAGGACTGTTATGAAAATCATCTAAAAGTTGGCTCATGGGAAAAAACTACTGTCTGTGCGAACTTCGAAGTTGTAATCAATGTTTTAAAATAATTCGACGTACCAGAAACCATATATGTGGGGAGATATTTTGCAAGATCTGTCGTACTCACGTTACCGACAATCATCTCTGTCACATTCAACCTGATACAGGAAAATCCAAAACTAAAGATACCTTATTTGTGTTTTATGATTTGGAGACGCAGCAAGAAGAGGAGATGGAACCTGGTGTGATCCGTCATAGCGTCAATCTTTGTGTATTTCAACAGTGTTGCGACGTGTGCATAAAATCACGGACGATTGATATTTGTACGAGGTGCGGTATCAGATTGCAAAAGCTTAAAGGTTTACACGCGGTAGAAGCCTTTACGCAACACGTGCTACAGATTAGCAAGAACTTTAAAGAAGTAATTGTTATTGCGCACAATGGTCAAGCATTTGATCATCAATTCATATTAAATTACATCCTGACTGAAACCGATCTAACACCTGAACTCATTATGAGAGGAACCAAAATCATTATGATGTTGGTGGGGAATGTCAAATTTATAGACTCGCTAAATTATTTTCCCATGGCTTTAGCAAAACTGCCCAAAGCTTTCGGTCTTCCAGACACCTTTAAAAAAGGATATTTTCCTCACCGGTTTAATACCAAGGCTAACGAAAACTATGTTGGAACTCTTCCCCCAATCGAATATTATTCTCCAGATACAATGAAAGAGGACGAACGAGCTAAATTTCTAAAATGATATGAAGAGCACGAAGATACTGTATTTGAGATGCAAAAAGATATTGTTGACTACTGTGTTTCCGATGTAAAAATTTTAACTGAGGCATGTCTGAAATTTAGAGATCAAATGCTTAACACCACCAGCGTATGCCCCTTTACAGAGGCTACTACAATTGCTTCTTGCTGTAATAAGGTATTTAGAAGGAATTTTCTTAAGCCCAACACCATTGGAATTATTCCTAAAAACGGCTATCGCTGGAAAGATAATCAGAGTCGTATTGTAATTGAGTGGTTATTGTGGTTGGAGAACCAAAGAAAAATTAATATTATGCATGCAGCCAAAGGTGAAGGAGCCGTTCTACGAGGTATATAGGTTGACGGATATTGTTCCGACCTTAATGAAATATTTGAGTTTCAAGAATGTTATTATCATGGCTGTCCTATGTGTTACAAATTTGGCAGAGATGAACCCCTTTACGACGACCCAACAACAACTTTAAGTTTGCGCTATGAGACAACACAGATAAAAATTAAACGATTAAAGGAATTTGGCTATTTAGTAACTGAAATGTGGGAGTGCAAATTTCGACAGCAGTTGGAATCAAAGCCAGAGATCAGACAACTTACTCAGATACATCCGCTTCTACTTACGATCCCTTTAAACCCTAGAGACGCCTTTTTTGGAGGGCGAACTGGTAATGTTAGGGAGTATTATGAAATAACAGAAGGAGAACAGATAAAACACGCTGATGTTTGCAGCTTGTATCCTTACGTCTGTAAATACGGCAAATTCCCCATTGGTCACCCTGAAGTTTTTGTGGGTGCAGATTGTAATCGTTTGGATTTGAATTCTAATGATGGACTTATTAAATGTTGTATACTTCCACCTAAGGACCTTTACCATCCCGTATTGCCTCTAAAAATGAACAATAAACTTATGTTTGTATTGTGTCAAACATGTGGACAAGAAATGAACGGTCCTTTGAAGGTACTTGGGTAATAGACGAAGTCATAAAAGCAGTTGAGAAGGGATATCAGATATTAGAAATTTTTGAAATTTGGAGATATAAGATTCAAAGGTTCAGTAAAGACGCAGGAGAGGAAGACTTATTTACAGCGATGATGAACAAATTTATAAAGATAAAACAGGAAGCATCAGGGTGGCCTGATGTTTGTACTACGGAAAAAGAAAAAAACCGATATATTGAAGAATTTTTCGAAAGAGAAGATGTTAAACTTGAGTATTCCAAAATACTCAAGAATCCTGGTCTTAGGTATTTGACCAAGGTAATACTTAACTCCTTTTGGGGAAAATTTGGTCAGAGGGAAAATCTACCTAAAACAAAAATTATAAGCACACCATCAGATTTTTTTACCTTGTTTATTAATTCCGGAATTTATGTTAATGGCGTTTTGCCCGTTAATGAAAAAATATTGATTGTTAGTTATGAGCACACAGAAGAATCATCTGATCCACTATCTACTGTTAATGTGTCTATTGCTGCTTTCGTAACGGCACAGGCTAGATTGAAGTTATACAGCTATCTTGAACAACTCGAAGACAGGGTCCTTTATTACGACACGGACTCTGTAATTTATGTGTCCAGACCGGGTCAAACTGATTTACCAACAGGTGAATTTATCGGAGATCTGACTAATGAATTAGAGTGCAATGGTTCCGGTAGTTATATCACCAAGTTCGTTTCTGGAGGTCCTAAGAATTACGCATTTAAAGTTCACTCGACAAAATGCCACACAGAAGAAGTAGTTTGCAAGGTGAAAGGTATCTCTTTAAATTACGCTGCATCAAAATTAATAAATTTTGAAAAAATAAAAAATATGGTTCTCCACAAGACAGACCCAGTACCTATTATATCAAAGAACATTCGACGAACGAAAGACTATACTGTAACAACAAATACTGAAACCAAGCTATATAGACCGAATTCCGTAAAGAGAAAGTTTCTTCCTGATGGTAACTCTGAGCCCTATGGATATAAGAAGCAAAGAACATACTGTAATTAAATAATAAACTCGGATATAACAAATATATAAAATTGTAAAGTAAATGAAATTAATAAAGAAACTTCAAATATAGAATTAATTTGTTTATGTAAACACCCTGTTCCTGTCAACCGCTTAACCGCTCAACCGTTCAACCGCTCAACTACTCAACCGCTCAACCACTCAACCGCTCAACCGCTCAGCCGCTCAACCGCTCAACCACTCAACCGCCCAACCGCTCAACCGCTCAACCACTCAACAGCTCAACCACTCAACCGCTCAACCGCTCAACCACTCAACCACTCAACCGCTCAACCGCTCAACCGCTCAACCATTTAACCGCTCAACCGCTCAACCGCTCAACAGCTGAACCCTCAACCGCTTAACCACTCACCCACTAACACTGCTCCTGTTTCTGAAAACAACTAATGAAAACTATTATGAAACATTTCGAAACCCCCTGTAGTGAACCACCCTTAATATTAATCCGTTCTGAAAAAATACATAGCTCTTTTAATAATCTAATACCCTCGTATATTTAAATTTTTATATCTTCTCATATACCGTATGATTATCTTAGAAGTTTTTTACGTCAGCATAACGAATGACTTGGACTTGAAAGGTTAAATTGTTAGTATATTTCTGTGGCTCAATGGGTACGGCTTTGGAGTTGTAATCGGAAGGTTGGCGGTTCAAGACGCGTTCGGTTCAAAAACTTTTTTTCAATTATTCAATAAAAGGTTAAATCGAATGACTACAACCGTGCGTCATCTATCTCCCTGTAAGCGAAGTTCAATGATCTCATACGAAGATTCCCGAAACGGCGGCTCGTCCCAAATATGGGGCGCTGGTTTGTAGGGCCCTGGTGCGTAGGGCTCCGAGGGTAAGGTCGCGAGGGGGGCGATATTGCTACTGTAGCTAATGTCCAGGTAGTTAATGCCCAAGTAGCTAAGACCAAAATAGCTATCGCCCAAGAGTGTGACATTTGACAGTGAAAGTGAGGTTATGTATACATTCTTCTTCTTTGGTCTCAAGTAAGGGGATACCTACTAGTACATTACTTGTATAACGGCTTGCCTTTTTTTCATTTGTGTTATTATACCAAATAGGTACTTTTACTTTTTTTTAGATTAGTTTTTTGCGAATACTTGAAGTAGTTCAAGAAAGCACCTACCTGTCTAAAAATATGCGATTTTTGATATGTAGTTTATACAGGGTGGTGCAACCAAGACGGGTTGGACGATTGTGAATAAACGGTGAGGATTTCGAAAATAGAATTTCGGATATTATCGATAGTCAAACACGCTATGTTTTAAAATTATAGCCATAATACAGGGTGGTCCGAAAAACTCGTGGCGAACCAAACTTGTATTTTTTTAAATGGGACACCCTGTATATAATTGTTCCAATTGATTCTCCTGTTCGTTACGATCATTTTGATATTGGGTTTATTGGGTCTAAAACTTATAGTAAGGGAAAGGTACGCGGTTAAAGTTGAAAACATGCTCACAGTTCGGCCATTTTAAAAAAAAAATTTGAAACAGGTATGGAAAAACCAAATATTCCATAAAACGTTACATAAAAAAATAAAATTTTTTAGCCATTCCTCACCGTTTACTCACAATCGTCCACCCCATTTAGTAACTGAAATGTGGGAGTGCAAATTTCGACAGCAGTTGGAATCAAAGCCAGAGATCAGACAACTTACTCAGATACATCCGCTTCTACTTACGATCCCTTTAAACCCTAGAGACGCCTTTTTTGGAGGGCGAACTGGTAATGTTAGGGAGTATTATGAAATAACAGAAGGAGAACAGATAAAACACGCTGATGTTTGCAGCTTGTATCCTTACGTCTGTAAATACGGCAAATTCCCCATTGGTCACCCTGAAGTTTTTGTGGGTGCAGATTGTAATCGTTTGGATTTGAATTCTAATGATGGACTTATTAAATGTTGTATACTTCCACCTAAGGACCTTTACCATCCCGTATTGCCTCTAAAAATGAACAATAAACTTATGTTTGTATTGTGTCAAACATGTGGACAAGAAATGAACGGTCCTTTGAAGGTACTTGGGTAATAGACGAAGTCATAAAAGCAGTTGAGAAGGGATATCAGATATTAGAAATTTTTGAAATTTGGAGATATAAGATTCAAAGGTTCAGTAAAGACGCAGGAGAGGAAGGCTTATTTACAGCGATGATGAACAAATTTATAAAGATAAAACAGGAAGCATCAGGGTGGCCTGATGTTTGTACTACGGAAAAAGAAAAAAACCGATATATTGAAGAATTTTTCGAAAGAGAAGATGTTAAACTTGAGTATTCCAAAATACTCAAGAATCCTGGTCTTAGGTATTTGACCAAGGTAATACTTAACTCCTTTTGGGGAAAATTTGGTCAGAGGGAAAATCTACCTAAAACAAAAATTATAAGCACACCATCAGATTTTTTTACCTTGTTTATTAATTCCGGAATTTATGTTAATGGCGTTTTGCCCGTTAATGAAAAAATATTGATTGTTAGTTATGAGCACACAGAAGAATCATCTGATCCACTATCTACTGTTAATGTGTCTATTGCTGCTTTCGTAACGGCACAGGCTAGATTGAAGTTATACAGCTATCTTGAACAACTCGAAGACAGGGTCCTTTATTACGACACGGACTCTGTAATTTATGTGTCCAGACCGGGTCAAACTGATTTACCAACAGGTGAATTTATCGGAGATCTGACTAATGAATTAGAGTGCAATGGTTCCGGTAGTTATATCACCAAGTTCGTTTCTGGAGGTCCTAAGAATTACGCATTTAAAGTTCACTCGACAAAATGCCACACAGAAGAAGTAGTTTGCAAGGTGAAAGGTATCTCTTTAAATTACGCTGCATCAAAATTAATAAATTTTGAAAAAATAAAAAATATGGTTCTCCACAAGACAGACCCAGTACCTATTATATCAAAGAACATTCGACGAACGAAAGACTATACTGTAACAACAAATACTGAAACCAAGCTATATAGACCGAATTCCGTAAAGAGAAAGTTTCTTCCTGATGGTAACTCTGAGCCCTATGGATATAAGAAGCAAAGAACATACTGTAATTAAATAATAAACTCGGATATAACAAATATATAAAATTGTAAAGTAAATGAAATTAATAAAGAAACTTCAAATATAGAATTAATTTGTTTATGTAAACACCCTGTTCCTGTCAACCGCTTAACCGCTCAACCGTTCAACCGCTCAACTACTCAACCGCTCAACCACTCAACCGCTCAACCGCTCAGCCGCTCAACCGCTCAACCACTCAACCGCCCAACCGCTCAACCGCTCAACAGCTCAACCACTCAACCGCTCAACCGCTCAACCACTCAACCACTCAACCGCTCAACCGCTCAACCGCTCAACCATTTAACCGCTCAACCGCTCAACCGCTCAACAGCTGAACCCTCAACCGCTTAACCACTCACCCACTAACACTGCTCCTGTTTCTGAAAACAACTAATGAAAACTATTATGAAACATTTCGAAACCCCCTGTAGTGAACCACCCTTAATATTAATCCGTTCTGAAAAAATACATAGCTCTTTTAATAATCTAATACCCTCGTATATTTAAATTTTTATATCTTCTCATATACCGTATGATTATCTTAGAAGTTTTTTACGTCAGCATAACGAATGACTTGGACTTGAAAGGTTAAATTGTTAGTATATTTCTGTGGCTCAATGGGTACGGCTTTGGAGTTGTAATCGGAAGGTTGGCGGTTCAAGACGCGTTCGGTTCAAAAACTTTTTTTCAATTATTCAATAAAAGGTTAAATCGAATGACTACAACCGTGCGTCATCTATCTCCCTGTAAGCGAAGTTCAATGATCTCATACGAAGATTCCCGAAACGGCGGCTCGTCCCAAATATGGGGCGCTGGTTTGTAGGGCCCTGGTGCGTAGGGCTCCGAGGGTAAGGTCGCGAGGGGGGCGATATTGCTACTGTAGCTAATGTCCAGGTAGTTAATGCCCAAGTAGCTAAGACCAAAATAGCTATCGCCCAAGAGTGTGACATTTGACAGTGAAAGTGAGGTTATGTATACATTCTTCTTCTTTGGTCTCAAGTAAGGGGATACCTACTAGTACATTACTTGTATAACGGCTTGCCTTTTTTTCATTTGTGTTATTATACCAAATAGGTACTTTTACTTTTTTTTAGATTAGTTTTTTGCGAATACTTGAAGTAGTTCAAGAAAGCACCTACCTGTCTAAAAATATGCGATTTTTGATATGTAGTTTATACAGGGTGGTGCAACCAAGACGGGTTGGACGATTGTGAATAAACGGTGAGGATTTCGAAAATAGAATTTCGGATATTATCGATAGTCAAACACGCTATGTTTTAAAATTATAGCCATAATACAGGGTGGTCCGAAAAACTCGTGGCGAACCAAACTTGTATTTTTTTAAATGGGACACCCTGTATATAATTGTTCCAATTGATTCTCCTGTTCGTTACGATCATTTTGATATTGGGTTTATTGGGTCTAAAACTTATAGTAAGGGAAAGGTACGCGGTTAAAGTTGAAAACATGCTCACAGTTCGGCCATTTTAAAAAAAAAAATTGAAACAGGTATGGAAAAACCAAATATTCCATAAAACGTTACATAAAAAAATAAAATTTTTTAGCCATTCCTCACCGTTTACTCACAATCGTCCACCCCATCTTCGTTGCACCACCCTGTATTATGACTTGTTTAGAATTTGTTAATTTTTTTTGTTTACTGTACCTTATTGTCGTTAAAATAGTAATATAAAAAGTTGTTTTTAAAACAAACATTACAATTTTTCATTTTAATTTTGCTCCCCCCCCCCTCCAGGATTCTTTGCCGATTTTGTTTTGTATTTATCTGTATAGTTACCAATTTCCAAAAGTGTTTCATTTTTTTTCCTTGATAAGGTAATATCTTTTTGTATTTTTTTAAATGGTTGTAAACGTGCATAACATTTTGAAATTGATAATTAATTTATATTTCACTAATTATATGCATACCTGTTTTTTTTTAAATTAAACTAATTTGCTTAAAACTACAAATAGAAAAATTTGTTTATACAAATTAAAAATCTCATGCTGCACTTTTGGAAAACCCCAGATATACAAATATTCCACATGCGAAAACAAACTATCTTTAATAAGCCCCCGTAACAACGGGGTTTTACGACCGACGCAGGTGGGCAGCGGCACGCTTGTGATCTCGATACATCAAGGTTCCGACGGAGAGTGAAATAACTATTATATATTCTGTAAACTTTGACACGGTATAGGCTTGCATTCAAAATTTTTGACCTCAACTCCCTAGCGTCTCCCCCCAAGGGGGTTGAAAAAGTCAAATTTCCTAAAAAAGTAGATTTATTAACCAATAAGACACAACTACAATTTGGTGTCTCTATTTTTATTAATAGCAAAGATATTTACCCATATTAAGACTTTTTAGACACCCTGTATGTTAAATTGCTTTTACCGAAGTATTTTCGTATTTCGCATTTTCAAATTACACAATGTGAGTAAATAAATATTTGTATTTTATTTTCAAATCGGATCCTAATTTTATTTCCAACTAGATTTATTTCCAACTAGGTCCTGGAATAACCCCCGTTTGCAAAGCTTTAATAATCATATTCTAAACTTGCCTCACTCTTCGATTCAACCGTCTCGTTTATTTAAACAAGAACAGCCAGAACAGGCTAAATTACTTCAAATAATGATTTTGATTGGCTATTAAGTGGTTGTTGGTTTTTACTACAAAATTGTTACACATAATTTTTATAAGTACACCAAATGCCAAGTGAAGCACCCATAGGCGGTTCTAGACCTCTATTTTTGGGGGGGCTTAAACCCCCGGTTTACATATTTGGGGGGGCTTAAGTCTCTGGTTTATATATAGGCGGCTGGGCCACTCAGTTGGATTTGGGGGGGCTAATTCGAGATTTGGGGGGCTTAGCCCCCCCAAATTTACTCTCCAACTTTAAATAACTATTTAACCAGTTTTGATTGGGGGACTTACTGCACAAACTTTTTTTTATAGATACATACGCTGAGATTAAGAAACAGGATCAAGTTTTCTTTTAATTTGATTTTTACAAGTTAATGCTTAAGAAAGCGACGCTTGTTTTTTCCACGGCATATACTGGCATTAACATAAATATTTCAATTGATATTTTCCGTAACTCTGTTTTTAAAATATATTGGTTTTATTTGGCTTTTTTTTATCTTCTGACAGCCCACGAAGACCGAAATCTAAGTACTATGTACCGTGGGTGTACTGGGAAATCGACTCACACATCCAGAGAAGGAAACATCCGTAGGGATTTCACCAGCCCTTTAAGAGAACGTGTCGGGTGGTACCACCTCGATCGAGGAAGAATTCCTCTACCACCTTCCAACAACAATCACAAAATATCCATGGTCGAAGCGGGATTCGAACCCGCGCCTCTCGGTTGCAAAGCTGGCGCCGTACCAACTCGGCCACCGGAAACCCCTTCCTATACGGTATTTGACAGAAATAATTTAATTCATGGGCGTTGCCGTGATTGTTTGAAATAAAAAAAACCGGCTGAGTGCGAGTTCGACTCGCACATAGAGGGTTCCGGGCCACATACAATATTGTGAATTTCTCACAGGACGCAAAAGTCTCAATAACTATGGTAAAGCTAACCGTTGAATAAATAACAAGAAGTCAGTGCGTATAGGTTATATAACTGATTAGTAAGGCTGGCTCGGTTGGTCTGCTCTCAGAGGCGTCAATGCCGAAAATAAGTACGTACGTATACGGTATTTCACAACAATAATATTATTCAAGGGCTTTGCTGTGATTATGTAAAATAAAAAAAGGTCTAGTGCGAGTTCGACTCGCGCATGTAGGGTTCCGTACCACCGTAAGATTGTGTTTATATATTTTTAATAAATTTGCTGATGTTTCATCCCATATTCTTGTTGTGCGGTGTCACAATGTTACATAGTTAAGGACGTTCAAAAATGTAAGACGTCATAAAATTGTAGGAATATGTTAAATACGTAGTTGTAGTTTTACTATTGGAGATATACCTATTCTTCAAAGTGGGTAGGTTTGAATGTAGACACCAAAGTACATCCCCTGAAACTTCGTGCGAATGTCTAGCCCTCTTGGTTTGCGCGTGGTAAGCATTTTGGTCTACTGCGCAGCTGTCAAAAAAAAATTAAGAAGTCGAAAAAAACTTGGGAAAAAAGTTATAAAGTGAAATACGTAGTGGTACCTTGACTATTGGAGATATATTCTTAAAAGTGAATGGGTTCAAATATAGACACCAAAGTCCATCTCCTGAAATTCCGTGCGCATGTCTAGCACGCTCGGTTTGTGCGTGGTACGCATTTTGGTCTACTGCGCAGCTGGCAAAAAACGAAAAATAAAGTAAAAAAATGAGAAAGATTTATAAAGTTAAATACGTGGTGATACCTTGACTATTGCAGATATATTCTTAAAAGTGAATGGGTTTGAATGTAGACACCCAAGTACATCTCCTAAAATTGTGTACGCATGTCTAGCATACTCGGTTTGCGCGTGGTACGCATTTTGGTCTACTGCGCAAAAACGAAACAAAGAAGTCGACAAAAAATAGGGAAAAAAGTTATAAAATTAAATACGTAGTGGTACCTTTACTATTAGATATATTCTTAAAAGTGAATGGGTGTGAATGTAGACACCAAAGTACATCTCCTGAAATTCCGTGCGCATGTTTAGCTCGCTCGGTTTGCGCGTGATACGCATTTTGGTCTACTGCACAGATGTCAAAAAACGAAAAATAAAGAAGTTAAGTTAAGTTAAATACTTAGTGGTATCTTTACTATTGGAGACATATTCTTAAAAGTGAATGGGTTTGAATGTAGACACCAAAGTAGATCTCCTGAAATTCCGTGCGCATGTCTAGCACGCTCGGTTTGCGTGTGGTACGCATTTTGGTCTACTGCGCAAAAACGACAAATAAAGATGTAGAAAAAAATTGGTAAAAAAGTATAAAATTAAATACATAGTGGTACCTTTACTATTGGAGATATATTCTTAAAAGTGAATGGGTTCAAATGTAGACACAAAAGTCCATCTCCTGAAATTCCGTGCGCATGTCTAGCACGCTCGGTTTGCACGTGGTACGTATTTTGGTCTACTGCGCAGATGGCAAAAACGAAAAATATAAAAAACGACAAATGAAGAAGTCGAAAAAGTTGGAAAAAAGGTAGAAAGAAAAGTGACCCACAAAACAAAAATAAATGTGCGCGCAGTCTGGTACTGTATCGCACAAGAGGTCGACTTATGCCCCGCCCGATTATACGATTTACGATTTATAATTTTTATAGGCTTGCCATTTAAAAATTAATTAAAATACGGGGGTTGCGGTTTCTTTCTTGAAGACTTTTAAAAGAGGGGACCACACGGCATAGGTTTGCATTCAAAATTTTTGACCTCAACTCCCCAGCGCCTCCCCCCAAGGGGGTTGAAAAAGTCAAATTACCTAAAAAAAGTAGATTTATTAACCAATAAGACACAACTACAATTTGGTGTCTCTATCTTTATTAATAGCAAAGATATTTACCCATATTAAGACTTTTTAGACACCCTGTATGTTATATTACATTTACCGAAGTATTTTCGTATTTCGCATTTTCAAATTACACAATGTGAGTAAATAAATATTTGTATGTTATTTTCAAATCGGATCCTAATTTTATTTCCAACTAGGTTTATTTCCAACTAGGTCCTGGAATAACCCCCGTTTGCAAAGCTTAATAATCACATTCTAAACTTGCCTCACTCTTCGATTATTTAAACAAGAACAGCCAGAACAGGTTAAATTACTTCAAATAATGATTTTGATTGGCTATTAAGTGGTTGTTGGTTTTTACTACAAAATTGTTACACATAATTTTTATAAGTACACCAAATGCCAAGTGAAGCACCTAATTTATTCTCCAACTTTAAATAACTATTTAACCAGTTGACTTACTTCACAAACTTTTTTTTATAGATACATACTTTGAGATTAAAAAAGAGGATCAAGTTTTCTTTTAATTTGATTTTTACAAGTTAATGTTTAGGAAAGGGACGCTTGTTTTTTCCACGGCATATACTGGCATTAACATACATATTTCAATTGATATTTTCTGTAACTCTGTTTTTAAAATATATTGGTTTTTATTTGGCTTATTTTTTTTATCTTCTGACAGCCCACAAAGACCGAAGTCTAAGTACTATGTACCGTGGGTGTACTGGGGAATCGACTCACACATCCAGAATCCAGAGCTGGAAACATCCGTAGGGATTTCACCAGCCCTTTAAGAGGATGTGTGGGGTGGTACCACCTCGATCGAGGAAGAATTCCTCTACCACCTTCCAACAACAATCACAAAATATCCATGGTCGAAGCGGGATTCGAACCCGCGCCTCTCGGTTGCTAAGCTGGCGCCGTACCAACTCGGCCACCGGAGACCCCTTCCTATTAGACCATACTTTCCATGATTTATTATACAGTGCGGTCCTAAAGCCCCCCCCCCCCCCCCATTCTAATTTTTGCTGCGAAAGGAATATTGAAATGAAATTTTGTGAGATTAAATATGAGGAAAAAATAATTTTCTTGTCTAAAATTTTTTAAAATATTTTTCAAAATGGCGACCAGCCGCCGTCTTGGTTAATTTTTTTAAATAGCAACAGGTGTCATGTGACACATCGTTTGAAAGGTCTTTGAAAGTTCTATTTAACCTTCGAGTTTGAAGAAGAAATTTTGAGTTATGTCAACATGGCGGCCATTTAAATTTTAAAAATTTAAATGTTCGCTGTTTGGAAAATAAAAGATATATTCGTTTCAGGCTCCGAATAAAAAAGAAGCTTAAAGACTTTAAGTAATGCAGCGATAATACTATCCTTTCTAAGTAACATTTTTCAAAATGGCGACTACCGCCATTTTAAATATTTTGTTTTTAATGGCAAGAGGGAGGAGTGCACATCGTTTTAAAGGCCTTTGAAAGTTCTATTTGTTCCCAAGTTGGAAAATAATAAAGTTTATTTATTTTAAAATGGCGGCCATTTAGATTTTAAGCATTTAAATAGCAATTTGAAAAATAAATGAACTTTATTATTTTTTAACTTGGGAGTAAGTAGAACTATCAAAACGTTTCAAACGAGGTGTCACTCGTCCCTCTTGTCATTATGTTAGGAACATATCTTACTATGTTTTTGCCTTCTTCTGGTATGATTATTAAGTTGTATGGTATGTGGCAGAATGTCAGGTTGTTGTCAAAATAGTTTGCATTAAAGTATTGTATTGAAATATTAAGAATCTTATTTTGTAAGGAAAGTGTAGACCATAACAGTTGGCGACGAGGATAAAGGAAACATGAGTACAGAAGAGGTGCAACAAGCGTTATTAAGTTTTATAAAAACACAACAAGAACAAGTTCAGAAACAACAAGAACTAATACTCCAAAACCAACAAGATTTTTTGGTTCACTTAGCGAATGCTTTTGGAACATCTAACACTCGAGTTTCAGGTGATGTTAGTGATGAATTCCGAATAGAAGCATTAGGAAATGAGTTTCATTATGACCCAGAATCAGGTTTGACTTTTGATCTTTGGTATAAAAGATATGAGAGTCTATTTGAAGAGGATGCTAAAAAGCTACCAGATCCTGCAAAAGTTAGATTATTACTTAGAAAATTAGATACTATTTGCCACGAACAGTATGTAAATTTTATTCTACCACTGGACATTAAAGATATTAGATTTAATGATACAGTAAAAAAACTCATCACCATGTTTGGACAAAAGTCATCACTTTTCCAAGTAAGATACCAGTGCATGCAGCTTTCAAAAGGTGAACTAGAAGATCTTGTCGCATATGCTTCCAGAGTAAACCAGCACTGTGAGGACTTTAAAATAAAAGAACTAACCCCAGATCAATTTAAATGTTTAATTTTCGTGTGTGGGCTAAAATCCAGTAATGATGGTGATGTTCGTACTAAGCTTTTGTCTAAAATCCAGGACAAGAGTACAGTTACTCTTCAGGAGTTAATAACTGAATGCCAGAGTTTTAAGAATCTCAAAAAAGATACTGCAATGATTGAAAATGTAAAAATTGAGAACGAAAATATCAATCTGGCAGTGGCGGCTCGCCAGGGGCGGCAGGGTCGGCAGTGCCGACCCAGTAAAATAGAGAAAAATAGGCAGTAATAAATCTCTCATTCAATATTTAAAATTTCTATATTTTTAATTTTAACTATTTTTTTAAAACAATGGTTCAGTTATTCACCTTTTAATTTACCTGTTTATTTCTATTTACAAACTTATGCACTCTTTCACCGGTCGGTCATCGCCATATTAGGCAGTGACTACGGCCGAAAGTAATAATAGCCGGTCTTCTCACAGATTACAAACGTCCACTGCGGCATGCCGCTCTAGAAATCTACCTAAACAGGCAACCAAATATACATTATTAAAATATTCAATACTATTCAATAGGGGGTTTCAAGTGGCCGTTGCGGCAGATTTAGAACTGCCGCAGGTTGCCAATTTGCGCACTTTTTCATCCATGGAAAATTTATTTGGGTTTTAATACAATACAATCAAGTTAAAAAAAACTTGTTTGTACTTCTGGAATAATAGAAAATATTAATTTAATTACAATTTAATACGTAGTGTATATTATTGAATGTTTTTTTGTGATGTGGTTTAGATTTTTAATGTTTATTTTCTTAAAATTATATTTTCAACGGTCACAAGAACCATGATGATGCGATATTGGCAACTGCGGAAATTTGTTTTGATGGGGGTTGAGGGTGACAATCTGACAGTAGTGACAGTGCATCCTGTGCGTGAATTGATTGGTATTGATTTAATCTGTTTTTTGCTGATTTTATGTACTTTCGGTACCATTTTCGGCATTTTCCTTAGTGTGAACACTTGATTTAGTGCCTAAGTAATTTAGTTATTGTGTGTTACTGTCTTGTGCTGTGCCGTGCGTACTTACCTTTAAACATTTTAAGTGATTTTTTGCCGGCTCGAAAAATTTGGTAAAGTAAGCGTAACAGCGTAAGTATTTAAAAAATGGAGGGAACCGCTTCAAATGCAGCTCAAACTGTAAGTATTACCAAAAGTAAAGATATTGTTAATGAACTTTTATCGCAAGACTTTGCATCGCTACCGTATGACGAAAAAATTATTGTAAAAAACAATGGCCGTCCAACGCCTAAAATGGCTTCATTAATAAATACTGCGTCTGGCGGGAAAGGTCCAAATAGATCATTTAATGTAAACTGGTATCAAAAATACCAATGGCTTACTGGAAGTGAAGCCAAAAATAAACTTTTTTGTTGGGCGTGTCTACTTTTCTCTAAAAACAACATTGGACAAAATCAAAATCCTTGGAGTAGAAGCGGGTATGATAATTTGAAAGATTTATTTAGGGCACTTCAAAAACACGATGTATCAAAAGAGCACACGTATAGCCAATTAAAATTAGATTTATTTGGTAAGCAAAATATTTACACGGCTTTAAATACCGCTGAACGCGAGAATATTAAACAACATAATGAAGCGGTTAAAAAAAATCACGCTCTCTTGCGACGATTAATTGATATAACCATTTTCCTTGGAACTCAGGAGTTACCATTCAGGGGCCACGATGAGAGGGTAGATAGTTTAAATCAGGGAAATTATAAGGAACTTGTAAATTTACTAAAAGCTTACGATCTAGAATTTCAGGAGTTGTTGTCAAATTCAAAAACATTTAGCGGAGTTTCCAAAACCATTCAAAATGAAATAATTGAAAGCATAAGCCATGTTTTGAATAATACAATTGAAAATGAGCTTAAACAATCATGCTGTTTTTCTTGGCAAGTAGATGAAACTACAGATATATCGTGTTGTTCTCAGTTATCCATTGTTGTTAGGTATGCACTAAATGGCGAAGTTTACGAGAGATTTCTGGGATTTTGGGATGTGAGTAAAAGTCACAAAGCGGAAGATATTTTTACTGTTTTGAAAGACAAATTTTCAGATTTTGATCTGCCCAATAAATTAGTTGGTCAAACGTACGATGGTGCGGCTGTTATGTCGGGGGAACTAAACGGGCTACAAAGTAAAGTTAAAAGCATTGCTCCGCAAGCTTTATTGACTCACTGTCATGCCCACCGGCTAAATTTAGTTTTGCAAGATACTTGTAAAAAAATTAAGGAATGTAGAATCTTTTTTGCCAACTTAAGCGGATTTGCGGCTTTTTTTTCAAATTCCCCAAAAAGAACCCACGTTTTAGAGCGCATTTTAAAAAAGAGACTACCAAGTGTTTGCCAGACACGATGGAATTTTAAATCCCGACTAGTGACTACCGTAGCAGACTTCCGCGGACAGCTATTAGAAGTTTTTGAAGAAATCATTAATGGGGATGATTTTGAAAAAGACGCTATCTCAGTACGAGAAGCTGTCGGTTTAAAATCCCTATTAAGCGATTTTGAGTTTAATGTGTTATTAAGCGTTTTCAAAAAAATTTTTATTCATACGGATGTAGTTTTTGAAATATTACAGAATCAATCTACCGATATTGTTTACTCTCAAAGAAGAATAACCAAACTCATAGAAACCCTTAAAACATATCGTCAAGAAGATTATCACTTAGAATTTATATTAAGTGATATTAAAGATCTCTTAGACGTCGCGGAGCTCCCCACAAAAAGACAGAAACGTAGCGAACCAAGCGAAAATCCGTATAGGCGTCTGTTTTTTGAAATCATTGATACTGTAATTATGCAATTAGAGACTCGCTTTGCAAATTTTGAACATCTAAAGTTCTTTAATCTTTTTGAGAAAACTAAATTTGCAGATTTCGCTACAGATTTTCCCAAGTACTTAATGGATAGTTTATTAACATGTTATCCCACCTTTTTTAATAACACAAAATTGGAAAATGAATTAAGAGTATTATATGCGGATCAAGAAATATTTGGAAATTGGGAAAAGTTACTTGAAATGTATATGTTTATTTATTCAAACCAGCTGACAAACACTGTTCCCGAAATGTTTAAATTGGTTTCTTTAATTCTGTCTTTAGCGCCAACATCGGCATCAAATGAGCGCGATTTTTCGTGCTTAAAACGTATTAAAACTTACGCGCGTAATACTATGAAGCAAGAACGGTTAACCAATTTGTCGTCAATCGCAATAGAAAAATCTTTATTGAAAAAAATACAGAAAACACAGGAATTCTACGATGATGTTATTTATCATTTTGCTACGTCAAAAAATAGACGAATGGAATTAATTTATAAACATTTATAAAATTTCAGAATTTTCAAAGTTAATCTCTATTGTATTAACACAATATACCTACACAGAAAACAAGTGATCTTAAAATTAGGGATATTACTCATGGAACTATGCTAACATCACCGTATTCTTAAATTAAGTCCTCCTACTTTTGAACCAAGACCGCTACTCTTGAATTAAGATCATCGTCTTTGTTCAAGAACACGATGTTCTTAATTTGGGAATACATGACTTTGATTCTCTTGGTGTTTTATTAATGTCAATGTAATCTTAATTTAATATCACTTTTTTTTTTGTTTGCAATGTAGCTAAAAAAAACAAATAAATATACCCAAAAAAAAAAACACAAAATACATAAAGAAATATTTAAAAAAACTTAGGCCCTTAAAAACCTATTGCTCCTATGATGACACACATGAAAAAAATATTAGGTATATATTTTTTCATACTTTCTGAGGGGCAAAAACCCAGTAAATCCTTGAGTTTGTCAGATTAAAATTTTGCCGACCCTGTTGAATAACTCACGAGCCGCCACTGCTGGTAACACAACAAGCACAGCAAAAGAAATATGGGCAACAATCAAAACAATCAAGGTTTTCAACAAACAGATACAAAAACAATGCACGTAATTACTTCCAAGATGATTCAGCACAAGTTCCGAGAAATCCATGTTGGTACTGCGGAGATTTCCATTTTGCCAGATACTGCTCACTTAAAAATTATAAATGCCAGCAGTGCAATAGAATTGGTCACAAAGAAGGGTTCTGCAATAATGGTAAAATAATTTTTCACAAAACCAAAAGTTTAAAACAAATGTGATTTACAACATAAATAAAATTGGATCAGAAAATAAAAGAAAATACATACAATTACTAATCAATGAAAATCCAGTAAGGTTACAAATCGATACCGCTTCAGACATTACAATAATCTCAGAAGAAACATGGCACTCAATTGGAAAACCTTTGACTTGCCCCACCAATCACATGGCCAGTAATGCCTCTGGTGACAAACTTACCTTGATATCCGAATGTCAATGCAATGTAACGTTTTATGGGAAAACACATGCAGGAAGATTTTTTGTTACAAATATCAGCCATTTGAATTTATTAGGAATAGACTGGATTACCAAATTAGGCCTTTGGGATGTTCCAATAAATTCTGTTTGCAACAATATTAAGTCAAATGAATCCAATTTGCCATTGAATACACAATCATTAGAAGTTGTTTTTTCAGGAGTTTTTCAAAACACCTTAGGACGATGTACAAAAATGAAGGTAGATTTAAAGATTAACGAAAATGTAGTTCCCGTTTTTTGCCCAAAACGTCCTGTTGCTTATGGACAAGGTTGATGCAGAACTTCAAAGATTACAAGAATTGGACATCATTTCACCTGTTGAATATTCTGAATGGGCTGCCCCCATAGTTGTCACGAAAAAACCAAGCGGAGATGTCAGAATTTGTGGAGACTATTCCACTGGCCTTAATGATGCTCTTAAGTCACATCATTATCCGTTACCAACAGCAGAAGATATTTTGGCTAAATTAAATGGTTGCACAGTTTTTAGTATAATAGACTTTTCTGATGCATTTTTACAAATTGAAATAAATGAAAACTCAAAAAAATATTTAACAATTAATACACATCATGGTTTATACCAGTATAACATGATGCCTTTTGGAATCAAAGTTGCTCCATCAATTTTTCAACAGGTAGTTGATACTATGATATCCGGTTTGCAAGGTACAGCAGCCTATATTGATGATATTCTTGTTTCGGGACGAACTGCTCAAGAACACCAAGAAAATGTAGCTAAAGTTCTTCAACGCATACAAGATTTTGGATTTCACTTGAAGTTACAAAAATGCAAGTTTGCGGTAAAAGAAATAAAATACTTGGGATACATTATAAATGCAGATGGGGTAAAACCTGATCCAGCAAAGACAGAAGTAATAAGAAATATGCCTCCACCACATGATATAGCCACATTGAGATCATATCTTGGAGCAATAAATTATTATGGAAAATTTATAAAGAATATATGCATATTTTACGCAATCCGCTTGATGAACTACTTAAGAAAAATGCCAAATTTGTTTGGACTGAACAATGTCAAGCGTCTTTTAACAAATTTAAGGAGATTTTGCAGTCCAATTTGTTACTGACACATTATAATCCTAAACAAGAAATTATTGTTGCCGCAGATGCAAGCAGTTTAGGAATAGGAGCTTGTATTTTACACAGATCCCAGGATGGCACCACCATGAAAGCAATTTACCATGCCTCAAGAACATTAATAGAAGCAGAGAAAAAGTACAGTCAGATTGAGAAAGAGGCATTAGCACTAGTTTTTGGCGTAACAAAATTTCACAAAATGATATATGGAAGATTTTTTACCCTACAGACCGATCACAAACCTCTTTTAGCAATTTTTGGGTCTAAGAAAGGTATTCCCGTTTACACAGCAAATCGCTTACAGCGATGGGCACTTATTTTGAAGGCATATGATTTCAAAATTGAATACACCAAAACTGCAGAATTTGGACATGCAGATATTTTATCTCGCTTAATCAATACTAACACTGACGATAATGAAGAACATGTAATAGCATTAGTTACTATAGAGTCAGAAGTTTGTCAAATTTTTGATGAAGTCTTACAAATTCTGCCGATTACTTTTAAAATGATATATCAGGAAACCCAAAAAGATGCCATTCTCAGCAAAGTCATGTATTTTATTCAGAATGGTTGGCCATTAAATAAAAAAGAAATAAGCACAGAAATTTCAGAATATTACACACGAAAAAATTCCCTGTCCATAGCCAAAGGTTGTCTAATGTTTTTAAGCAGAGTGGTCATTCCTAAAAGGTTTAGAGAACAAATCATACAACAGTTACACAAAGGACATCCAGGGCAAGAAAGGATGAAGTCATTAGCAAGAAGCTCTGTGTATTGGCCAAAAATAGATAGTAACATTGCAGATTTTGTCAGAAAATGCGTTCCTTGTACAGAAGCTGCCAAATCGCCTTCAAAAGCTTCACCGTCATTCCGGCCCAAACCCAATAAACCTTGGCAAAGAATTCATGTAGATTTTGCTGGACCTGTTAATGGTATCTATTATATGTTAATTGTGGATGCTTATTCAAAATGGCCGGAAATTTTCACCACAAAGACTATAACTTCATCATTTACTGCAAAAAATTGGAAGAAGTTTTAGCGCGCTTCGGCCCACCTGAAACCCTTGTAAGTGATAACGGAACACAATTTACCAGTGCAATTTTTAAACAATTTTGTTTGTTGAATGGAATACAGCATATACGCACAGCACCATTTACACCTCAGTCAAATGGACAAGTGGAACGATTTGTTGATACCTTTAAGAGAGCACTACAAAAGTTTAAGAAAACAGGTCAACCAGAAGAAAGTCAGTTACAACAATTTTTAGCCACTTATAGATCAACTCCAAACCAGAGTTCCCCAGAAGGGAAGTCTCCAGCAGAACATATGTTAGGAAGGAAAATGCGTACAATTTTTGACTTGATGTCTCCATTTACCAAGACAGATATTACAAACATAGGTACCTAATAAAGCATCTGATATTCAGAACTCATTTGCTCCAGGTGATCTTGTTTATGCTAAAATTTACAGAAATAATAAATACAATTGGATACCTGGTTCAGTTATAGAAAGAATTGGAAACGTAATGTACAATGTTTTTATAGAGAAAGACAAGCACAGAATACAGAGACTGCACATAAATCAACTAAGACGAAGATATTCTGAAGATTTAACATATTCTCAACCAAAATCACTCTCTTTTCAGGAGCTATTAAATATTTTTGATCTAAATCCTGTAGATGAAGAAGTTCAACATCACAGAATTATTATTTGGCTCCAGTTTCAGCCAAGCTCAGGTTGACTCACCGATTCCTGAAGCGGAAATGCCACAGTGCTCATCTGAAAACACACAACATCAGTACCCAGTAATAACATAGAAAGCAAGGAAGATGACATCGATGAAGACACAGAAGAAGAATTAGAAGGAATTTCTACTTCCCGTCCAAGGCGCCACTGTAGAAAACCCAGTTATCTTATTGACTATGTTTAAATTATAAAAAGGGAGAAATGTTAGGAACATACCTTACTATGTTTTTACCTTTTTCTGGTATGATTATTAAGTTGTATGGTATGTGGCAGAATGTCAGGTTGTTGTCAAAATAGTTTGCATTAAAGTATTGTATTCAAATAGTAAGAATCTTATTTTGTAAGGAAAAACAAACAAAATATCTAAAATGGCGGCAGTCGCCATTTTGAAAAATGTTACTTAGAAAGGATAGTATTATTGCAGCATTAGTTAAAGTCTTTAAAGCTTCTTTTTTATTCGGAGCCTAAAACGAATATATCATTTATTTTCCAAACAGCGAACATTTCAATTTGTAAAATTTAAATGGACGCCATGTTGATATAACTCAAAATTTCTTTTTCAAACTCGGAGGTTAAATAGAACTTTCAAAGACCTTTCAAACGATGTGTCACATGATACATGTTGCTATTTAAAAAAATGAACCAAGATGGCGTCTGGTCGACATTTTGAAAGATATTTTAAAAATTTTTAGCCAAGAAAATTGTTTTTTTCCTCATATTTAATCTCACAAAATTTCATTTCAATATTCCTTTCGTAGCAAAAATTAGAATGGGGGGGGGGGGGGCCTTTAGGATCGCACTGTATACTTCGGAGCAGCTGACTTTTTAGTCAACTTAGAGTTTTTGTTTGCATTAGCGAAAATTTATTACTTTGTATTTTTACTATATTGCTGAGAATAGTTGCTATAGATATTGTTTTAGAGATACAAAATTAGAATGATACATGTCTTTTTATTGTAAATGTTCTGAAAAGTTTTTGGTACATTTTAATTCACCTACTATGTATGCATATTTTCATCAAGCGGTATTTTAAGGGTCACATTTATTCACAGTATCTGCCAGACCAACCGGTAAATTTAGGTAAGTATATACCTTCGTCTTGTGTATCTTCACATTCTCTAGATTCTCTGGGTGACTTCCTATTATTATTGGTATTTGTACTGATGATATCCTCCAACGGAGGCATTCGCCCGCTGCTATATGCTGCACTGCCTCTTCCTGAATCTATATTAGAAGATGGTCGTCCTCCTTATAAAGATATTAAAAACATTAAAGACGACTCTTTTACCACGTTTATACGCTCTCTCTTAAACAGTTTAGTAACCTCGTTTTTATAAAAACGCGTGTATAAACAAGTTAAGCCGCTAAAATGGTTTTATTGACGCAGCGTATTTAAAAAGAATTATCTAAATCGTATTAAAGAGAGCGTATGTCTGATGTTAAGGTGAAAATCTGAAACAAAGTACTCGACTTTCAAAATACGTAGGATAGGTACTATACTACTTCCGTAAATGGGATACTTTTTAAATTGGTTTTCTGGTTCTTGAAAAATATGCATTCCTTTTAATTATTAAATCAAATAACAATTGTTTGGTTCAGCAATTATAATACATTTTATTTTGATGGAATAATTATTTTTTTCCCATTTAAAACCATAGAGGACAGTCACCTAATATGGCGTACGTTTTTTCTAAATTACTATAACGTAATTTTTTTCACGATTTTGGAAAAAATGTTTAACATTAAACAAAAATCTATTCTGTTTTTCAACCTTGTTATATAAAAGGGACCAAAAAAGACTAACTGACTGAGACTGATTGTAAACTGATATCGTAATATGGGATACAGTCAATTCGTAATTTGGGGTGGCTCATAAATGAAATTTACTCTAAGATTCGGATGCCCAGACAAGGTTGTAAACTCTGTCTCTGACTTTAAAAACATTCGTCTATCAAAATCTACAATAATATTCACAATCATATCTAATGGATATAGGGGTTTAATCCAAAGATGTAACTAACTTAAATTCTCCAATAGAAGTCATCAATGGAAAATTTACAGAATAATGGTTAATGGACCTTCAACAGGGGCATAACAAAGCCTACAGAATAACTATCATGTGACTTACCAATTTCACTTTCTATTTTCTTCTTTGGTTCTACTTGCATGGCTTCAGTGATCTTACTATTATTATTGGCTTTACACATTACATTCAAAAATCCTCCATCATCGCTTTCTCTCTCATTATCTATAGGTGTATTATGTGATAAATTAATGTTGGTTTCTAATATGTTTCCAAGAGAACCCCTCCGTACGCTCGCCGCTTGTTGAAATTTGACGTTATCTAAAACAGTAGGTACCTAACTAAAAATGTTAGTTTCATGTCCGTATTATATTATAATACTTAAATTACGATTAGCGCTATTCAGAAAATAGTTTTAAATAGGTAATATTTTCCGCCTGCACCAAGAATCGAACCTAAATTTTGTTATTATTGAAAAAAGGACGAAAATCGTAAAAAGGCAAACACACGGTCATTAAGTTCAAAGGCCTATAGGTCATCATACTCTGCCTTCTTGTGGTTTCATATACGTTTTCTACTGCCTGGAGTAACAGCCGATTCATCGAACCGTCAGAAGAGTTAGTACTCTGAACCTGAACCCCTTCGTGCGTTCGGCAGGGTAGGTGATCCTTTCGGAATGCGATTCATATTTTTCTCACAAACATCCAAGAACGATATTAATATATTAAGAACAGGTTGTCGTATACTCATTTTTTGGGTGTACGAAATATTGAAATTGGCGTTCAGCTGTTACCACATCATCGGGTTATTTTTAGTATACAAATACAATGTATTTGTCAAATTGAAGTTTTTTCGTATATATATTTAAGGGTAAGGGATAACAACAATAACTAATTTTGGCTTTTAGTACTACTTTTATTCCTTAATCAACAGAACTTATAAGATAACCGGAGCATAAAAATCTCTAACTTTACGTTTCTCTTACCGTATACCTACACCGATATTAGTATGTTTTAAACATTTTAACAGTGACGTTGTAAATTGTGTTTTGTGAATAAATGTCTGTTATGCATATGTGTTCCATGTTACTGAGGATATTAGGGCTAAAGGATAATTTCTGTCTCTAGGGTAAATTTTAAATGTAAATGTATTATATGTGCGTCATCTATTTGTAACTGTTTCATTTTAGTACATACAGTGAGGGCATAAAGTCTGGAAACATCTAGTTTTTGACGAAACTATACATTTTCGGAAGAAACGCCGAAACACGTCGACTTTGTTCTCATTTTCTACATATTCTAAAAATATTTGATTATATACAGGGTGTGCCATAAAAGTTGGGCATTTGTCAAATTTGATTTTTTAAATAGAACACCCTGTATATTATTCCATTTTTGAATTGTGCGTTAGAAAATTAACATCTTTTGTATAAACCGCCCTTCCTCTAAAGTCAATTGTTTGCGAGATATTGCAACTTGAAAATTGGTAATTCTTACACCTTGAATTATTGCACTACCCTGGAAACCAGCATGTCCCATTATGATAGTTGTGTCAAAAATCAAACACATTTAAATAAGATAGTAATTTGTATCTTAAAATATGCTTTCCGAGACCCAAAGGATTGAAATCCTTATGATGTTTGGCTGGGGAGATCGTCGTAGGCATCTTGACGAAGTTTGCCAACTTTTTAATAACACACATCCAGAGCGACAAGCAATTACAAAATCGACGGTCAGCAAAATTATCAAAAAATTTCATGAACATGGGACTGTAAAAGATCTGCCCAGGACAGGTAGGCCCAAATTAGATGATAATATTAAATTAGATGTTTTACTCAGTTACCACGAGAATCCACATTTGTCAACCCATCAAGTGGCATTAGATTTAAACGTGTGTCAGTCATCAGTGAAAAATATTCTGCATAAAGAGAAACATCATCCATACAAAATAAGACTAATACATGAATTAAACGAAGATGACTATGACCGCCGACTCCAGTTTTGTGAAAATATGCAAGAACGGTGCAACATGGATCCCTTGTTTTGTGCAAATGTTTTATTTTCGGATGAAACTACCTTTTTTCTCAATGGTACTGTCAACCGGCAAAACTGTAGGTATTGGTCTAAAGAGAATCCCCATTGGGCTCAAGTGGCTCATACGCAACATCCCGAAAAAGTCAACGTTTGGGCAGGAATATTTCAAGACCAGATTGTTGGTCCCTATTTTTTTGACGAAAATTTGACCGGCCAAATGTATCTAGACTTTTTGCAAGTAGAGTTAATTCCTGCCTTAGCTCAGCGGTATCCAGGTGATGAGCCTGATACACCAGCCTTAACAATGTGGTTTCAACAAGATGGGGCCCACCTCACTATGCGCTAGCTGTTAGGCAATATCTCAACGAGATATTTCTTAACAGGTGAATAGGACGTCGTGGCCCCATAGAATGGCCTGCGAGGTCACCAGATTTGACCCCCCTTGATTATTTCCTGTGGGGTTATTCAAAAAGTAAAGTTTACTTTAACAGACCTCCTAACATAGAAGCTTTAAAAAATCGTATAAGGGATGAAATTCGGCAAATTTCACCACCTTTCATCCGTAACGTACAAGAGGAGTTTATGGATAGGCTAGGATATTGCCGGGAAGTTAACGGTCAACAATTTCAGCATTTGCTGCGTTAAAATTGTCTCAGTTGGATTGTTGTTGTTAAAATAAAAATGTGTTAAATTATTATTTGACTTTATTTCATTTTGCGGGCTAACAATTTTCAAGTTGCAATATCTCGCAAACAATTGATTTTAGAGGAAGGGTGGTTTATACAAAAGATATTGATTTTCTAACGCACGATTCAAAAATGGAATAATATACAGGGTGTTCTATTTAAAAAATCAAATTTGGCAAATGCCCAACTTTTATGGCACACCCTGTATATAATCAAATATTTTCAGAATGTGTAGAAAATGAGAACAAAATCGACGTGTTTCGGCGTTTCTTCCGAAAATGTATAGTTTTGCAAAAAACTAGGTGTTTCCAGACTTTATGCCCTCACTGTATATATATATATATATATATATATATATATATATATATATATATATATATATATATATATATATATATATATATATATATACAGTGACCGGCAAAAAGTTAGCAACATATGGGAAAAATTTTTATTAGGTGAGTATTGGAAAAACTTTTCCGGGGGATCGGTTCTGCATGTCCGATAACCTAAAAATCGATTTTGACATACGTCACGTGACCACTGGTATAGCGTCAAATTAAAAAAAAATTGTTAATTTACAAAAAGTGAGGTTAGTTGACGAGATATCAAAAAAAGTTATTTGAAAAAATTGCTTAGAATTAAATTCTAGGTCCTTGTGCAAAATTTTAAGATTTTATTTAAAAAAATTGGAAAACTCAATTTTTTTTAAATATTTTTTTATCGATTTACAAATTTCCAGTTTTTTTCGTTTAGATAGCTTGGCTAATGTAAAGCACATGTATCTGGATGAAAATAAACGAATGTAGTAGTTTTTTCTACAATTGACAGGACAAAATTAAAAAAAACAGGGTTCGCCGGACGCTAGCTGTTGCAATGATTTGTATCTAGCAGCAGTGTCAAAATTTTAGAGACATTTCAATGAGATTACATTGAGAAAACCTTAATCGTCTTAAATATATCTGAAGTTCGACTTTTTGTAAAGTTAAGGGGAGTAAAATAGATAATAAACAAAAAATTACCTGTTTATTTAATCGAAATTTCATAAACGAAAACCAATGTAAGAAAAACTTAAAAGTAGTCAAATTCTGTACTAACAACATAAAAAATCATTGTTTTTCCTTGGGTGCACAAAATTTAAAACTCAGTATGACCACCATTTCTCTCCATACATACTATTGTTCTCGAGCGCAACTCTCGATTAACATTTCGGAGCATTTTACGATTTATTTGCAATACACAATTTCTAATGACATTCTCTAAATTTTGTATATTCCTAAAGGGTTGATGTTTGTACACAGAGTTCTTTAGGTATCCCCACATAAAGAAATCTAACGGAGTCAGATCTGGTGATCTCGCAGGCCACGGATTTTCAGAAACCGTCCTATCCACTGGTTTCCAAATTCTTGATCCAGCCATCTCTTCACCTCATTTGTGGAATGAATGCTAGCTCCGTCTTTTTGAAAGTATAAATTTCTTCTTTCGGCTAATGACAAATTGTCTAAAAAGTCAGATATCTCAGTTTGTAGAAATTCTAAATATCGTTCTGAATTTAAATTGTCTCTAAAGAAAAAGGTCCCACTATTCTGAGGTTGAAAATTCCGCACCACACATTAACCTTAAAACTATATTGGTCTTTACTCTGAATTACAAAGTCTGGGTTTTCGGTGGCCCACCATCTACAGTTTTGTGAACTGACGGTTCCGTTAGAGGTAAATGTAGCTTCATCCGAGAAAAGAACGTTCTTTGGGAAATTAAAATCTTCCTCAATCATACCCTGGAACCAGGCACAAAAATCGAAGCGGGCGTCATAATCCCTATCTTTTAATACTTGTACAAATTTAGGTTTGTACGGATGAAATTTGTTTCTTTTTAATATCCTCCGCACAGATCTTTCGTGAATGTTAGTGATCTCCGATATTTGACTAACTGCTAATTGGGGTGTTTCTGTGATCGACAAACACACATCCAGAGAACCTTCGTCACCTGTTACCGGTTTTTCATGGGAAACTTTATACTGATTTTCTACCGATCCCGTTTCTTTAAATCTATTGACTAGACGAGATACTGTGGAATAATGGAGGGATTTATCGGGGTGCCTCTCATTAAAAATTGCTGCTGTTTCTCTATGGCTTTTGTAATTATCTCCAGAAATTAAAATAATTTCTATCTTTTCCTGAAGAAGTAGTGTGGGTGCCATTTTAAGGAATAAAATATTAATAAACTTATGTAAAATATCAAACTTAGTAAGATGCGAGACATAAACCAATGACATAGGTTGAAATCAAACAAATTATAATTTGTTTGACATTTTTCTGTTGTTTTTAACCTACTAGATTATTTGGTTGTTTTAATTTCAGAGCCTGCTTTGGTAGTTTTAAGTACAACTAAATAGACCTGGTTATGTGCGAAAAATCTTAATAAAATCTTGATACAGTCATTTCATTAGATTCAAACCATTGCAACAGCGAGCGTCCGGCGAACACCTATTTTTTTCGATTTTGTCCTGTCAATTGTAGAATTGTAGATCTGACTCCGTTAGGTTTTTTTATGTGGGGATACCTAAAGAACCCTGTGTACAAACATCGACCCTTTAGGAATATACAAAATTTAGAGAATGTCATTATAAATTGTGTATTGCAAATAAATCGTAAAATGCTCCGAAATGTTAATCGAGAGTTGCGCTCGAGAACAACAGTATGTATGGAGAGAAATGGTGGTCATACTGAGTTTTAAATTTTGTGCACCCAAGGAAAAACAATGATTTTTTGTGTTGTTAGTACAGAATTTGACTACTTTTAAGTTTTTCTTACATTGGTTTTCGTTTATAAAATTTCGATTAAATAAACAGGTAATTTTTTGTTTATTATCTATTTTAATCCCCTTAACTTTACAAAAAGTCGAACTTCAGATATATTTAAGACGATTAAGGTTTTCTCAATGTAATCTCATTGAAATGTCTCTAAAATTTTGACACTGCTGCTAGATACAAATCATTGCAACAGCTAGCGTCCGGCGAAACCCTGTTTTTTTTAATTTTGTCCTGTCAATTGTAGAAAAACTACTACATTCGTTTATTTTCATCCAGATACATGGGCTTTACATTAGCCAAGCTATCTAAACGAAAAAAACTGGAAATTTGTAAATCGATAAAAAAATATTTCAAAAAAATTGAGTTTTCCAATTTTTTTAAATAAAATCTTAAAATTTTGCACAAGGACCTAGAATTTAATTCTAAGCAATTTTTTCAAATAACTTTTTTTGATATCTCGTCAACTAACCTCACTTTTTGTAAATTAACAATTTTTTTTTTAATTTGACGCTATACCAGTGGTCACGTGACGTATGTGAAAATCGATTTTTAGGTTATCGGACATGCAGAACCGATCCCCTGGAAAGTTTTTCCGATACTCTCCTAATAAAAATTTTTCCCATATGTTGCGAACTTTTTGCCGGTCACTGTATATATATATATATATATATATATATATATATATATATATATATATATATATATATATATATATATATATATATATATATATATTATATATATATATATATATATATATATATATATATATATATATATATATATATATATATATATATATATATATATATATATATATATATATACTACCCTGGAAACCAGCATGTCCCATTAAGATAGTTGTGTCAAAAATCAAACACATTTAAATAAGATAGTAATTTGTATCTTAAAATATGCTTTCCGAGACCCAAAGGATTGAAATCCTTATGATGTTATACTACTATATACATATACAGTGACCGGCAAAAAGTTCGCAACATATGGGAAAAATTTTTATTAGGAGAGTATCGGAAAAACTTTCCCAGGGGATCGGTTCTGCATGTCCGATAACCTAAAAATCGATTTTGACATACGTCACGTGACCACTGGTATAGCGTCAAATTAAAAAAAAAATTGTTAATTTACAAAAAGTGAGGTTAGTTGACGAGATATCAAAAAAAGTTATTTGAAAAAATTGCTTAGAATTAAATTCTAGGTCCTTGTGCAAAATTTTAAGATTTTATTTAAAAAAATTGGAAAACTCAATTTTTTTTAAATATTTTTTTATCGATTTACAAATTTCCAGTTTTTTTCGTTTAGATAGCTTGGCTAATGTAAAGCCCATGTATCTGGATGAAAATAAACGAATGTAGTAGTTTTTTCTACAATTGACAGGACAAAATTAAAAAAAACAGGGTTTCGCCGGACGCTAGCTGTTGCAATGATTTGTATCTAGCAGCAGTGTCAAAATTTTAGAGACATTTCAATGAGATTACATTGAGAAAACCTTAATCGTCTTAAATATATCTGAAGTTCGACTTTTTGTAAAGTTAAGGGGATTAAAATAGATAATAAACAAAAAATTACCTGTTTATTTAATCGAAATTTTATAAACGAAAACCAATGTAAGAAAAACTTAAAAGTAGTCAAATTCTGTACTAACAACACAAAAAATCATTGTTTTTCCTTGGGTGCACAAAATTTAAAACTCAGTATGACCACCATTTCTCTCCATACATACTGTTGTTCTCGAGCGCAACTCTCGAAACATTTCGGAGCATTTTACGATTTATTTGCAATACACAATTTATAATGACATTCTCTAAATTTTGTATATTCCTAAAGGGTCGATGTTTGTACACAGGGTTCTTTAGGTATCCCCACATAAAAAAATCTAACGGAGTCAGATCTACAATTCTACAATTGACAGGACAAAATCGAAAAAATAGGTGTTCGCCGGACGCTCGCTGTTGCAATGGTTTGAATCTAATGAAATGACTGTATCAAGATTTTATTAAGATTTTTCGCACATAAATTTAACAACCAGGTCTATTTAGTTGTACTTAAAACTACCAAAGCAGGCTCTGAAATTAAAACAACCAAATAATCTAGTAGGTTAAAAACAACAGAAAAATGTCAAACAAATTATAATTTGTTTGATTTCAACCTATGTCATTGGTTTATGTCTCGCATCTTACTAAGTTTGATATTTTACATAAGCTTATTAATATTTTATTCCTTAAAATGGCACCCACACTACTTCTTCAGGAAAAGATAGAAATTATTTTAATTTCTGGAGATAATTACAAAAGCCATAGAGAAACAGCAGCAATTTTTAATGAGAGGCACCCCGATAAATCCCTCCATTATTCCACAGTATCTCGTCTAGTCAATAAATTTAAAGAAACGGGATCGGTAGAAAATCAGTATAAAGTTTCCCATGAAAAACCGGTAACAGGTGACGAAGGTTCTCTGGATGTGTGTTTGTCGATCACAGAAACACCCCAATTAGCAGTTAGTCAAATATCGGAGATCACTAACATTCACGAAAGATCTGTGCGGAGGATATTAAAAAGAAACAAATTTCATCCGTACAAACCTAAATTTGTACAAGTATTAAAAGATAGGGATTATGACGCCCGCTTCGATTTTTGTGCCTGGTTCCAGGGTATGATTGAGGAAGATTTTAATTTCCCAAAGAACGTTCTTTTCTCGGATGAAGCTACATTTACCTCTAACGGAACCGTCAGTTCACAAAACTGTAGATGGTGGGCCACCGAAAACCCAGACTTTGTAATTCAGAGTAAAGACCAATATAGTTTTAAGGTTAATATGTGGTGCGGAATTTTCAACCTCAGAATAGTGGGACCTTTTTTCTTTAGAGACAATTTAAATTCAGAACGATATTTAGAATTTCTACAAACTGAGATATCTGACTTTTTAGACAATTTGTCATTAGCCGAAAGAAGAAATTTATACTTTCAACAAGACGGAGCTAGCATTCATTCCACAAATGAGGTGAAGAGATGGCTGGATCAAGAATTTGGAAACCAGTGGATAGGACGGTTTTCTGAAAATCCGTGGCCTGCGAGATCACCAGATCTGACTCCGTTAGATTTCTTTATGTGGGGATACCTAAAGAACTCTGTGTACAAACATCGACCCTTTAGGAATATACAAAATTTAGAGAATGTCATTAGAAATTGTGTATTGCAAATAAATCGTAAAATGCTCCGAAATGTTAATCGAGAGTTGCGCTCGAGAACAATAGTATGTATGGAGAGAAATGGTGGTCATACTGAGTTTTAAATTTTGTGCACCCAAGGAAAAACAATGATTTTTTATGTTGTTAGTACAGAATTTGACTACTTTTAAGTTTTTCTTACATTGGTTTTCGTTTATGAAATTTCGATTAAATAAACAGGTAATTTTTTGTTTATTATCTATTTTACTCCCCTTAACTTTACAAAAAGTCGAACTTCAGATATATTTAAGACGATTAAGGTTTTCTCAATGTAATTTCATTGAAATGTCTCTAAAATTTTGACACTGCTGCTAGATACAAATCATTGCAACAGCTAGCGTCCGGCGAAACCCTGTTTTTTTTAATTTTGTCCTGTCAATTGTAGAAAAAACTACTACATTCGTTTATTTTCATCCAGATACATGGGCTTTACATTAGCCAAGCTATCTAAACGAAAAAAACTGGAAATTTGTAAATCGATAAAAAAATATTTAAAAAAAATTGAGTTTTCCAATTTTTTTAAATAAAATCTTAAAATTTTGCACAAGGACCTAGAATTTAATTCTAAGCAATTTTTTCGAATAACTTTTTTTGATATCTCGTCAACTAACCTCACTTTTTGTAAATTAACAATTTTTTTTTTAATTTGACGCTATACCAGTGGTCACGTGACGTATGTCAAAATCGAAAAAAGGAAATTGGAAAAGTTTTTCCAATACTCACCTAATAAAAATTTTTCCCATATGTTGCGAACTTTTTGCCGGTCACTGTATATATATATATATATATATATATATATATATATATATATATATATATATATATATATATATATATATATATATATATATACGGTGTTCATTTGAAAACTTCCCACCACGGATTTATCGAAAACCACTGATTAAAAGAAAAAACGCCGAGACACGTCAAAAGATGTGTCAAAGGGGATAACTTTTTAACCAAAAACTACTTCACCCCCTTTTACCCTCTGCCCCCCCGGGGTCATCCCCTTAAAATTTTTAAATGACAAGGGGTATCAAGTAATAGCTTGTTTGAAAGGTGTTTCAAAGTGCTTTGTTTTGACGTTTGATTTTTTAAAATCGGTCGATTCGTTTTCGAGAAAATTAGAAAAATCTTTATTTATCTTAATTTGTTCAGATAGAAAAAAAACACACGAAAATATCACTTTTTATTTCAATAAGTGTTCAAAAACCAACATAAACAGCAATTCGGAAGATGTTACGTGGCAGCAACCAAATAACAACCAGAATTTTTTTCCGCCTTCTTTTTATCAACAGAGATAACATGGGCGAACTGTATTTATTCTTATACCTGTTTAGTTTTTTATAGTTGCTAAGGAAAAGAAAGAATTTAATTTGCTGTCAGTTACCTTTGTGACAATCTCGGGATAGTGAAAATTAATTTATTGATTCACATTTTACTTCCAAAATGGTTTACACACTAGCCGAAAGAGTGGAAATTATTCTAATTTATGGTGCCCAAAATCAATGTGCTCGGCAAACTGCCGTCACATTTAACGCCAGACATCCGGAAAAGATAACTTTGCATAGGTATGTTTTGGACCTTGTTACTAAATTTGCTCAAACTGGATCTGTTGCAAATAAAAAACGTAATCATCGTAGAGTTTTGGATGAAGCCGCTCAAGTTGAAGTTTTGGGTCATTTTGGCATAAATCCTAATACTTCATTAGGCAAAATTGTTGATGCGACCGGTATTTCAATAGGCTCTGTACACACAGTTACTAAATTACATAAGTTTCATCCATTCAAAATGAAAATATTGCAAGAGTTAACCGAAGATGATTTCGATAGGCGAGTTGAGTTTTGTGAACAAATGACTGCAGCTATTAATGATAATACCATTCATGTAAAGAATATCTGCTTCAGTGATGAATGCACATTTTATCTAAATGGATTTGTTAATAAGCATAACTGCAGGTATTGGAGCAATGAAAATCCTCATGCTTTTGTAGAAGGGCATACTCAGTACCCCCAAAAACTTAATGTATGGGCAGGCATTTTAGGAAACAAAGTGATTGGGCCATTGTTTATTAATGGGAATTTAAATGGAGGCATTTATTTAGATATGTTGGAAAATACCATCAATCCGCTGATCACTGAAACCGTTGAAAACCAAATCGAAGACGATGGAAACCCTATACTTGATGAGGCTGAAATATATTTCCAGCAAGACGGCGCTCCTCCTCACTATGTTCTTCCGGTTCGGCAATGGCTAGACGACGAGTTTCCAGATAAATGGATAGGGCGAAGAGGGCCTATAGAATGGCCTGCTAGATCTCCTGACTTGACGCCATTAGACTTTTTTCTATGGGGCCATTTGAAATCTATTGTGTTCACTCCCCAACCTGAAACTTTGGATGAACTTCGTCAACGCATCATCGAAAGCTGCCATGATCTCCCACAACATATTTTTGAAAATGTCCGTCAGGAATTTGAACATGGCCTATATCATTGTTTGGCCAATAACGGGCAACATTTTGAACACTTATTGAAATAAAAAGTGATATTTTCGTGTGTTTTTTTCTATCTGAACAAATTAAGATAAATAAAGATTTTTCTAATTTTCTCGAAAACGAATCGACCAATTCTAAAAAATCAAACGTCAAAACAAAGCACTTTGAAACACCTTTCAAACAAGCTATTACTTGATACCCCTTGTCATTTAAAATTTTTAAGGGGATGACCCCGGGGGGCAGAGGGTAAAAGGGGGTGAAGTAGTTTTTGGTTAAAAAGTTGTCCCCTTTGGCACGTCTTTTGACGTATCTCGGCGTTTTTTCTTTTAATCAGTGGTTTTCGATAAATCCGTGGTGGGAAGTTTTCAAATGAACACCGTATATATATATATATAGATATATATATATATATATATATATATATATATATATATATATATATATATATATATATATATATATATACAGGGTGGTGCAACCAAGATGGGGTGGACGATGGTGAGTAAACGGTGAGGAATTTCGAAAAAATTTTTTTGGATATTATCGATAGTCAAACCCGCTATGTTTTAAAATTATAGCCATAATACAGGGTGGTCCGAAAAACTCGTGGCGAACCAAACTTTTGTTTTTTAAATGGGACACCCTGTATATACTTGTTCCAATTGATTCTCCTGTTCGATACGATCTTTTTGATATAGAGTTTATTGGGTCTAAAACTTATAGTAAGGGAATGGGATGCGGTTAAAGTTGAAAAAATTCTCACAGTTCGGCCATTTTTTAAAAAAATTTGAAACAGGTATGGAAAAACCAAATATTCCATAAAACGTCACATATCCTTGAATACATTAATCGCTTGCAATTTGTTTAAAATTATTCACTGTTATACAGGGTGGTCAAGTTTTGCCAATACGCCCTGGACTCATTTGTTTTAAATGGAACACCCTGTATATTTTATTTTCATCTTAAAGATAACATTGCTAGCTTTCAAAAAATACCATACATGATGCCTTTCTGACCAACAGTTTTTTAGTAAACTAGCCGTGAAACCAAGGTTTCTTCATTCTAATACGATTATACTGAATTTGCGTTGTTTATTATTAAACATCTAATATTAGGAGGCCATGACACTATCATAAATGAAACAAGATTGACGAACTTGTCAAAGCTACTGCCGCACAATCCATTATTTACAAGTTAAGTGTAGGTGGCACAATAATTATGAGGTAAGAAGACTGAGATATATTTCAAAAAATAGAAAATACTGTTTTTAGGAAATGTAAAGTAATTAATAAACCAGTTATAAACAAATTTTTTGAGAAACGAGTTGCCAGTATTGCTTGAAGATTTACGTTTAATGGTAAGGGGATCCTTGTGGTTTCAACATGATGGAGCACCCCCGCATTGCCATAGGAATGTAAGATATTTTGTCGATAATTGGAAGACAGATCGTTGGATTGGGCGAGGTGGACCAGTTAAGTGGTCAGCCAGACCACCCGACTTAATACCACTAGATTTTTTCTATGGGGGCATGTTAAAGAAGAAGTCTATAAAGAGGTTCCAACCACAGTGAAAGATTTGAAGACGAGAATAATAAACAGTTTTCGCAACGTTTCAGAACAGACTTTGAGAAAAGTGAAACTTTCATTTATGGATAGACTCGAAATGTACCTTCAGCAAAATGGTGGTTTAGTTGAACACCTTATATGAGCTTTATTAATTGTTTATATTAAATTAGGTTTACAAGTAAGTACATACCTAAGTAATTTTAAAAGATGTTCTGTTTTTGCTTAATTAATTTTTTAAACTATTAATAATACTGATAACTGATTATCTTTGTTTATAACTGGTTTATTAATTACTTTACATTCCCTAAAAACAATATTTTCTGTTTTTTGAAATATCTCTAATAAACATGTAAAAGTTTCGGGTCTCAGTCTCCTTACCTCATAATTATTGGGCCACCTAAACTTAACTTGTAAATAATGGATTGTGCGGCAGTAGATTTGACAAGTTGGTCAATCTTGTTTCATTTATGATAGTGTCAGGGCCTCCTAATATTAGATATTTAATAATAAACAACGTAAATTCAGTATAATCGTATTAGAATGAGGAAACCTTGGTTTCACGGCTAGTTTACTAAAAAACTGTTGGTCAGAAAGGCATCATGTATGGTATTTTTTGAAAGCTAGCAATGTTATCTTTGAGATGAAAATAAAATATACAGGGTGTTCCATTTAAAAAAAATGAGTCCAGGGCGTATTTGCAAAACTTGACCACCCTGTATAACGGTGAATAATTTTAAACAAATTGCAAGCGATTAATGTATTCAAGGATATGTAACGTTTTATGGAATATTTGGTTTTTCCATACCTGTTTCAATTTTTTAAAAAAAAATGGCCGAACTGTGAGCATTTTTTCAACTTTAACGGCGTCCCATTTCCTTACTATAAGTTTTAGACCCAATAAACCCTATATCAAAATGATCGTAACGGACAGGAGAATCAATTGGAACAATTATATACAGGGTGTCCCATTTAAAAAAAACACAAGTTTGGTTCGCCACGAGTTTTTCGGACCACCCTGTATTATGGCTATAATTGTAAAACATAGCGGGTTTGACTATCAATAATATCCAAAAAAAAAATTTCCAAATTCCTCACCGTTTACTCACAATCGTCCACCCCATCTTGGTTGCACCACCCTGTATATATATATATATATATATATATATATATATATATATATATATATATATATAATTATTATTAATAATATTTATTTTTTTATTTATTCTTGGGTTTTGTTAGTCCTGGATAAAAATTAAAAATTGTACGTTGGTCTTTACATAGGTACTTTTTATTTGTTAAATTTTGACGTTTCGGTCCTTTTCTTTAGACATTCTTCAGAAATATTTATATGTTGCTTGAAGGAACATGACTGGCAAGTTTCTCCAAACACTCCACAAATTGCCTCATGCCTTGGTTTAATTTAAAAAACAAAGAATTTTAAAAGTAAAACACACACATTCTTTTTAAAATATTGCAACATGGACAACACATAAGTTAAAACAACAAAACAAACCTCAACATATATATATATATATATATATATATATATATATATATATATATATATATATATATATATATATATATATATATATATATATATATATATATATATATATATATATATATATATATATATATATATATGTATATAGATATATATACAGGGTGTTATGAAATTCACTGCATATATTGAAACCCGTAAATGCTGGTATGAATTCAGACTGAATAAAAATATTCATAAATGGCGCTTCATGATAAAAAATGGTAGATATCGCCCCGCAAAAAAAAATTTTTTTGTAACTACGCACCACTGGCAATAAATACATGGCCATATAAAAAACATCGACAAATGTCAGTTACAGAAAAAACTCTTTTGTTTTGACGTCAGAAGTCACTGTGACGTTGCCAATTCTTCCTAGAATATTCCTATGTAACAGGTTTGAAAAATAATAGATTTGTTATCTTTAAAGTAAGAAATCATACTAAATCTTTTAAAACATTCAAAAATTCAAAAAGTTAAAATACTTACTACAACACAAAAAAGCCAGAGAACAGCTGTTCAAAACAAGAGTAAAATTTTGTTCCACTAGGCCAACCAGAAATTTTTGGAAGAAAAAGAGTACCTGTACAAAAATTTTGGTTCCAAATTAGCTTTAAACAAAAAACTCCTAACACTTAAGCATGTCCTTTTTTTTATTTGCCTATTTTAAATCATATTTAATAGAAAATTTGACTTTTATTAACAGGTTTATTTATATCGTCCTTAATTTTTAAGCGAAATTCCTCACAACTAAATTAATAATAAACTTTACCTTAAAAAAAAAATTACGACAAACAACATTCAATAACTCTACAAAATAACTATAAAAACGAACGCGCTTCCAAACGACGCATTACGAGCCTCTTGACTGGAAGTAAAGTCCAAAATGAAACTTCTCTGACGGACTCGCACGCTGTTCTTCAAACAATAATAAAGGTTATTATTACTACACAATACAACCCATCCGTTTGGTTAAAACATGAAAGTCTGACAAACACTACGAAATGTTTTGTTTTCTTATAAATAATCAACACTATAAACACATACGAATCATACGATAGCACCTTTAATAAATTGAAAACTTTTTTTTTCACTTGGATGACAGAATTTTACAAGCCGGCCGATAAAAGTGCGCGGTCGGAGCTGGCGGAACCACTGCACGCACTCGTGATGTTGCGCAGTCACCTAACGCGTCGCTATGCCACATATTTAACCAATCACAGCGTGAGCTTTCGTCGCGGACGCGTCCGGCGAAAATTGAAGCGTGAAAGTGGTAGCCGTTAGCTCCTCTTGGCGCAACAAATAGATGGAGAGAGTAGAGCGAGAACGAGAAAAGAGAGAGAGCACGACGTCCGAACGTATGATCAAAGCGTGTCGCCTTGTAAAATTTTATGTCGATTAATCGAGAACAAAAAAATAGATTTGTAAAAAAAGCGAGCATTAAAGAAGATATGGGGAATATTGTTGAAATATCTTTTTTTTAAATACTTTATTATGTACTAGCTAATATGCTTTACTGTATAAGCAACCACACATGCCTGCGTGTATTATGGGTTGCGTATAGTTATACATTTTTTTAGCAAAAAAGAAGAGAAGTCAGGTCTTAGCCATAACCTTAATTGTTTATTTATTATTTTTGTGTGAATTGTCAAATTTTTTTTATTTTTATTAATACTGAATTTGGATTATAGTAAAATGTTCCCTGCACAAAGGTTTTTAATTAATAATTTAGAAAACAATGTACGTATGTATGAAAATCGGGTTCAAAAGCGTGTGATGAGAGACGAAAGTGATCCCTTTTCGCTACACGACACAAGGTTTATAGAATTATTTCGTCTCAACAAGGACTTAGTGGCATATCTGTTTAATAATTTGGTGGACCATTTAGAGGCAGAAAATAAGGTCAACCAGAATACCCACACAGACAAAAATTCTAATTATTGCTTCAAGAAGGTTCTTTGCCACAGGCAATTATCAATGGGGCATTGCTGAAGAATTCTTGTTATCTACAAGTCGGTAAGTAGTGAGGAGTAGATGCACCTATGAAGTGGCCAATGCAATAGTGACTATTTTAGGTCATTTGTGGATTAGGTTTCCCAGAACCCCACAAGAAATTAACGAAGCTCAAAGGGGTTTTATGGAAAAGCTGGATTTCCTGGAATCATCGGGTGCATTGACTGCACTCATAGCACCTGCAGAGGATGAACATCTTTATGTTAATCAAAAAGGATTTAATTCAAAAAATTGCCAAATTATTTGTAACTATGATCTACAAATCATTAATTTTAATGCCAAATATTGTGGTTCGACCAAATTTTATATGGAGGGCATCTGCAGTGAAAAATTTATTGGAGCTTACATACAACAGGGGTTAGTATTTACAGATTAATAATATGTTTTACCTAAAAATATTTATTTTTCTGAAGTTAAAAAATCTGTTTTTGTATGTTATAAATGTATGTAAGGAAATCCTACCTAATCTTTTGATTAACTTTGCCTTGCATTTATATATTTAAGATCTTGGTCTATATTCATAAAAATAAACATAGCTTCTTGGCTAATGGAAATCTTCATAGCCATAACACTAGAGGTAGACATTTTTTTCGATTGGATCGTCCAAATCACAGTTTCTATAAGAAATCACCAGTTTACTCCGGTTGTAGTCTCTATAATGGATTTAATCATTCGCTGAGACAAAAAACGTCTATTGTATTATTTCGGAAAAAATTGAAGGACATTTTAGTGAGCAATTGTTTTTATTCCATTGAAGAATTTACTGTATACTATGACAGTGTTGTTAATGCTAATGTTTAATTTTTTTGTCCTTAATCGTGTATTTGTTTCCGTCTTGGATTGTGATTGTTAACTTTATATATTTTTTAGTGACGTGTCTTATCTATATTATGTATATAGCCGAAGGATGAATAAATATTTGAACTTGAATTTGAATGAAAAAAAATTATATTTTTAGGTTTAAGAGCAGCCAAGGATAAATTTATTATTATTGATAGATGCAAACTATCCCATTGCCGACAAAAAAAAAGTATGTTGAATATAGAAAACAAAAAACAGCCTGTGATTTTGCCAGTAGAGGTGACAACCACTTGCAATGAAACAAGAAGGTTACAAAGTATCGAAAACAAATTAGAACAGACCCCCACCAAAACAGGTAATCAACTAAACAAAACATTTTACGAAATTTTTGTGAAGTCTGCTGCTTATAAGTGTTTTTATATTAAATGAAAATATGATTGGCTTAATCTATACCCCTGGTCAATTGATTTTTATTTTTGTCAATAAATTAGGACATCCCGTAAAGAGCTGATGGTAAAGTAGTGAAAGCACATATGTATAAGCTCTGTCCATAGAGAAATCATAAACTGATCAGCGCCAATCAAGTTTCAGCTATTTGGTCACATGGCAGTTTGCGGACTGGTTTCCAGTAATTTGATTGGCTCTGACTAGTTTGTGATTCTTCTGCGAACAGAGCTAATTACAATGTCAGATGATCCTTTTTCTCTTTTCGCCAGGGGCATCCATTTAGGGCTTTTGTAGGGATTTTTAGTACATCTTTTCTTTAAACATCTAATTTAGTCTAGAGTCAGCTTAGTGTATTTATACTTTACATATAGTTTTGTTTATACTTTTTTTTTGAAACACTAATTATTTTTAGGGCAATGCCTTTCAAAGGAGATGACAATAAAAGAAGAAGAACATAAATTACACATGGAACAGTCAACAGAAGAACATACAATAAAACTGAGAAAACATAAAATAGAACTTGACATTTTAGAATTAGAACTAGAAAAAAAGGTCTTAGCCTAAGTCATCTTGACAAGTTTTAAAAGTATTAGAACAAATTATTTCATTTTTAAAAATCAGTGTTCTGCCAACTGTTTTATCACCTAATTAGGTGATTATTTTAGGATGTAGGTTTCGTATGACTGGCTGTCAATTTTAAATGAGAATATAGAAGTAACTGTAAACAACTTTTATTCTGTTATGTATAATTGTTGTGATATGTTTGTACCTCTGAAACGGTCTCAACTTGGCAATAAATTTCCAATCTGGTTCTCACAAGAACTGAAAAATCTTATATTTCAGAAGAAAATCGCACACAAGAGATACAAACAGTTGAACAATCAAGAACATTACAATATCAGCTACGAATGCAATGTAGAAACCTAACAGAAGAATGTTATCAGCGGTATATCAGCAGCGCCGAAAACGCCATTACAGAAAATCCTAATTTTTTCTGGAGCTTTATTCGCTCTAAATCCAATCAGGGTGCACGTCCAAAGAAAATGCACCTTGATACACACAAAGCTGATAGTGGTTCTGACATTGCAAATCTCTTTGCCTAATATTTTTCATCGGTCTTCAACCCCAAACACTCTTTTAATCCCCAGCAAGCTTTTCCTGATGCATTTGACACTCTCACTAATATTATCGTAAGTGCTACTGATATTCAGAGAACTTTGCTCAAGCTTGATGTCAATAAAGGTGAAGGTCCTGACGGTGTTCCCAACAGAGTGTTAAAATCATGTGCACATTCTCTTTATCTCCCTCTATAATATATCTTCTCCCAATCTCTTACTTCTGGTAACTTTCCAAGCGTTTGGAAACTTTCATATGTTTGCCCTATCTATAAGTCCGGCAACAAGAATGACATTAAGAATTACCGACCAATCAGTATTCTATCAGCAATACCTAAACTATTCGAACACTGCATTGAAACTGTATTAACTAATCACTTTCAACAAATAATAATTAGTCAACAGCATGGATTTATGTCTGGTAGATCTGTTGATCTGTTGTCTTTTCCTCTATGTCAATTTCATTAACACATCCTTTGCACAGAATTCTGAGACTCATGCAATATACACCGATTTCAGCAAAGCTTTTGACAAGGTAAACCATGCCATCCTGCTTTCAAAGTTATCAAGGTACGGGATGGCTGGCACTCTGGTTGAGTCCTACTTGTCCGAAAGAGAACAACAGGTTAAAATAGATGGCTACCTGTCTAAGCCCTTCCAGACGACGTCCGGAGTTGCTCAGGGCTCCCACCTTGGACCTCTTTTATTTAGCTTGTTTGTCAACGACTTTGGTAGTTTGTTATCTTCGAATCATTTACTGTTTGCTGATGATTTGAAACTGTACATATGTGTGACATCCTCTTGTGACACGATTTCCCTGCAGAGGGATATAAACACTGTTTTTTCCTGGTGTCAGCTTAATGACATGTCGCTCAATGTCGACAAATGCTGCTTTATGAGGTTCAGCAGATCAAAGTGCCCATTTCCTTATCAATATTGTATAAATAGCATTCCTCTGAAGGAGGTGTTGGTGGTTAAGAACTTGGGCGTTTACTTGGACACTCAGTTAACCTTTACTGAGCATTTTGATGCTATAACTTGTAAAGCGAATAGAATGCTTGGTTTTATTAAGAGATCATTCAGGGACTTTAGAAGTGCGTACGCTGTAAGAACCTTCTTTATTTCATTTGTGAGATCCGTTTTAGAGTGTTCAAGCATAGTCTGGTCACCACACTATCAAGTTCATATAAATAGACTGGAAAGTGTCCAGCACAAATTCGTCAAATTTGCCAGATTTCTACTCTTCAAAACTGGGATTAATCTTACAGATGACCAGACTATGTCCTACCTGAACCTAGCCACGCCTGCGTCCAGAAGGGCGTTTTATGATGTCTGTTTGGCCTTTAAAGTACTTAACAACATGAGAAAGAGTCCTGAATGTGTTGAAATCTTTTCAATTATTCCCGTACCTAGCTATCAGACCCGTAAGCAAACCCTTCTCCCCACATTGTCGGACATACTATTTGTTGCATAGCCCCATAAATAGGGTAGCAGCGCATGTCAACAGGTATTATGACAGACTGCATATATTTGGTGTCTCGGTAAAGAAATTCAAAGCTTTGGCTACAAGTGTAATTTTAAAATGGTGCAGATTAATGAGTAATGACAGTGTAATTTTAAATCTTGTAAATGTACAATGTACGTTGATAAATAAATAAATAGTTTGTTGTTTGTTTAAAGGTTGTAGACCATAATGTATGTTAAGGAATAGAATATTGTCTTAATTATTGCTGAATCATAACGTTTCAACTGGTAAGTATGCTCCGCCATCTTACGTTCTTGATTCTGCAATAACTTAAGACAATGCAAGTCTAAAATATATCTATTCTTTAACAAAGTTTATGTTTTAATAAATGTTTTTAGAAAGAAAATTACTTCTTTTATTTTCACTTAGATTACTATACAATCTCACTTATAGTAGTAGTAAGTAGTTGTTGTAAAGGTTATTCCAATACAGGACAATTTCAGAAACACCCTGTAGAATAAAATTCTTATTTTCTACTTGCAAATGCCATTTAATAAACAAAAAAGTACATTCCAAAACCATTTTATTTATAAATTGTGAAAATATTGTTGTTTCCTTTTTTAATCTTATTGTCAATTGTAGTATCGGAAATCTTCTCTTCCATACTCCATACTGCCATTCTACTACATTTCTAGATCTGATTTGGGATTCATTATATAGAGCTTCGGGTCGAGCTTGTGGATTTTCTAACGGAATCATCATGTATTCGGATAATGTATAACCGGAATCACCCAAAAGAAAACTTTCATGAAAATTGCCATCCTCAAACTGTGCTTTCAGCCGAGAATTGGCAAATATTGTATTGTCATGTGTGGCCCCTGGCCACCGAGCGACAATATCTCTTATTCGTAGTTGGGGATCAGCTACAGTCTGCACATTAAATGAAAAAAAATCCTTTTCTGTTTCTGTAATTTTCTGCATCATTTCCACCTAAAAAAATAATTTAATTAAAACAATTCTGGAAAAATTCTCTCGGGTTATCGATCTTAGGTAGGGCCAAAGAAAATTCTTTTCTTTTACGCTTACGCTTATACTCTATACTATGGCAAAAATATAGATACTTTTGAGGTATCGAAGTATCAGCATCCCTATTTATTTTATTTATTTATTTATCCAATATTAATATATAAAATTTACCAAATAGGTGTAGACCGTGTCACAAAATTTAAAACTTACAACTAAACTTAACGTAGGACACTAAAAATTTGAATAAAATAATTTGTTACACATTAGGTGGAAAGCCCTATTCTATTTACATCTCTATCTTCTAAGAAGTCGCTTATACTATAATAACATTTTTCTATTAAGAAGTTCTTTAAAATACGCTTCTGACTAGAAAGAGTTAAGCGTTTTAAAATATTGAGGTATTCTGTTCCATCCATATTTTCAACCTGTTTTCCTCGGTGTTGGGTTAGGATCTTCCGACCTCTTCTTTTTTGTGCTTTGTCATTTTCGCTACTTTGCCCATTCTGAGCCGAATTTTGGCGATTCAAAACCAAAACCATGTGCTCTCTTTGTTTATCCAACGTAAACAAACAAAGATAGTGTCACAAAAATCAAAACCATATTGTTATCCTTATTTGTACAATGCAGTCAAATCTAAATAAATAAAGACAATGATAAACCCTCGGGTTTGGCTTTGACGGTTTTCGATCGCCAAAAAACGTCTCTTATGTCCTTCAGTGCCCGAGCTCTAACCATTATCGCTCACTTCACAACGTCGTTGATCTTCTTTTTCGGTTGAAACTGTGGCTGTTGCTGCTAGTATTTTTGGCGCCAATTCTTGGAGAGATATAACTGATTTTTAATCTGTTTTTTAATCCAAAATGCCGAGAACTTCAGCCGATTTTACCGATATCGTTTTGTGTTATGGAGCAGCACATGAGAACGCTCGACAAGCGCGGCTTTTGTACATTGAAAGATTTCCTAATCGCGAACCTCCAAATGAAAGAACATTTGTGTCTGTGGTACAACATCTAAGGGACCATGGAAATTTTCATGGTTTTAATGCTGATAGAGGACGACCCCGCAATCAAAATACTTTGGCTGCAGAAGAGGAAATTTTAGTGGCGGTTGAAGAAAATCCTGGAGTCAGTACGCGTCGCTTAACGACGCAAATAGGACGAGCGTCGAATTATATCACCTGGCGCACGTTGCAGGAAAACTCGCTCCATCCATACCACGTGCAGAGAGTACAAGCACTGTACCCGGAGGATTATGGTACACGAAGGGAGTACTGTCAGTGGTTTGCCCAGAAAAGCGAAGACGAGCCAGACTGGTTCCACAATGTATTATTCACTGACGAAGCAGGATTTACAAGAGACGGAATAATGAACCAGCATAACACGCATATTTGGGCCAACGAAAATCCCCATGCATATCGTGAAACCCACCACCAGCGGCAGTTTTCAATAAATGTTTGGGGTGGGATATTAGACAACCACTTAATAGGACCGCATATCTTACCTCCTAGATTGAATGGCGAAGGCTACTTAGCATTTTTACAAGGTGAGTTACCAGATTTGCTAGAAGATGTGCCACTGGCCGTGAGAAGAGACATGTGGCTTCTGCATGATGGCGCCCCTTGTCATAACGCGGGAATAGTTAATGAATACCTACAGGAAAACTTCCCCAACAGATGGATTGGACGAAACGGGCCTGTCCGATGGCCTCCACGGTCTCCTGACCTCAATCCATGCGACTTCTTCTTGTGGGGTACGATGAAGGAAATAGTGTATAGTGTCCCAATTGAAAACGTGGAACAACTGCGAAATCGTGTTGAAATGGCAGCTGAAGAAATAAGGAATATGGAGAATATTTTTGAACGAGTTAGGGACAACATGTTGCGTAGAGTACGGGCTTGTTTAGAAGCAAATGGGGGCCATTTTCAACATATTCCCTACTAGATAAGTATCAATTTTTGCAACTTTTATTTATTTATCAGTTTTACATATTGATATTCCTTTTGGAAGCAATATGCCCATTTTAAATAATTATGTGCATGACAACTTGAGAAATACTCTCCAAATTTGTTTGTGTCAGGATCACCAAGCAAATTATTTAAAGCACTGCTTAACTGTTCATGGAATGAGGATGTGTCTGTAGTTTTTAAGAGATATTTTAAAGTTTTATAAACTAATACATTCTTTATCACGACTGCCAATTTTACATAAATTTGTACGCCAAACACAATCGACATGCCAAGAACAGTAAAGTTGGTGTTGTGAAGCGCCCAAAACCTCGACCCAAGCATTATAAAATGTCCCACTAAGATTACTCATAAATGATTTCCATGAAATGACTCCTACTTTTTGCCTTATCGCTTCAAAAAATATTTAATTTATAAAGGTATCTTTTCTGTTACGGAACATTATGGCAACTGGAAAGCCTTCATTAAAATCATCCACTACCATAATAGTGGTCCTCTCAGTCATAATTATTATTAAGCCCATCTGTGCTATCAATATTTTTTTTCAAATTGAGACAGTAGTGATGCTTTCATGACAATAAGACAAAAGTCAGGTCCATAAAATAATCATATGATTGACCTTGTGGTTTGTACATTAAGAGGATTATTTTGAGCTGTTTTACATTCCTGTACCCATAACTCTATACTAATACACAGCTTTCTAAAACTTACTTTGTAGTCTAAACACCTTTCTAATAATTTTACTTCTAACTGTTTATCAAGTTTACGTATCCTTAGGTGTTAGATGTCATTTGAATGTCCATAGTGTGATGTAATCCTCTTACCTTAAATAAAACATAATTTTATCACTTGTCAAAACCAACTGTTTGTGTAATTTAATTATCTATTAAGAGACAACAATTTTTCTAAATTTTATTGTAGGTATATTGTTTGTATACAAAATTATGTACTAATATTTTTCATACTTACCACTTCTACAACAACGGAAGTATTGTACTTCATCACCTGAGCCTAAAATGTTCTTTCGCCCATAAAATTATTTGGCATTTGTCCCTACTTTCGACATCGGCTTTCCAAGATTTAAATTCTAAAATACTTTATTTTAAACATTTTCCACGCAATTTTATAATAACAATACCTTGTATACTATGGAACTATTTTTCTTGTTGTTCTATGTATATTTAACGAATGTTCATTTTGTAAGTGATAAATAAAATCATTTCCAAAAAAACCAATGACAGTCCAAGCACAGAAAGTTTAATTTATTTCCAGCATATAAATACACTTGCTTTTTAATATCGTGCTTGCTTCTACAATGTTCGTTTAGATTAAATTGGATACTAATTACAAATAAATTGAACCAAAAATTAAATAAAAATATAACCTAAAAATTCCACCTTGACCTAGGCTCATTTGACATACGAATCACGTGCACGTGACCAGCACTGACGAATAGAAATAAAGCCAATCACGTGACACTTTTAACCACTTGAATCATAATATAAGGTATAAGTGGTTGCCTATGACTAGAGCATATTAGCTAATTTCAAATAAAGATATTTCAACAAATTTGACACTAAAAATTTTTAAGTGTTACATTTTGTATGTATTTTATATTTTAACTGCCCCGGAAGAGTTTTTACAGCTTATTAGAAAAAAGCGCTATCTAAATTACAAATTACTCGCGGAATTTCAAAAACTCCGCCGAAATAATCTGTAACCAATAAGAACGCGGTTACGTCTCCAAGGTCTTTGGTCGTCTCATGAGTCATGATGCCCAATCGGCGCAAAACGATTAGTGAATTGCATGATCAACTTAACCGTAATCTATGTGCATGATTTAAAAAAATATCTTATAAAACGAGAGGTTGTAGCCGATTTTTAATCTGTTAATCCAAGATGCCGAGATGCTTAGCTTGTTTTGTACTACGGAGCAGCTAACAAAAACGCCGGACAACTTTTGTACATTGGAAGATTTTCTAAACTTCGAACCTCCCAGTGAAAGAACATTTATTTTGTGTTAGTGGCACCTACAGCAGCTAAGGAACCATGTCAGCCACTTCTTGTGGGTACGATGAAGGAAATAGTGTATAATGTGCCAATTAGAAAAGTGAATTAACTGAGAAATCGTGTTGAATGGAGAACATCTTTTTACGGATTCGGGATATTGTGCTACGAATCGTGCTGATTTGGGAGCAAATTAAAGACATTTTCAACACATTCCCTACTAGATAAGTATCATTTTTGCAACTTACTTTTAGTTCTACTTATTGATATTTAAATTATGTTAGGCAACTACTGGTTAAAACTAAGGCTGCTGACAAAAAGGATTGATTTTGCAGTGGTCGTTTTACTATTTTTTTTTATTTTTTCTTAGGAAAAGGTTTAAATTTGTTTTACCTTTGTCTTAAATTACGGTTAATAACAGAAAATAAATGATTCTTAAAGATTTATAATATTGTCTGGCAACCTTACAAAAAATTCAATTGTTTTAAGTTTTTCCCGCGCAATTTTCTGTCAAACGCTATGACGGACAATGTGCTCGCTGAGACAGGTGCGTCGAACATGGACGGGTTTTAGGGTATTTTTGAAAATTTTTAAAATGTTCGATTTAAGAAAAAAAAAGTATTGGGTATGTCTGTAGACTATCCCAGGAGTCACCCATTCCAATATATGCAGTGAATTTAATAACACCCTGTATATATATATATATATATATATATATATATATATATATATATATATATATATATATACATATATATATATATATATATATATATATATATATATATATATATATATATATATATATATATATATATATATATATATAAAAACTAATTGATGTGTATTCGTGACTGAATAGTTAGAAAAAAGAATTTTTTTCTTGGGTAGCAGTCAAAATGCAGGTGGCCAATTAATTAATTCTTTATTGCTTAGTCGAGCTTTCGAGTTTCAATTTATCCCTTCTTCAGGACACACTACAAAAGTTACAAAACACATTGTCAGGAAACACAGTTCCCATACAATCAAAAATTTTATTTTAAAACTTACCAATGTGAATTATTTTAAAAAAGGAATACAAAAATACTTCGCAGAAATGTTACTAAACATATTTATGACATTCTACAATTAAAAAACTTTAAAAAATTGGTTCAAGTTTGGCGATGATTGCCGAATAATTAATTACTACATTTTGGTTGCTGGATGATGAATGAGCAACAGCTGGTCATTTAAAAATTGATTTGACGTTTGACAGAACCACGAATGTTAGGTTGTGTTCAAACTCGAAATAAAGCGCGGCGAATTTAAAAAATTTAAAAAAAAAAATTTTTATACTGAAAAATGATGTCCTGCGCATTCACCAACAGTGGAAAACGCAAAAGGTATGTAATAACAATGTAACAACTAATTTTATACAACATCATCATAATAGCAATCAACATTTTAATGAGATTTTCCACAAAACTAAACTTTTTCTTCAGGAACATCCTGAGGTATATGTTACCAACAGTGACAAGGGCAATGTTACAGTGGTCATGTATAAAGAAGATTATACATCTAAATCTCTAAATTTAATACAAGATCCACAATATTATAAAAAGCTCAATAATAATCCCACAAGCACATTACAAACAAAAGCTAATAATTTAATAAAAAACCTTAAAGAGAATAATCATATTGATGCTGACACAGCAAGGGCAATGACCTCTTATAACTCGGTAGCACCTAGGCTATACACTTTGCCTAAGATACACAAGCCTACTTTATCTATGAGGCCCATTGTTTCCTCAATTAACTGCCCCAATAACTCGTTGGCGACATATGTCACTAACATTTTAACCACTGCCTATGATGTTCAAAATGAGTTTTATGTTAGAGATTCCTTTTCCTTTAGTACTTACATTAATAATTTCCAACTACCTGATGGTTGTGTATTGGTGAGTTTTGATGTTGTATCCTTGTTCACAAACCTACCATTGGAAGCTGTCTTAGAAAGCATAAAAAATAACTGGGATAAAATTTCTCCTTATTGTGCACTGGATTGTCGAACGGTGGAAAAATTATTAACTTTCATTTTTGATTCTAATTTCTGTGTGTTTAATGGTGAATATTACAAACAAATTTTCGGTACACCTATGGGCTCAACCATATCTCCGATTTTAGTAAATTATGTTCTTGATGACCTGATACGAGATTGCTTACAGTATTTACCTTATTACATTCCTTTTGTGAAAAGGTATGTTGATGACCTCATTTTATCTGTACCTCAAAATAGAATTCATGAAACTCTGGAAATGTTCAACACTTACAATCGTCACATACAATTATTCACTGTCGAAGAGGAAAGTGATCAAAGTATTCCTTTCCTAGACATGAAAATAAAACGGTCTGATGACAATGTTCTCAGTACTGTTTGGTACAGAAAACCTATGGCTTCCAATAGATTTATAAGCTTTAAGTCATACCATCCTATGAAGATGAAAATCAATTTAATTTTAGGCATGAAACGTAGAGCTGTCATGCTAACGCATCCACAAGATAGGCAAGCCTCATTAAAATTATTACAAACAATGCTGTTGGAAAACTCGTATCCACTTAAATTAATTAATAAATTCTTATACAGTACAGCTTATCAATTACCGGAGAATGTTGTTGATAGACCCAGTCAACCACCATCCCTAAACACACAACCTACGCCATCACGGCATAATGACAATAATGCTAATCAAAGCACCACTGTTCCGACTTTCTATTGTACTTTACCGTATATAGAGAATCTCACTCCAAAATTAATAAAATTATTTGAGTGCACCGATGTTAGGTTTGCAAAGAAACAAGTGAAGACTGTTTCACAATTGTATACTAGAACAAAAACACCCCTCACCACAAAAGAGAATTGGAATGTTGTGTATCAGATTTCTTGTGATAATTGTGAAGATGTATATATCGGTCAAACATCCAGAAACTTATATAACCGTGTTATATCACACAAGAGTGACTGCAGGAGGTCGGTGCCTTCATGTGCATTGGCTGAACATGTAATAAAAGAAGGCCACCAAATGAGATTTGCTGAACCTAAAGTTCTGGCAAAATCCAATAACTATTACAAAAGACTGTTCTTAGAAATGGTACACATTCATAGCGCCGACCACTGCATGAATAAGAAAACAGATATCCAAAACCTCAGCACTATTTATTCCTTCTTACTCAAATTACATAAGGAAAAATTCAGTTCCTTACAGGAAGACACATCTATCTAGTTTTCTTTTCTTTCCTCTTTTGTGTGAACATTATATTTTAGGAAAGTTTTTTGTATTTCCACATTGTTATTAGTATTACATACCTTTTGCGTTTTCCACTGTTGGTGAATGCGCAGGACATCATTTTTCAGTATAAAATTTTTTTTTAAACAATTTTTTAAATTCGCCGCGCTTTATTTCGAGTTTGAACACAACCTAACATTCGTGGTTCTGTCAAACGTCAAATCAATTTTTAAATGACCAGCTGTTGCTCATTCATCATCCAGCAACCAAAATGTAGTAATTAATTATTCGGCAATCATCGCCAAACTTGAACCAATTTTTTAAAGTTTTTTAATTGTAGAATGTCATAAATATGTTTAGTAACATTTCTGCGAAGTATTTTTGTATTCCTTTTTTAAAATAATTCGCATTGGTAAGTTTTAAAATAAAATTTTTGATTGTATGGGAACTGTGTTTCCTGACAATGTGTTTTGTAACTTTTGTAGTGTGTCCTCAAGAAGGGTTAAATTGAAACTCGAAAGCTCGACTAAGCAATAAAGAATCAATTAATTGGCCACCTGCATTTTGACTGCTACCCAAGAAAAAAAAATTCTTTTATATATATATATATATATATATATATATATATATATATATATATATATATATATATATATATATATATATATATATATATATACAGGGTGGTGCAACCAAGATGGGGTGGACGATTGTGAGTAAACGGTGAGGAATTTGGAAAAAATTTTTTTTGGATATTATCGATAGTCAGACACGCTATGTTTTAAAATTATTGCCATAATACAGGGTGGTCCGAAAAACTCGTGGCGAACCAAACTTGTATTTTTTTAAATGGGACACCCGGTATATTATTGTTCCAATTGATTCTCCTGTTCGTTACGATCATTTTGATATAGGGTTTATTGGGTCTAAAACTTATAGTAAGGGAATGGGAGGCGGTTAAAGTTGAAAAAATGCTCACAGTTCGGCCATTTTTTAAAGAAATTTGAAACAGGTATGGAAAAACCAAATATTCCATAAAACGTTACATATCCTTGAATACATTAATCACTTGCAATTTGTTTAAAATTATTCACTGTTATACAGGGTGGTCAAGTTTTGCAAATACGCCCTGGACTCATTTTTTTTAAATGGAACACCCTGTATATTTTATTTTCATGTTAAAGATAACATTACTAGCTTTCAAAAAATACCATACATGATGCCTTTCTGACCAACAGTTTTTTAGTAAACTAGCCGTGAAAGCAAAGTTTCTTCATTCTAATACGATTATACTGAATTTACGTTGTTTATTATTAAATATCTAATATTAGGAGGCCATGACACTATTATAAATGAAACAAAATATTGTCAAAGCTACTGCCGCATAATCCATTATTTACAAGTTAAGCGTAGGTGAGGTAAGAAAACTGAGACCCGAAACCTTTACATGCTTTTTAGAGAAATTTCAAAAAACAGAATATATTGTTTTTAGGAAATGTAAAGTAATTAATAAACAAAGATAATCAGTTATCACTATTATTAATAGTGTAAGAAAATTAATTAAGCAAAAACAGAACATCTTTTAAAATTATTTAGGTATGTACTTACTTGTAAACCTAATTTAATTTAAACAAGTAAGTACATACCTAAATAATTTTAAAAGATGTTCTGTTTTTGCTTAATTAATTTCCTTACACTATTAATAATACTGATAACTGATTATCTTTGTTTATTAATTACTTTACATTTCCTAAAAACAATATTTTCTGTTTTTTGAAATATCTCTAATAAACATGTAAAAGTTTCGGGTCTCAGTTTTCTTACCTCATAATTATTGGGCCACCTACACTTAACTTGTAAATAATGGATTATGCGGCAGTAGCTTTGACAAGTTCGTCAATCTTTTGTTTCATTTCAATAATAAACAACGTAAATTCAGTATAATCGTATTAGAATGAAGAAACTTTGCTTTCACGGCTGGTTTACTAAAAAACTGTTGGTCAGAAAGGCATCATGTATGGTATTTTTTGAAAGTTAGTAATGTTATCTTTAACATGAAAATAAAATATATAGGGTGTTCCATTTAAAAAAAATGAGTCCAGGGCGTATTTGCAAAACTTGACCACCCTGTATAACAGTGAATAATGTTAAACAAATTGCAAGTGATTAATGTATTCAAGGATATGTAACGTTTTATGGAATATTTGGTTTTTCCATACCTGTTTCAAATTTCTTTAAAAAATGGCCGAACTGTGAGCATTTTTTCAACTTTAACCGCCTCCCATTCCCTTACTATAAGTTTTAGACCCAATAAACCCTATATCAAAATGATCGTAACGAACAGGAGAATCAATTGGAACAATAATATACCGGGTGTCCCATTTAAAAAAATACAATTTTGGTTCGCCACGAGTTTTTCGGACCACCCTGTATTATGGCAATAATTTTAAAACATAGCGTGTCTGACTATCGATAATATCCAAAACAAATTTTTTCGAAATTCCTCACCGTTTACTCACAATCGTCCACCCCATCTTGGTTGCACCACCCTGTATATATATATATATATATATATATATATATATATATATATATATATATATATATATATATATATATATATATATATATATATATATATATATATATATATATGTATTTTTGGCAGGTTCTTGGACTGTTGATATATATATTGTTTTTAATTTTGTTTTCTTGGGGATTTAGTCCGTTGTGAGGCAAATAAAATGTGGTGTTTTTGGTTACATTTTATATTACTAACGTTTCGATAATAGATATACCTTCATCAGAGTGCAGTAGCTGAAAACATTTTTTTATTTTAACAGTTTTTAGGTAATATTCTAGGAACTAGTTACTAAGTTTATATATAAGTATAAAGGTGTTACCTTTTATTAAAAATCCAAGGATTGGCACATTGTACTGCGAGGCACTTTATAAAAAATTGCACTTTCTGTTACTTTGAAGTTTTTAAACAGATAAGTCGGTATATACATATTTAGTCTAGCTTTATTAAATAGTAACTGAAAAACGCACATCTACTTTTGGCGAAGGGTCGTCTGACAATTTGGGAGTGTTTGCCAGATGTATCTATTTGGCTTAAGGGGTCCAATTATTGTTTTGAGGTCTATGTGTTTTTATTTATTATTTTTTAATTAATTAGTTATTAGTATTATGTAGCTTGTGAGAAGGGTGAGTTTATTTTATAATATTATGGTAAATTTTGTGAAGGTTTTTTGTGTCGGATTTAGCGTTTATAGCGTTTTTGTTTCTTTGGATTTCGATCATTTCAAGTATTTCTCGTTTTTTAGAATGATTTTCTGTATTTAGGATTTTTGTGTTTTTATAGTTGAAAGTATGTTGATTTTCGTCGCTGTGATGTGATAAGGCAGTCTTGTTTTTTTTGTCGAATTTGTGTCCATTTATTCTGTTTTTTAAGTGTTGGCTGGTCTGTCCAATATAAACGGCGTGGCAGTTATTGCATGGAATTTCATACACAACGTGAGTTTTTTTATCTTTGGGGATTGTTGATTTTAGCTTGCTGAAATTTTTTCTTAAAAGATTGTGGCCTTTGTGGCTGACAGTTATGTCGTGGTTTTTAAAAACGTTTTGAATTTTTTCTGATAGGTTAGGAATATATGGTAATGATAAGTAATTTTTATTATTTTTTGTTGTATGTTTGTTGTTTGGGTGTGTGTTGTAAAATTTGTGTATTCTTTCTTTAAAAATTTTGTTTATAAGCTGCTGCGGATAGTTATTTATTTTTAAAGTTTCTTTTGCTTTGTTGATTGCCCTTTCTCTAAATTCGGGATCAGATAGTTTTATGCTGCGGTCTGCGAGCCCAATAATAACGGTTTTTTTTTGGGATAGGGGGTGCTGTGAGTCAAAATGTAGGTATCTTGCAGACCAAGTTTTTTTAGTGTACCATTCTGTTCTTATTTTGTTGTTTTTATTGTATAGAGTTAGGTCAAGAAAGTTGATTTTGTTTTCGTTTTGTTTTTCTATTGTAAATTGTAGTTTGTGGTGGTAACTGTTAAATTTTTCTAGAATCAAGTTGCATTTATTTTTGGGTACAGCTGTTATACAGTCGTCGACATATCTGTAGAAAAAAGGTAAAGGGAAATCTAAGGGCGGGATTGTGTTTTCTTCGAGGTCTTCCAGGACGAGTTGGGCAATTACACTGGAAATTGAGGCACCCATAGCACATCCATCTATTTGTTTATAGAATTTTTTTTCATATTGGAAATATGTGGAGTTTAAGGTGATTTCAACCGCATTTAGAAATTCGTTTAGTGGTATGTCGGTGAAGGATTTTATTTTATCCCATTTTTTTGTTATTATTTCTTTTGTAAGATTGATAGGTATGTTTGTGTATAGTGATATAACGTCTAGAGATATCAGTAAGTGATCTTCGGGGATAATTATATTTTTAATTTTATTTTTGAAATCCATCGAATCTTTAATATAATAATTGTTTTTGTTTACAACGTTCTCTAAAATATTTTTTAAAAATTTGGAAAGGTTTTCAAATGGAGATTGGATGCACGACACTATGGTTCTAAGTGGAATATCCTCTTTGTGCAATTTCGGAAGTCCGTATATTCGTGGGGGTAGGGCGTTGTGAATTTTTAGTTTTTTTGCGGTGTTTGGTGATATAAAGGTTTTGTTTTCCCAATGTGTTATTATATCGTTGTTTTGTTTTTACAAGACTCCAAAACCTATAAAGAATTAAGAAACGACCCAACAAACATATACCAAAAACAAAACAACGATATAATAACACATTGGGAAAACAAAACCTTTATATCACCAAACACCGCAAAAAAACTAAAAATTCACAACGCCCTACCCCCACGAATATACGGACTTCCGAAATTGCACAAAGAGGATATTCCACTTAGACCCATAGTGTCGTGCATCCAATCTCCATTTGAAAACCTTTCCAAATTTTTAAAAAATATTTTAGAGAACGTTGTAAACAAAAACAATTATTATATTAAAGATTCGATGGATTTCAAAAATAAAATTAAAAATATAATTATCCCCGAAGATCACTTACTGATATCTCTAGACGTTATATCACTATACACAAACATACCTATCAATCTTACAAAAGAAATAATAACAAAAAAATGGGATAAAATAAAATCCTTCACCGACATACCACTAAACGAATTTCTAAATGCGGTTGAAATCACCTTAAACTCCACATATTTCCAATATGAAAAAAAATTCTATAAACAAATAGATGGATGTGCTATGGGTGCCTCAATTTCCAGTGTAATTGCCCAACTCGTCCTGGAAGACCTCGAAGAAAACACAATCCCGCCCTTAGATTTCCCTTTACCTTTTTTCTACAGATATGTCGACGACTGTATAACAGCTGTACCCAAAAATAAATGCAACTTGATTCTAGAAAAATTTAACAGTTACCACCACAAACTACAATTTACAATAGAAAAACAAAACGAAAACAAAATCAACTTTCTTGACCTAACTCTATACAATAAAAACAACAAAATAAGAACAGAATGGTACACTAAAAAAACTTGGTCTGCAAGATACCTACATTTTGACTCACAGCACCCCCTATCCCAAAAAAAAACCGTTATTATTGGGCTCGCAGACCGCAGCATAAAACTATCTGATCCCGAATTTAGAGAAAGGGCAATCAACAAAGCAAAAGAAACTTTAAAAATAAATAACTATCCGCAGCAGCTTATAAACAAAATTTTTAAAGAAAGAATACACAAATTTTACAACACACACCCAAACAACAAACATACAACAAAAAATAATAAAAATTACTTATCATTACCATATATTCCTAACCTATCAGAAAAAATTCAAAACGTTTTTAAAAACCACGACATAACTGTCAGCCACAAAGGCCACAATCTTTTAAGAAAAAATTTCAGCAAGCTAAAATCAACAATCCCCAAAGATAAAAAAACTCACGTTGTGTATGAAATTCCATGCAATAACTGCCACGCCGTTTATATTGGACAGACCAGCCAACACTTAAAAAACAGAATAAATGGACACAAATTCGACAAAAAAAACAAGACTGCCTTATCACATCACAGCGACGAAAATCAACATACTTTCAACTATAAAAACACAAAAATCCTAAATACAGAAAATCATTCTAAAAAACGAGAAATACTTGAAATGATCGAAATCCAAAGAAACAAAAACGCTATAAACGCTAAATCCGACACAAAAAACCTTCACAAAATTTACCATAATATTATAAAATAAACTCACCCTTCTCACAAGCTACATAATACTAATAACTAATTAATTAAAAAATAATAAATAAAAACACATAGACCTCAAAACAATAATTGGACCCCTTAAGCCAAATAGATACATCTGGCAAACACTCCCAAATTGTCAGACGACCCTTCGCCAAAAGTAGATGTGCGTTTTTCAGTTACTATTTAATAAAGCTAGACTAAATATGTATATACCGACTTATCTGTTTAAAAACTTCAAAGTAACAGAAAGTGCAATTTTTTATAAAGTGCCTCGCAGTACAATGTGCCAATCCTTGGATTTTTAATAAAAGGTAACACCTTTATACTTATATATAAACTTAGTAACTAGTTCCTAGAATATTACCTAAAAACTGTTAAAATAAAAAAATGTTTTCAGCTACTGCACTCTGATGAAGGTATATCTATTACCGAAACGTTAGTAATATAAAATGTAACCAAAACACCACATTTTATTTGCCTCACAACGGACTAAATCCCCAAGAAAACAAAATTAAAAACTATATATATATATATATATATATATATATATATATATATATATATATATATACAGGGTGTTATGAAATTCACTGCATATATTGAAACCAGTAAATCCTGAAATGAATTCAGATTGAATAAAAATATTCATAAATAGCCCTTCACTATAAAAAAAGATTGATATCGGCCCCCAAAAAAATTTTTTTTAGTCTCAGCGCACCACTGGTAATAAACACATGGCCATATAAAAAACCACGAGCAATGTCAGTTACAGAAAAAACTCATTTGTTTTTACGTGAGATGTTGCCAAATCTTTCTAGTCCCTCCCATGTAACAGGTTTAAAAAAATAATATTTTTATTATCTTTAAATAAAGAAATCCTACTACTTAACAACAAAACACTCAATTTCAAAAAGTTAAAATACTACAACACAAAAAATCCAACAGCTGTTCAAACAAAGATTACAATAATAATTTTCAAATAAGCGGACCAGACATTTTTAGAGGAAAAGGCTACCTATCCAAAATTAGCTTCAAACAAAGAAATTTTAATTGCGCAATAGAAACTAGCAACAGTTTAACAAAAATATCTCAGAAGAATTGTATGAAGCTAACGTATACAAAAAAGTGAGGAAACACTAACTTTTGTACTTTTCAGTAACTAGGACTAACCAAAATCTAAACCAAAAAGTAATTAGGTTGACAACTTATCACCCTTATTAATCCGCTTCTCAACATTTTGACACAGATCAAAGGATGTTATCTATTTATATCAGCTAATATCACTCTCGCTACATTTCATTACAGTTAAAAAAAGTAATAAACACTAAAATCACAATAAAAGCATTGTAAAGAAATAAACATCATAATATGACACGAAAAATACTGCCTTTTTAAACTGGTGAAATGATATTACTAACTCAAATTTACTATAACTAACTCAAAACACTAAATTTCAAAAAGTTAAAATACCTATAATAATCCAGGGATCAGCTGTTCAAACGAAAACTACCACCAAACACCAAACTAAACATCCAGAAATCTGTTTTGCAAAACTTAATATTCTACAACACTCAGCCCATACGATAATCTATTAAATAGCACTGTAATAAATAATTAAATGTGTTAGGATTATTTAATAAACACTGCAAAGTATAAAACTGTTTTAAGGAGCAGAATAAAATATTCCAACAATGACCATAACTTGTTGAAAACGTTGAAAATACTAGTCTTTTTCTTTCTTCACCTGTTATTGGCCCTCGTCCATGGGACAGGTTGGCCAGCTCTCCACCCGGTCCGGCGCTTAACCAGAGCCCTAGCTACCCTTAGGGATGGCTTACACGTTACCCAGTTTAGGTGGTAATTCCCTTAGAATCTCCGATTTGTCGGGTATGTACCCTCGGAGATTCCGAATACAAACAATAACAATAATAAAAAGTGACAATACGTCAATGTTTTCGGTTTGGCATAGTTGAGGTTATGGAGTTTCCCGCCTCTGGTAGAGTCTATTGCGCCTGACCGTTTCTTTAAGCCATACTTCCGCCCTACGCTCCTCCCACAACAAGACATGGCCGTCACATGTCCACCTTGTGTGGATGAAAAAACGCAGCACGAACAGGGATTTTAGGCCTCATCGCTCACCCCCCTTGGATTTGGTAAAGACTCCCCTCAACAGGCCGTGGAGCTTCCCTTCGTATTCCGTCACAAAACACTCTACTCACCGCTTCTAGGCGATCTAACCCGAAACCTAACTATGTAGTCGACCGAGAGATGTTAACGCAACGGAAGCCAAAGGCAAACTCCAAAATACTAGTCAAAGAAAATAAATAGGGTAAGCGGAAGATACTACTGTTGTAGTTAAAACTATATTCTTAATAAAAACATAGGGTTACAATATGCACCGGTGTATAAGTGGTTGCATATGACTAGAGCATATTGGCTAGTAATAAATAAAGCTTTGCAAACGGGGTTATTCCAGGGACGGCTCTAACCTAGTTGGAAATAAAATTAGGATTCGATTTGAAAATTTATCCACATTGTATAATTTGAAAATGCGAAATACGAAAATACTTCGGTTAAAGTAATATAACATACAGGGTGTCTAAAAAGTCTTAGTATGGCTAAATATCTTTGCTATTAATAAAGAAAGAGACACCAAATTTTAGTTATATCTTATTGATTAATAAATCTACTTTTTATGTAATTTGACTTTTTCAATCCCCTTGGGGGTGATGCTAGGGAGTTGAGGTCCTTTCTTTTAAAAGTCTTCAGAAAAGAAACATTTTACCGCAAACCACATATTTTAATTCATTTTTAAATGGCTAGCCTATAAAAATTATAAATCGTAAATCTTATAATCGGCGGGACATAATGTCGACCGTTGGTCGACCTCTTGTGCCATACAGTACCAGTCTTCGTGCACATTTATTTTTTGTTTTGTGGGGCACATTTTTTTCTAACTTTTTCCAACTTTTTCTACTTCTTCATTTGTCGTTTTATATTTATTTGTTCATTCACTTTTAAGAATATATCCCCAATAGTCAACGTACCACTACGTTATTTAACTTTATAACTTTTTCCTCAAGTTTGTTTCGACTTTATTTTTTGTTTTTTGTCATCTGAGCAGTAGACCAAAATGCGTGCCACGCGCAAAGTGCTACACATGCGCACGGAATTTCAGGAGATGGACTTTGGTGTCTACATTTGAACCCACACCAGAATATATCAACAATGGTCAAGGTACCACTACGTAATTAACTTTATAACTTTTTTCCCAAATTTTCTTCGACTTTATTTTTCGTTATTTGCCATCTCTCTCTTGCCATCTCTTCAGACACCCACGGTACGTTAGTACTTAGGCTTGAAGTCTACGTGTGATGTCTTAGATAAAAAAATCTGCGCTGTAGACAAAAATGAGCACCACGCGCACACCGAGCGTGCTAGACATGCGTACGTAATTTCAGGAGATGTACTTGGGTGTCTACATTCGAACCCATTCACTTTAAAGAATATATCCCTTATAGTCAAGGTACCACTACGTATTTAATTTTATAACTTTTTCCCCCGATTTTTCGACTTTATTTTCCGTTTTTTGCCATCTGCGCTGTAGACCAAAATGCGTACCACGCCCAAACCGAGCGTACTAGACATGCGCACGAAATTTCAGGGGATGTACTTTGGTGTCTACATCCAAACCTATCCACTTTCAAGAATATATCTCCAATAGTAAAACTACAACTACGTATTTAAGATATTTCTACGATTTTATGACGTCTTACTTTTTTGAACATTCTTAACTATGTGCCATTGTGACACCGCACAACAAGAATATGGGATGAAACATCAGCACATTTATTAAAAATATATAAACACAAAACACAATCTTACGGTGGTACGGAACCCTATATGCGTGAGTCGAACTCGCACTTGGCCATTTTTTTTATTTTACACGATCACAGCAACGCCCATGAATAAAATTATTTTTGTCAAATACCGTATACGTACGTACTTATTTTCGGCATTGAAGCCTCTTGTTATTTATTCAAGGGTTAGCCTTACCATAGTTATTGAGACTTTTGCGTCTTGTGAGAAATTCACAATATTGTAGTGGCACCATTTTTTTTTCACACAATCACGGCAACGCCCATGAATTAAATTATTTCTGTCAAATACCGTATACGTACGTATTTACTTTAGGCATCACCGCCTCTGGTAACTGACTAACAGTGCCTGCCTTACTTATTACGTTAAAAGTTGTTTAGAATGACCACCATGAACTTCTTGGCGGTAATAAAGTCCATTTTGGAACCCTGCCAAGAAGTAACATCTGCCATTCTCGAAAAGACCTTTAAAATGAGGTACCACACGGCATAGGGTTGCATTTAGAATTTTTGACCTCAACTCCCTACCGTAACCCCCAAGGGGGTTGAAAAAGTCAAATTACATAAAAAAGTAGATTTATTAACCAATAAGATACAACTAAAATTTGGTGTCTCTACCTTTATTAATAGTAACGATATTTGCCCATGCTAAGACTTTTCAGACACCCTGTATGGTATATCACTGTAACCGAAGGATTTTCGTATTTCGCATTTTCAAATAACACAGTGTGGATAAATAAATATTTGTATTTTATTTTCAGATCGAATCCTAATTTTATTCCCGACTAGGTTAGAGCCGTCCCTGGAATAACCCCCGTTTGACAGCTTTGCTTATGACCAATAAGGACGCGGTTAGTTCTAAAAGGTGTCTGGTCCTCCCATGTTGCCGATTCGGGGCAAAACGATTCGTGTTGATTGCATTATTTAAAAAAATATATTATAAAACGAGAGCTTTTTCTCATTTTTAATGTAATATACAATGGTACGTATGTATTTTTTACATCGATATTCGCGTGGCACGGTGAATGCTGTATTTCTTCTGCACTGCTTCTATAATTTGGCAACAGCGTTGGACAATAATTTTTCTGAGGTGACGCTATCCACTAAAATGTTTTTTTTGCCGTCAGTTCCTATAAGTTTTAGATTTTAAACGATTTCTAATGTTTCTTAATCCAAGATTCCGAGATGCTTAGCTTACGGATATCGTTTTGCGGGGTACGATGAAGGAAATAGTGTATTATAGTAAGTATGCCAATTGAAAAAGTGAATTAACTGCGAAGTCGCGTTGAATGGAGAAAATCTATCAACGGGTTCGGGGCCCAGAGTACCTTAGTGTTCGGGACAATAATGAGGACAATATGGTACGAATCATGCTTGTTTGGGAGCAAATTAGAGACATTTTCGGTACATTCCCTGCTAGATAAGTACCAATCATTTTTTGCAACTTTTTATTAGTTTTACTTATTGATATTTAAATTATGTTACCTAAGCAACTACTGGTTAAAACCATGATACAAAGATATGGTTAAAACTAAGGCTGCGGACAGAAAGGAGTGAGTGGTTTCCCAGCGGCCTTTTTAACATTTTTTTAGTTTTTTCTTCGGAAAAGGTTTAAATTTGTTTTACCTTTGTCTTAAATTACGGCTAATAACAGAAAATAATTAAGATTCATAATATCTGGCAACGTTTCAACAAATTCAGTTGTTTTTAATTTTTCGCGCGCAAATTTACGTCAAGCGCCTTGTGTATGCTTAGTCAGGTGCGGCGAATATAGACTGGTCTTAGGGTATTTTTGAAAATTTTTAAAATGTTCGATTTAAGAAAAAAAAAGTATTGGGTATGTCTGTAGACTACCCCAATAGTCACCCATTCCAATATATGCAGTGAATTTGCCCACGAGTTTACTGGCAAGCTCGTTATTTTGTTAAGAAATAATATTTCGATTTGAAATTTTGGGAACTCGTATGGCTGCTTTAGATGCAGATTTTGAGTGCTCGAACACCTGACTATCATTTCCGGTTCAACCGGAAATACAGTCAACTTTGTTATTTTAAACGAAATACCCTGTATATTTGTTAAAATTTGGATTCTACGTAAAATTCTAATTATAAAACATGTATCATACCCCATGCCTATCTTTAACAGTTTTCAAGAAAATGGCGTTTGAAAAGGTCGAAAGAGCCGCAAACTCTACTGTTTTAACATAAAACAAATGAATATTCGAAAAGTTGAATATATTATTCTTACTTCTTTTTAGGGGCCTTGTATACTTGTGTCATGACAATCTCACTTCCGGTGCAACCGGAAGTGCTACAAAATATGACATTCAGGCACAAATTACTTCAATAATTTCAATTGAATGACCTACTTTAAACTCTAAATTCGAATTTATCTGACTTTCCTCTATAATTTTTGTATACGCCATCCCAGGTCTAAAGTTGATAGTTCTTGAGATATGGACAGCTAAAAATTTAGATGCATTCCAAATTTCAATCTTTCTAATTTTATCTAGGCGGCTATGGAGATCATTTGCATTAAGAAAATGTAGAAAGGATACACATAATTAATAATATCAGAGCAGTGCTTGAAGTAATAATTTTAGTAGGTTTTCATTTTAAAAAATAAGAAATTAGCCATAAATTAAGTGTTCGAATTGTTGACCGTTTTCTCTCAGACGAACTCTTTTAAATTCCCTGAGCACGTTGTTCATTTGTTTTGGGGGTGATATTATTAACAGAAAATATGACAAGTGTCTTGTATTGATAGCCATCTTGATTAAATAATTGGAAATTGACATTGTTATGATCATGAAGCAGTTCAAGCGACAAATGATCTCCATAGCCGCCTAGATAAAATTAGAAAGATTGAAATTTGGAATGCATCTAAATATTTAGCTGTCCATATCTCAAGAACTATCAACTTTAGACCTGGGATGGTGTATACAAAAATTATAGAGAAAAGTCAGATAAATTAGAATTTAGAGTTTAAAGTAGGTCGTTCAATTGAAATTATTGAAGTAATTTGTGCCTGAATGTCATATTTTGTAGCACTTCCGGTTGCACCGGAAGTGAGATTGTCATGACACAAGTATACAAGGCCCTTAAAAAGAAGTAAGAATAATATATTAAACTTTTCGCATATTCATTTGTTTTATGTTAAAACAGTATAGTTTGCGGCTCTTTCGACATTTTCAAACGCCATTTTCTTGAAAACTGTTAAAGATAGGTGTGGGGTATGATACATGTTTTATAATTAGAATTTTACGTAGAATCCAAATTTAAAAAAATATACAGGGTATTTCGTTTAAAATAACAAAGTTGACTGTATTTCCGGTTGAACCGGAAACGATAGTCAGATGTTCGAGCACTCAAAATCTGCATCTAAAGCAACCATACGAGTTCCCAAAATTTCAAATCGAAATATTATTTCTTAACAAAATAACGAGCTGGCCAGTAAACTCGTGGGCACCCGGTATATACAGGGTGGTCTGTAATGAATGCGCTAAAAAGCAATCCTAGATTAATCTCGTGAAAATAATGATATTGAGCCAAATATGCCTTAATAAAATGTCGCTCATTAATGAGATACAGGGTGTTAAAGTTCAGTTCTCAGAATTGTTATTTATTTATAGCTCAAGTCGTTTTTGAGATATCGACATGAAAACTGGGAATCGGGGGGTTTCATTGATGGAGAATACGATGGTATTCCATGTATTGACATAATATGTAGAGGGCGCTATTTACACCTTATACACTCATTATTTCATGCCATAACTTTCTTATTAGTACCGTTCTTTTATTTTTTATTGAACATTTTGAAAGAGTGGCGTTTTTTAAGAAAAAAAGGTATACTACATTTATTTCGATTAAATAAGCCGTTTTCGAAATATTTGCATTTATTCGTTCTATTGCGTAGTCAAAAAATATTAAACATTAAAACTGAGATAACAGACTTGACCAACGAATAATGAATTGATCATGAACAAATAACAAAAAATCACTTCAACAAATGCGAAAAATGTCCACCATTCACTTATATGCATATTCTTAATCCCTTCACCAAATAGCGTCGTGGTTGGAATAAAGTTCCTTGCTTATTCCTGATAACATTGGTGGAACCATGAATTGTTCGCAAAAGTTGCTCACGGGTACGGATTTCTTCTGTGTACACTAAGGATTTGATAAAACCCCAAAGAGAGAAATCCAAAGGATTAAGATCCAGGCTACGCGGCGGCCATGGAATTTCACTGCACGACCAAACCATCTATGAGGCAGCCATTCATCTAAATAGTTGGGAACTGCAACTGGATAATGTGGTGGAGCACCATCGTGCATAAGCCACATGATTTGTCGTAAATTTAAGGGTATATCATCGAGTAGATCCCGCAAAACATTTTGAAGAAACTGCAAGTACTGGTTACCATTAACCAGTTGCAGTTCGCAATTATCTAGATGAATGGCTGCCTCATAGATGGTTTGGTCATGGCAGTGAAATTCCATGGCCGCCGCGTAGCCCGGATCTTAATCCTTTGGATTTCTCCGTTTGGGGTTTTATCAAATCCTTAGTGTACACAGAAGAAATCCGTACCCGTGAGCAACTTTTGCAAAAAATTCATGGTTCCACCAATGTTTTCAGGAATAAGCAAGGAACTTTATTCCAACTACGACGCTATTTGGTGAAGGGATTAAGAATATGCATGGAAGTGAATGGTGGACATTTTTCGCATTTGTTGAAGTGATTTTTTGTTATTTGTTCATGATCAATTCATTATTCGTTAGTCAAGTCTGTTATCTCAGTTTCAATGTTTAATATTTTTTGACTATGCAATAGAACGAATAAATGCAAATATTTCGAAAACGGCTTATTTAATCGAAATAAATGTAGTATACCTTTTTTTCTTAGAAAACGTCACTCTTTCAAAATTTTCAATAAAAAATAAAAGAACGGTACTAATAAGAAAGTTATGGCATGAAATAATGAGTGTGTAAGGCGTAAATAGCGCCCTCTACATATTATGTCAATAAATGGAATACCATCGTATTCCCCATCCCTGAAAACCCCCGATTCCCAGTTTTCATGTCGATATCTCAAAAACGACTTGAGCTATAAAGAAATAACAATTCTGAGAACTGAACTTTAACACCCTGTATCTCATTAATGAGCGACATTTAATTAAGGCATATTTGGCTCAATAGCATTATTTTCACGAGATTAATCTAGGATTGCTTTTTGGCGCATTCATTACAGACCACCCTATATATATATATATATATATATATATATATATATATATATATATATATATATATATATATATATATATATATATATATATATATATATATATATATACACGGTTATGATAAAGAAACGGATCACCATTTTATATAGAAAACCGCCCATTTAATCAAAAATCGCTGGGACCCGTCAAATTAATTTTTTTTTTGAAAAAAAATTTGTACAGGGTAGATCATAAAAGTGCTACATGTGTCAACTTTAATTTTTTTAATGAAACATATGGTATATTTTTACATTTCTATATTCTACATTCAATTCTAGACATTTTTCATTAATCATGCCCTATACTTAGCTTCAGCCGTTTAGGAAATATTAACAATTTTAAATTTTTTAACAATTTTAAAACAAAATAAACAAACAACAAAGAATGAAAAGAAACTATTTTATAAGATGTTGAAAATGTTCTCCACCAACTGTTCTGCAGTAGATCAATCGATCTAGAAATTCCTGCTGTACATTTATTACTACTTGTGGAGATATTTCTCTTATTACTCGTCGAATAGACTCCTTCAGTGCATCTACCGAGATGGGTTTAGATTTATAAACTAAATTTTTGACATAGCCCCATAAAAAAAGTCCAGTGGATTAAGATCAGGTGATCTGGGTGGCCACTCTATGGACCCCCGTCTACCTATCCACCGCCGGCGCAGCGGAAAAATTGTATTTAAGTACTCCCTTACATGAACAGCATAATGCGGGGGAGCACCATCCTGTTAAAACCATAAGGTTAAACTTGGTAAATCAGGATCATTATCATCTGGAAATAGAGTGGCAAGAGCTGGAATAAGATCATTTTGAAGGAAATTTAGACATCTTTCTCCAGTGAGACTCTCATCAAAGAAAAATGGTCCGATTATCCTATTTTCAACAATGCCCGCCCAAACATTAACCTTTTCATTATACTGGGTGTGATTTTCTATGTACCAATGAGGATTTTCCTGTGCCCAGTATCTGTAGTTTTGTCTATTAACCTGACCATTTAAACAAAACGTAGCTTCATCTGAAAAACAAATTTTTTTGACAAATCTTGCGTTATTATCTGTTAGCTCAATCATTATTTCACAAAATTGGTCTCGCCTATCAGGATCATCGTCAAATAACTCTTGTACAAATACTGGTTTGCATGGATGAAACTTCTCTTTTTGTAAAAATTTAGATACGGTGGTTTGGTGAATATCGTAGTCCCGTCCAAGTTGTGTGCTTGAGCTATGAGAATCTTCCTGTAGTGATAATAATATGTTTATTTTTTTCTCCTCAGATATACCAGGACGACCACTTTTAGCACTATCTTTAATAGTACGGGAAGTTCTCCACTTACTTGCTACCCTAGACACTGTTGATTGGGCAATAGGCGGGCGATTTGGGTATTTTTCATTAAACATATCACGGACTTCCCTATGACTTCTACTTTTATCTCCACAACCCAACATAATCAAAATTTCAATGCGCTAGACGCATTTTGATGAAATATCAGCAGAGCAAAATTGAAATTTGATTAACATTCACTGACATTTTTTGACGTCTCAAACGTAAATAAGAAATTGTCACAGTTACAAGATTGCGACTTAAGTTTAGAACGTTGATGTCGAGAAACATACCAATGGTGCATACCAGCATTAAAGTGTTAATATTTCCTAAACGGCTGAAGCTAAGTATAGGGCATGATTAATGAAAAATGTCTAGAATTGAATGTAGAATATAGAAATGTAAAAATATACCATATGCTTCATTAAAAAAATTAAAGTTGACACATGTAGCACTTTTATGATCTACCCTGTAGAAATTTTTTTTCAAAAAAAAAATGCATTTCAAAAAAATTAATTTGACGGGTCCGAGCGATTTTTGATTAAATGGGCGGTTTTCTATATAAAAGGGTGATCCGTTTCTTTATAATAACCGTGTATATATATATATATATATATATATATATATATATATATATATATATATATATATATATATATACTAAAATGAAACAGTTACAAATAGATGACGCACGTATAATACATTTATATTTAAAATTTACCCTAGAGACAGAAATTATCCTTTAGTATCAGCCCTAATATCCTCAGTAACATGTATACTTTTTACAGACGAATCATCGTTTTCCCTTCATGGCCATCATAATCCTTCAGTCTCCAGGTATTGGTCCCAAGAAAATAAACATTTAAGTGTGCCAGTAAGGACCCAATATCCGCAAAAAATAAATGTATGGGCAGGAATTATACGCGATAATATTGTAGGACCGTTTTTTAATGGCAAGTTAAATGGGCATAGATATTTGGAATTGTTGCAACAGGTGATTATGCCAGCTATTCGGAATATGAATGTCAACTTTGAGGAAATTTGGTTCCAGCAAGATGGCTGTCCCGCACACGATGCGAGACAAGTTCAAGAATTTTTAGCAGTAACTTTTCCTGGGCGACTCATTTCTACCCGAGGTACCATACTGTGGCACTGTGAACCGTTTTCGAGAACTAGGTGGACAAAACTCGTATAAAATCTTAATGACCAAAATACGGTCGGAGAGTATGTACTTAAGTAGTTTATTCATCATTATATAATTTCTACGCATGGGCGTCGTCACTCAAATTTTTCAAGGGGTTCAAAAGGTAAAAATACTAAAATTTTGGTAAAAACTTAATAAAACGATGTCTGCGTGTGTAATAGGAAGAAAACAAAACATCTTAATGCATCGACAGAATTTATTTATATTCTTTGTGCAACTTACATGAACATATTATCATTATATAAAATATTTACATATAAATTCTAAGTGTTGACTACAAACAAGTAGCTCTTACCCTAATCGAAAAAGTAAGAATAGTATAGTATTAGGTAGTTTATTCCTTATTGTGTATGTATTTAGTCACGAAAGCTGTTATACACTTTGTGAAAAGATATCAAGATGTACAAATATTAAAAATCGAATAAAACAATATAAAAACTCTTTCGAAATATGAAGTAAATCCGTAAAACAAAAAAATCCTAATTTATTGTTTATACTTATTAGGCATTTTAGTTTACACTATATTTACAAGGTCTGAATAGTAACTAAAAATCAATCGCTGTCATATTCGGTATCATCTACGTCGGATTGTGTAGAATCCTGATGAACAATATAAGTATCAGCATCGTCCTTATTGGACAAATTACTAAAACTCTGAGGTTGTGATGGAATGTCTGGACTCTTTAAAAGATTTAAAACCTCAGCTCGTATCGACCCAGCAGATTTTTTTGGAAGTTCTATAACTGTTTATTATAGGATCAGATGTTATTAACAGCATTCTAAATAGGTCTTTATTTGTGGCAGTACGAGACCGTTTCCGAGTGTGAAATTTTCTGAACCGCCTACAACCCTTATTTCGGGCCTCTTGGGTCTCTTCAGATAATTGCCCTATAGGCAATATACTATGTTGTATTATGTCACTACTGTGTAGAAGAAGTTTGTGCACGGTAACAGGCATATAGTACCAAGGGTAAAGACTTAAATATAATGCCTTAGTTGCAGCAGCGTACTGTTCAAATTCCACAATATTTATCTCATGGCCAGACGACAGTGCTTGAAGAATATCGCTAAATCTTTTTATAAGAGTTTCATCTAATCCGGTTATCTCTGCACTCTTTCGTGGATTTCTAAAAAATATTCTGGCCGTATTCCCATCATTTGTGGATGCAAAACCTGGTTTTGGTCTGTCTACTAGAAGACCCATCTCTGTCTTAAATTGCTTTTGTATCTCTGCCTTTCTTTGCTTCATATCAGCTTGCGCAGGTTTAGTTCTTATTTACCAGGTTTTTATATTAAGCCGGCAACTAATATGTAACAAACACTCAAAACTTCGTATTCAAGCATGCAAGGTCGACAGACCAAAACTATAATTTTCTCACATAACAATAGACAATTTTAGTCAAATTTCCACTTTTATTAAATAGTTTAAGTATAACATGACGCGTTTCGCTAACACTATAGCTTCATCGGATGTTTGTTACAGACTAAATCTTAAACTAGAAGTTCACAAAGGTGTCATAACATAGGTACAAAAATCTAGGTAGATAATGAGGTTTTAATTTAGGTTTTATTATTATACCAGTTTACTATGGGGAATTCACACTGGGCTTTATTTCTGTTGGGTAAATAAGTTTAATAAGGGTGAGTCATTTAATTCTAATTGATCCTTAAGTAATTCCGACATATTACTGGTCGAGTTTCAGTTAGGGCATTACACACTTTTCCGTCGACCATTGTTAATAACATCTGATGGTGGATAGTTATTTCTGAATCGTCCACAGTTATCTTTGTAGGTCTTAAATTTTTAATTTGGTCTACAATTAATTTGGTTTCATTATGAGTCATTTCGCTGGTCTTTTTAGAAAATAAAAATTTTATTGGGCGACAAAATCTTGTTGATGATGTTCTTGGATTTTGCCATGCGTACATATTATTACCTTCTACCGCGTGCATTGTAATGGGAACAAAACAAAAAACAAACAAGTACTCATCATTACTGCTTTGGTCCGAGAATTTCTGTTTATAGCGGCTATGGCCTCCGCAAAATAAGATAGGTACCTGAAAATATTACTCGAAACTGTAAGGTGATATCGATACAAAATTTAACAAAAAAATTTAAATACCTAAATTTTAAAAATCCAATTTTTTTGTTTCATTTTAGAACATGTAATTTTTCCATATTCTTCATAAGTGAAAAGAACGAGGAAATGCATATTATGACTGCTATAGAGATATAAATCTGTTTCATTCCGATCAAAAGTGAAATTTTGCATACCAATCTGAATTAGAACATTTTCTATTGACATTATGCTCTAAAATAAAAATTCAGGGCAGTTCTCAGCAAAACTATTCATTTTTTGGTCACCCTGTATATACTACATCAACCTTTATTGCTTAATCTTATTTCTTCATAAAGCAGAACTTTTTAGGACGAATGCCTTTTTTTGCTTAAAATAAAAATTTCCCATTGGTTAAAATTAAAAGTCATATTCTCAGGGAAAATGGATTGGTTAATGGATTTTAAATAATTTAGGCATAATACTGTTTAACCTCATTTAATTTCCATCAGTTCTTTATTACAGCGAACAAGTTTATACCAAATTAACAAAAACGGTTTTTCAATAATAGTCAAAGGTAACTACAGTTTTCTTAGAAATACTTAAATCATTTTTAATAGTCATTTGTTTAACCTGAGATCTTATCATTTTGACTAATACTGAACTCAACAATACCTAATATTATAAATATATGTTTCTGAATTTGAAACACCAGAAGTTTACTACAATATGCTACAGCATACATAAACATTGCTATTTTAAAGAAATCTGAGCACCAGCAACTGGCATGCATGCTACTGACGAAGCTCATGGCAATAAATTGACAATTTTTTCAAACAATATAGTCAATAGCTCTCTTCTTTAGCAGTTCTTAAAATTTTTGGTTACGTGGTACAAAATAAATTAGAAAAAATTGTAATAATACAGTCCTAAATAATAAAATATTGCTTTCAAATTTAAACTTTCCTCCACTCCAATAGCAATTCAAATACAACAAATAATGCTAACCTCAAATTGTGAACTAAGTTCGTATACTTATTCCAAATACGAAATAAAAAGTTTGGTAATTTTATGCTAAAAATTAGTTTTTTTTTTAAATTTCTTACGCTAAGGCACAAACATTATGAATGAGGTTTTTAGGTTTAATTATTCTCTTTGACCCTTAAAACACTACAGCGTGCTAACACACAATAAATTCAAACTCTAAAATTTTAATAATTCACATGAAGACATTTTATTTAACCACCTCATGTGGGTAAAACAAACATTTTTTGTTTTATTATATAAAATATTTTTTCACACTTCTAAAATAAAGTCGTATACAGAATCTCAACTAAAAATATTTAAATATTAAAATCTTACGTGTACCCTTAAAATATCAGTTATGTTTTATCACTTTTCAAATAATTCTATGTTAAGAAATTTGTTTAATATTTTGGTGCCCCACTTGCCTAGAAGTTTATTTACCACTACGAACATTCCACTTGTATGTTTAAGGTACAAAACGTTAAAAATGGCAGCAACTCAGTATAAAAAAAAAACAAATATTAGCTTCATTTTCACACTCCGTATTGATTTAAAAGTCTCCAACTCAGATAATTTTAAATATGTTTGTAAAACAATGGAATAACTTTATTATTGAAAAAAAATCACATTCATAATCTGCATCTCAAAGTAAGGATTTTATACAAAAAATTAGTGTTTGCAAAATAAGTATACCAAAAAATGTACCCATCTTTTTGTTTAGAAAAGCTCGATATATCATACAATGTTTAATATACACAACGTTCAACCTAAGAAGTTGCAAAGATGGAAATGAAAATTCTCAATAATAACTGATGATTCGCCAAAGTAATAAAATTACTATCTGTACTTACATTCATTGCCTGCAGTCCTCTCAAGGAATCCAAAACCAAAATGAAGGCACACGTTGAGATGGACCGAATTTTCAACTTCTACGATTAAATAGAAATTCCAGTCAAACAAATGTGTTACGAATTATAATCAAACTTACCTGATGGGTGGGAAGAATCTCTTTTAACTTACAAAAGTCCAAAGAGATTTAAAAATTCATGAAAAAGCATTAACGCTTACGAATTGAGAAAGTTCAAAATGTCGGTGTTTGACAGCCCTTGAGTATGGTCTGAAGTGGGGCAGTGGTCCCAAAATAAAAACTTCATTGAAAATATCGAGGTAATATTGATATTTAAAACAATTTCTTGATTAATAAAATTAATATCCTGACATTAAAATTTGTACAAGTTTTATTAAACATTGAATAAAGTCAATAAAACTAATGAACTTCGTCCGAAAATAAAATTCCCAAAAACCTCACCTTTTATCTGTCACGTGTTATCCCAAGTGTCAATAATAGGCGATTTAAAATCAGTGACCTAGTCATGACTACGTCACCTTATTTGGCAACGTTGCGTGGCATACTCAGTGTTTAACCAAAAAAATCAAAGTATTAAGATGAAATGGGACAGTGTTGCCCAATGGTCTGACTAGGTCGTGATTTGGTCACTGATTTAAAAATGGCTAATTTCAAGTTGTTTCCATTTTCTCCATCTGGCTGACATACCCGTGTATTAAACTAAATAAATGCAACGCTGGGTTGGCGGCTTATCGAGGCCGTCGGCTTTGCGGGAGGCTGGTAGAAGGGGAAAGCAAGCAAATTAGGATACGACAAGGAAATCTGTTTTCCCTTTATTTAATTTATAGCTGGTAGATTACGTTCTCTTTTGTGCCCGTTAGGCGTCCGATTGTAATAGTTGCTTGCCAGACCTGTATATCGGTAGCAGCTTTACTCGAGTGAGATCTGTTCTTGTATTGAAGTGGTTTCCTTTAGATGGCGCTCTCATGTGTTCTGTACCGTCGTTTTTCAAAACGATGTACTTGAATAGGTGAAGTTGCTATTGGGGAAGCTGCCAAAAGGCTATGTCAGTCTGATGATCCCCAACAATGGTGAAAGCGTACTGTCTGCCAGCCCGCGGTTGTCCTTTAGATCTTGTTTTTGTATCAAAGTACTCCCCGTACTTTGATAGAAAAACATAACTTACTGTCTTTCAGTCCGACTAGCCTTTATTTTATTTTTATTTTTCAAGCCAACAGTATTTTTGGAGAACTAAAATTCAGGCTAACATTCTGAACCACAAGTCTACAGTGTGGTAAAAACTTCACTAAAATCGGAAAACAATTTAAAACTTACAGTGCTATCAACCAGACTAAAATTATCTTTGTCCGGAATTTATTGTCGGGGAGTGTACCTATATGTTAGAGTGTCCAGTAACTACAAGTTTGTGAGATACAAAGTGAGGCTTACAAAATTTCTTTTGGTTTTATTTAAACTGAGTTATTTTTCTAAATAATTAGTAAGTGGTGCAGAATTAAAAAAAAAAGACAAAAATTTCTAAATTAGTATGAAAGTAAGTTGAGTCAAACTTATTTTATAGAAACTGTTAAAACATAGTTATGCTAATCGAATTGGAATTATCATAAATTAAAAAAAACTGTAAAATATGATTTATGTAATCATGAAGAAACTGCTCATAATACAAACGAAAAATAAAAGTATTTTAGTTTACCCATTTCACAGCTAAAAACATTCTCTGATGACAGCATCATCAACTTGATACATTCCTTTTCTCAGAAAGGTTACTGGTAAATTTTGAGATGGAACAGCTCCAAAATTAGGCCTCCTCAGACGCCCCCAGGAGACAAAGTCTTCAGGCAAAAAATGTTCTGAACACACCGTGCTCCTGTCTAATATGCCTCATCTGGGTTCCTTTTAATGGCTAAAAGCCACTGACTCTTCTTGTAGGGACTCCTTGGTACTTTGTACATAAAAGAAAAAGCACTACTACAATCTAAAACATACTAATTCTTACATTGCATTCCTACAACAATCATATACTCATCATTAAATAATTAGTTTAAGGAAAGTTTTAAGGAAAAGAGAATAATAACCTGAACAAATTATTTATAATTATAGATGAAATAAACTTTATTTGAAGTTAGTTTTATACTCAGATGAAATATTTCTGGTTATTATACTACATTTTATCTCAAGAATGTCGATATCGAAGATATAACCTACACACTGATTAAAGAAGGTCCAATATGTAATACTCCATTATTTAAGCAAGCCTGCAACCAGCTTGCGAGTTAAATGGTGGTATTAAGTCTATTTTAGCATGTTTAATCTTTGATTTTAAGCAATATACCTGTGAATATGCTTGCATAATGTAATTAAAGTGTTTTACTTACCGGTGAAATGTAACATTTTATCCCGTATTTTTGTCCCTGTTAAAACAAATATGCACTATGCACTTGGGCATTGTTCAATAATTAATGTTTTTACACACTTAAATGTTTTTTGATCACACAAAGACCTCAAAATGCTATAAAAATCTCGAGAACGACCGAAAAAGTAAACAAGACCGCCATAGTGCCTGGCCGGTTTGACAGTTGACCTTCGTCAAGCAGGGATGCCAAAACAGTGATATGAGTGATACCTAGGTACTACGAATTTGAAATCCTTCTTTAAGATGTATTTATTCTTCAGAAAATCTTTGCATAAATGGAATCTGACCTTCTGTGTCCTTATAATGTGTTTTTAGACATTTGACATATTTATTCGCAATATTAAATAAAAACACTACCTAAATTACTCCCAGAATTTCAAAAACGCCGCCAAGAACGACGTCGACACGACCTTTGGTAGCTTGTATTTTTTACCGCCAGATGTCCCACGCGGCTTTAAAGCCGTGGCGGTCCCGTGCCCGTGCGTGGCCGGTGGTCAATGACACAATGACTCAGCGTTATTTGTCGCGGATTGGATTTCCATACAGTTTTATCTATAATTCTTTATTATTTAGTAAAAAAAAGTGTCTAGCTCTTCACCAGTGCCGTTATTATTAAAAATATAATATCGTATACGCTTATAGTGTTGACAGAACAGTTGAAGAAAACTATCCATTTCGGTAGCTGTTAGGTGTAGTAAACAGCATATTAACTTTATTATTTAGTGAAAAAGAAAGTTTTCTGCGATATTTAAAATCAAAGAAAATAAAATGGTATTGTAAAATTATTGGGCAGATGAAGATTCGAATAACTATTTCAACAGTGGAGGAGGTTTATGAACGTAAAGTTTGTAATTAGGTACATAATTTAAGTTGTGAGAAATTTCGCTTAAAAATTAAGGACGATTATAAATAAACCTTTTAATAAATGCCAAATATTTTGTTAAATATGATTACAAATAGGTAAATAAAAAAAAAGTACATGCGTAAGAATTAGAATTTTCTTTGTTTTAAGCTAATTTTGAACTAATTTTTTTTGTATAGGTACTCATAGGTTTGAACAGCTGTTTTTTGGATTTTTTGTGTGTTGTAGTACTTTAACTTTTTGAAATTGAATGTTTTAAAAGAGTTAGTATGATTTCTTACTTTAAAGATAACAAAAATATTATTAGTTACATAAGAATATTCTAGATACACGTGGCAACGTCTCTCGTTGAAACAAAAGAGTTTTTTCTGTAACTGACGTTTCTCCTTGTTTTTTATATGGCCATGTATTTTTGAACAGTGGCGCGCAGTCACAAAAAATTTTTTTTTCGAGGGCCGATATCTACCATTTTTCATCATGAAGCGCCATTTATGAATATTTTTATTCAGTCTGAATTCATACCAGCATTTACGGGTTTCAATATATGCAGTGAATTACATAACACCCTGTATACAGGGTGATTCAAAAGTACTTTGACAAACTTCAGGAGGTAATTGCTGGCATTATTTTAAGGCGAAAAGTTCATATAAACAATGGTCCTTGGCGGCTTCGTTACGGAGATACAGGGTGTTGAAAAATTAGATGCCGCCATCTTGTCTGTGGGTGGACATTTCCAACAATTTATTTAAGGCAATTTTATAACTGTTACTTATTTATTTAAATAAATAGTTGTTATTTTAATAATGTCTGAATGTTTGATCAATTCAAAATAAATGTTTTTGATCAATTTAAAATAATTTTTTTAATACATCTGTATGGCCGAATAAAATAATGATTTACCTTTAAACCGTTCCCCGTATGAAAAAAACGCAACAGACTTTTTTTGTTGCAAATAAAGCAAGGACTCACAAAATGACACTCACAATAGTTAAAATAAAATAAGTCAGTGGCGTAGCATAGTTTTCACAAAAAATGTTATATGAAAGTTTCGTGCCGACGCCACCGGATAAATTAAAGTGCGCGATATACTTTTAAAATGAGTGTCCTTAGGTGCTTATCTCATCCACCAAATTTCATAACACAAGCTCAAAACGTTTAGAAGCTACTTAAAAATTCTTTTTTTTTTGGTCCTTGGCGGCTTCGTTACGGAGATACAGGGTGTTGAAAAATTAGATGCCGCCATCTTGTCTGTGGGTGGACATTTCCAACAATTTATTTAAGGCAATTTTATAACTATTACGTATTTATTTAAATAAATAGTTGTTATTTTAATAATGTCTGAATGTTTGATCAATTCAAAATAAATGTTTTTGATCAATTTAAAATAATTTTTTTAATACATCTGTATAGCCGAATAAAATAATGATTTACTTTTAAACCGTTCCCCGTATGAAAAAAACGCAAGAGACTTTTTTGTTGCAAATAAAGCAAGGACTCACAAAATGACACTCACAATAGTTAAAATAAAATAAGTCAGTGGCGTAGCATAGTTTTCACAAAAAATGTTATATGAAAGTTTCGTGCCGACGCCACTGGATAAATTAAAGTGCGCGATATACTTTTAAAATGAGTGTCCTTAGGTGCTTATCTCATCCACCAAATTTCATAACACAAGCTCAAAACGTTTAGAAGCTACTTAAAAATTCTTTTTTTTAAATTTTTCAACACCCTGTATCTCCGTAACGAAGCCGCCAAGGACCATTGTTTATATGAACTTTTCACCTTAAAATAATGCCAGCAATCACCTCCTGAAGTTTGTCAAAGTACTTTTGAATCACCCCGTATATATATATATATATATATATATATATATATATATATATATATATATATATATATATATATATATATATATATATATATATATATATATGCAAAATGTCTTATACGCCTCCAAAATATATATGCTTTCATAGAACACGCCTCCAAAATCGGAGGCGCATTCGAAAAATCGGAGGCCAAAGCGAATTTGCGTGTACAATGGATTTATTTGTGGATTTAAGTCAGCAGAAGAAGTTTCATAAATTTTTGTTTGGAGGCATTTTGGGTCGATATACATGTACAGTTATACAATGCAGTTGACATTATTTTATCTACGGGGCGCCACGGTTTTATACGCATATACACTTTAATTAATGGCACTGACGCATTTACCTCCACATGCTCTCCGTACTATTATGCCTCTGAAATATGGCAACAAGGTAAGGAGGCCAATTAATACGGAAGATTTAAGCGTGTGTAAATAATTTACTTTTATGATTATTTTATGTTTTAAAGTAGTTGCTGAAATTACGATTAGGGCTCCGAAAATGTACGTATGTGTATAAGATCGGTGAACGCTTTGATATAAGAGTCTGTAACTTTATTTGTACAGTTTTTTATATGATAAGAGAAGGATATAATAGGTGCTCTTATTACTAATGTATGTTGCAGTATTAGAACTTTTTTGAAATTTATTTTTGCTAAATTGTTGTCACGCTCTAACACGAAAAATTACCAAGTCTAAACAAAAAAGATATTGCCCACATTTAGAGGAATGTCCACTAATGGTGCCGAGATTATGCTTAAGTTCGTATATTGTACAGAGGCGTGGTCAAAAATTAAACCCAAGAGTAATATAACAAATATTAAGGTGTTTTTCTTCAATTTAATATAATATTAGGAGCTTTTAATATTCTTGGTTTTCTATTTAAAGAGCATGTTTTCGTCTGTTTCTGAGCTAAACTTACAGACACGCCACTGAAGGTGTAACCTTTACTGCTCATAATACAATTTCTATCGTTAAAATTTCACTAAAACTAGAACTAGTTCTTGGACCTTATATAAAGGAATGTCTGAAAAGTGTTCGAATGAAAGTTTTTCAATCAAACGTTCATATCAAAACCCTTCTATTCTAGTTATCAAAATTACCATGTTATTTTTGTTTAAATGTACCTGCCACTGAAAAAATGCGACAAAAGCTTTTTATCGTAATATTTAGCGGCGTAATATAATCGACACATTCTAATTATCTGTAAGATACATACAATAAATGAGATTTTGCGTAATTTTTTCTATGTGGGATCAATTTTATTGAAACAAGGGTCTGCAATTGTATACTTTTCGAGTCGCTGGTGAATCCGTTTGCACACGTTTTTAAAAACGCTATTGTTAAATTTCAGCGGTTAATATTTGTTGGCGCCTAGCATTAAATGTTGGTCGCTGAGTTTCAACAATAGGTTTTTTAGACACGTGTACCAACGTCGGTCGTCAGTACCAACGTGTACTCGCGACTCAAACCGTACACGTTTGGAATTGTCTGGTTTAAATAGTCTACTGTATTTTTATTCCTTTAATGAAAGAATTTATTAAAATACTAAAACATATTTATTTATTTTTAATATTTAAATCTATTACCAATTTTGACTTTTTAATTACTTACTTATAATTTCTCTTAAAGTCAATGTGTTGCTTAGCGTTGTGAAAGACTTAACGCAATAAAAAAAAAACAAAAAGATGTAAAAACCTCTTTATGTTAGGTAACAATGGAAAAATACACAACTTTCAACGTTAAAATATAACATTAAAAAAAGCTTAAAGCCTATGTTGACGCAACTCTGTCAAGCGTCGTATCCGGGTTTCAGGAGGTAGCAAATTCATATCTAATATATTTTTTTTAAATTAAAACGTCCCTAAAGCACTGCAAATAATTTTCTTTTAACCACTATGAAAACGTACATCTATGAGGTTGAAAAAATTTTAACACGTTAAGTGCCGCAATGTAACCGAAAAATACGAGCAATCAGGCCGCTATTTTTTTTTGTATTTATAGGTCAGAATATATCTATTTTTAAGGACTTAGTACCATTTTTGGGTAAAAGTTTTGTTTTTTCTTAGTAATTGATTATTTTAAGTGTGAGACAATATTTGCCTCACGCGGCTTCAGGTATCAAAATATGCAGTTATGGCCATGTGAGACTTATCTGTCTCACGACAAGTCTGTAGGCGAAAACTGTTTGGCGCGTCTTGATATTGTGGATAGTCTTTCGTCCGCTCTGGAAGAGGTAACAAGTTGTATAAAATGAGTTAGGAAAAAGGGCAAGAACATTTACGGAAGCTTATGGATCAGTGTTTATCGGAAGATGATGTGGATTTTAGTAACGGTTCTTCTGATAACTACGTTCCATCCTCAGAAATTTCATCTAATTCGGAAAGTAGCGACTCAGAACCGCTGAGTAAACGGCGAAAGAGGGCAACTCATGAAAAGTATCAGGTTTGCTATTTATATAGTTTAGGAGTGTATGTAATAGTTTTTATTGTATGCCAGTGTGGTTATTGGTGTGGATATTTTGGACCTAGACTCGATTACAAAATATTCACGCCTGTTTTTTTTTTGCAGAGTAACAACAAATACGGATATTAATCAAGCTAGCACTTCAAAGATAATCCCTGTAGAACTAGGTGCTGCGCATAATGGAGACCAGTTTCCAAATGGTTTGGATGAAACAATTGAGCAAGTAATACAAGATTACATGGTAGATGAAAATAATGAAAATGAAGGTATGGATGCAGGTAGCGATATCAACTGGCATCCAATGACCGGTAACAATTTGAAAACCTTTGATTTTACTGTAGAGGCTGTGGGAATCAAGCCAGTCATTTATGAGAATTATGCTGACAAATCGCCAATTGATTTTTTCTTGCTATTTGTTGGCGATGAAATAGTTCAACTTATGGTCACTGAAACGAATAGATACGCCGCTCAAAACCTTCAAAATCCTGAGTTAGAAGCAAAAGCCAGACTTAGGCAATGGAAAGAGACCAATTCCTATGAAATAAAACAATTTCTTGGAGTTCTAATTTATATGGGTTTGGTTCGAATGCCAAATCTACATTGATACTGGTCCAATAAAAAAATTTACTACAATTACGTAAAAAACATTATGTCACGAAACAGATTTCAACTTTTGCTCTCAATGTGGCACTTTTGTGACAACGAAGATTTTTCAGATACCAGTAAGCTCAGAAAACTTACTCCATTGCTAAATCATTTGAAATCCAAATATCAGTCCGCTGTTGTTCCAGACAAAATATATGCATCGATGAGACACTGGTACCTTTTAGGGGACGTTTGGCATTTCGCCAATACATAAAAAATAAGAGGCATAAGTTTGGAATCAAATTGTTAAAATTATGCACCAAGGGTGGTTATACGTACAATCTAAGTGTCTATTGTGGTAAAGAGGATGATAATCAAGAACCTGCACCAAACTTAAATCATCAGCAAGTAAAAAACTTACTTGCTGATCTGTTAGACAAAGGATATATTTTATATACAGACAACTACTATACTAGCGTCTCTTTGGCACATAAACTTCTTGCACAAAATACACCTTTGGTTGGTACACTCCGAAAAAACCGAAAATATAATCCCAAAGACGTAATTGGCCAAAAATTGAATAAAGGAGACACAATTGCCAGAGAAAGCAACACAGGAGTTGTAGTCTCCAAGTCGAAGGACAAGAGGGATGTCCTTATGTTAAGTACCAAACATATAGATGAGGTTGTTACAGTGCAAACCCGAAATAACGAAGTTTTAAAACCAAAAGTTGTTGATTATAACAACTCAAAATCATTTATTGACTTATCCGATCAGCTAAAGGCCTACAACAGTTCACTCAGACGAGGTATAAAATGGTATAGAAAACTCGCCATTGAAATTCTGTTGGGAACAAGTAAGTATTGTAAATGCACATATTCTCTATTGCGCTGTTACGGCAAACAAAATAACTATCACTTGCTTCAAGGAGATTTTATGCGAACAACTTCTGGACGTAAGAAAATATGAGAATGTCCCGGTACCAGATAATGAGGCCAAGCATATCCTAGAAGAAACAGAAAACAGAAGGCGCTGTGTAGAGTGTTATAGGAAAATATCAGAAAGTGTAGGAAGAAAAGAGGCGCAAAGAAAGTCTAAAAATATAAAACTGTGTTGTGGTGCGTGTGACAAGCACTACTGTATGCCTTGCTTTTTTGAAGTGCACCAATGTACGAAATAATATTTTAAAGTTTTAGCGTTAAAGTTAAATTACAACACGTTTTCTTCTTTTAGAATAGTACCTCTTTTGTTTTGTTAAAAAATACTTTGGTTTTATTTCAAAATATATATTTAAAATTACGATTTTGTACTTATAATTTACCATCCCACAACCCGCTATCTTTAATAAAAACCTTCAGGCCAATAACGTTTTCTGCACTCACAGGCCATACAAATTAAAAATATATGTAATTCTTATGGCTCTGAGAAACGACAGCAGTATCACGCGGCTTTGAAATAAATTTTACCTGAGAGACATATGCGTCTCACGCGGCCATAGGGCATAAACAAATCGTGAGACATATACTATCTCACATGGCACTCAACGTGTTAAAAGAGTGGAAATGTGCGTTGTGACTGCATCAACACGCCAAAAATGAAATTCCGTAATTAACCGAGCTATTAGCTTGTGTCCACCTTAAGTGAGACATTGGTACGCATTGGTCAAATTAACTTTAGAACCTTATATTTTCCATGGCATAGCAGCTAATAAAGAATATTAAAATAGACTTTCTAGGAAATATCCATGCAAAATATGAAAATTAATAAGACGCTCAAATAAATTTGGTTCTTTTTAAGTGTTGGATATACACTTACTCACGTATTTAGGAACAATGTTATTTTCTACCTGTTTAATAATTACTTGTACTTTTGCCAGTTGTGAAAATAAATATAATTTATGAATACGTCAATCAATATTAGATACTCATTGAATTTATTAGCATTTCCATTATTATTTGTGTTATGCAAACACAATATTAAGATTATATTTAGTTTCACTTTTTATACTTAAAAAATTGGTTTCAAGTCGACAATCATTGCTTTAAAAAAATACTTGAATATCAAAATTTAATTCGACCCTTCACACCTGTAATGGTGGATTTTTAAGCTAACAAAATTCTAAATAGATTATATATTATATATCAACTTTACCTTTTACTGATCTACAGCTAAACAATGTAATCTAAACCCAAATGGGTTTGCTAGATTTTAAACGTTATTTAGAAAAAATTACAGGTGAGACAGGTGTAAGAAATAATAGGCAAAAAGGAAAAGAATAGAGCTTAAATTTGTTTTATATATATTATTATATAGAAAAATATATAAAGGTACAACACTTAGAGAGTTCATTTGGCCTCTAACATAAATTTAGCAATCTTTGCAAACGCGGCTGGTTTCTCTCTCCGGACACGTGTTTCGGCTACCTCATAGCCATCATCAGCGCTGTATAACCAGAATGAAATGAAAAGCCCTCATAGTCGAGACAGTTAAGACCGTCTTAGAACTATGGATTCCAAGTTGTGATGGAATGCAGTTTGCAAAGATTTAGTGCTATTTGACTGTGAAATACCGCAGTGTGCTGGTATTTGTTAGTGTGTCACGCCATCTGTGTTTTTAGGCCGCAAGTTGAAAGCCATTCTTTAATGCAAGCGCTCTCGCGTTGATTAAGGATGACACCTAACGTGTAACACTTGAAGGGTGAACCATCCTTAATCAACGCGAGAGCGCTTGCATTAAAGAATGGCTTTCAACTTGCGGCCTAAAAACACAGATGGCGTGACACACTAACAAATACCAGCACACTGCGGTATTTCACAGTCAAATAGCACTAAATCTTTTCAAACTGCATTCCATCACAACTTGGAATCCATAGTTCTAAGACGGTCTTAACTGTCTCGACTATGAGGGCTTTTCATTTCTTTCTGGTTATACAGCTCCGCTGATGATGGCTATGAGGTAGCCGAAACACGTGTCCGGAGAGAAAAACCAGCCGCGTTTGCAAAGATTGCTAAATTTATGTTAGAGGCCAAATGAACTCTCTAAGTGTTGTACCTTTATATATTTTTCTATATTATGTCGTTTCGGTGACTATACCGAGGAAAAAAATCTTTTCTATATATTATTATATTTGCACTGTGTAACTTATAAATCATACAAAAAACCTGCCTTTCGAGGAACTTTCATTCAGAAATAAAAGTATAAAAAATCGGTCAAGTGTAAGCTATACTTGCACAACTACTGTTCCGTGCGATCAGCCCCCACTTAACCTGAGCAAACATCGGCCGTCTATCTCCGCCCATCTGCTGCGTTACCCGCCGCCGACAGCACCAACGCCGTATCACATCGCGTATGCGCGGATCTGAGTGGGCCAAATTAAAAATTTTGAAAAACGTGTAAGCACAAAAGTTGTTCCTTACATCGTGAGAAATATTTTTTGTCTAAAAACTTTTTTCTAAAACCAATGATTCAGCAGTTATAAGGAAATAAACAATTAAATTATTTATAACAATTGATCGCGATAGAATTTTTCAATCCTGATAATTTTGGTTTAATCTAGGTACATCTAATTCTCAATGTTCACGATTTTTTCTGATTTTTCTGTGCGCTCCTTCTGGTGATAAGTGTGGTGGGGGACAGCAATTTTTAAGCGTTTTTTCCGAAAAAATATTTAAAAAATGCATAGAAAATACATTATATACATTATTGAATTCGACCTTCAATAAGCTTTCATTTGACTCCCGACACGATGCCCTTGAAAAAAAAATCCATTTCCCAATTTTCCACCCGAAATTAACCCCGAGAATCAAAATTTAGCTTCCTATACTTCACGTCTGTAGTTGGGCCATCACACTCTATCTCTGTGCGAAATTTCAAATTATTACGTAGAATAGTTTCAGAGAAAATCCCCTCTGACAGACGGACTGACGGGGACCGAACGGACGGACGGACACCTAAGTGATTCCATTTCACGGAACACTAAAAAACGATAATAGACAAGAATAAGTAAGATTTATTTTGTAAAATTGAATAAAATACTCTGATGAAATAATAAATAAAAAGTGCATATCGTTTTGCCAGCAACAGAGCTATATGTGAAAAATATTAATATATTATAAATATTGAGTTAAATTTTCTAGAGTTGTCCTCTCTATACAGGAGCGTATTATCCAACAAGCCTAGAAAGCTCGGGCTTGATAAAAAACTTTTAAGGGTGGCGCGTCAGCGATGCAATTTTTAAAAATAAATAGGAAATTAAAAAAAAAATAAATAAACCAGTTTTAATAATTAAAAATTACTGTCAAGGTAAGAATAAATTCCTACTTAGTCCTCAGTTTATATATCAAATCAATAAAATCAATAAAGCTCTTTTGTCCAAAGAAGAAAATCTTATTGACAAAGCATGTTTATAATTATATTAAAAGAACAAATAAAAAGTAACTAAATGAAATCCATTATTTCAATATATAGAATATAGAGGTACTTAACTCTTTTTAGATTTTTTTTAAATAATTTTTGGGGATTTTTTTTTATATAAAATTGTATATAATTATATGTAAAAAATACAAGAAACGTAAGTTATAACAAACAAACAAATATAATAAAAAGTCAAAAACTTATCACAGTTGGGGTTGTACTCTAAAAAACAGAAAATCTAAAATAAATAACCCAAATTTAAACACAATAGCAAGGACACTGCAATGGATAACCAAAAAACTCCTCCAGTGTATAACATGCCTTGCCGACCAAAAACTTTCTTATAGCCCTCCTAAACTTCTTCTCACATTGCTGCCTTCTTAGTCCAAGAGGAAGATGATTGAAAACCCTCTTGGCTCCATAAATTATAGATTTTTTTATTTGCTCCGAGTGAGGAATAGGCAAGCGAAGAAAATATGACTGACGCGTATTGTGTTGGGAAGTTGCGCCCTTATACTTCCTGTATACAATACAGACAGATTCCAAAATAAATATGCAGCAGAGTGTCATAATTTTATACCTTAAAAAAAGAGGCCTACAAGAATCACGAAATCTGGCCCTACACGTGCATCTCACCGCCCTTTTATGTAGTAGAAACACTGAATGGAACAAATAATGAGAACGAGAACCCCAAAAACACATGCCATAACGGAGATGGGACTCTATAAGGGAGTAGGAATATTTTGTTATGCAAAAATCTAAATTATTCGAAATAACCCTGAGCGCATAACAGTTAGACGAAATTCTGCTACAGAGATTACTGACATGGTTTTGAAATTTAAGTAAGCTGTCAATTGACAAACCCAAAAACTTACACAAATTAGACGATGCAATTCTTTCGTTTTCCAAAGAGATACTGCCTATTTCACATTTAAAGCTTAATACATTAGATTTGGAAACATTGAAAGACAGCATATTTGCATCACACCATTTTTTTTATCTTATCCATGTCAGAACCAATATCAAGTCTAAGACCACCAATGTCTGCACCGTGCCAGAGAATGGTGGTGTCATCAGCAAAGACAGTAAACTCCCCCTCGATGGGCAGATGAGGCAGGTCATTTACATAGATTAAAAAAAGAAGAGGACCCAGAACGGACCCCTGAGGAACCCCAGACTTAATAATTATCTCCTCAGAGCAGTCATTATTCAATACAACTGTCTGCACACGCGTCGCCTAATACGAGCGAAGCCACCCCGGGGCCGCTCGCCTGATCCCATACATCGCCAACTTCCACGGCAGTATTCGGTGATTCACGCAGTCAAATGCCTTTGACAAATCACAGAACACTGCTGCAGCCGCCACCCCTGAGTTTAAAGAAACATACAGGCGCTCCAGAAACCCGAAGGTAGCATCGCTCGTACATTTCGATGCTTGAAACCCGTACTGTTGGAGAGACAGAAGGCTGTGCCTATACTTTCTTATAACTTCAGTACATTAGTTCAGTACTGAAAATATATAAATATCTTTGCGTGGATTATCTGTCGTGAAATAATAATAAACTTGCAAAATGCAAACTATTTTGTCTTTAATAGTCAACAGTAGCACTTAACTTACATTAACTAGTAAGCTATAATAACAATAACAACTCAAACTGTAGCACGTGCAAGTTTATAAATAATAACTTACTAATGCAGAATGTAACTACTGAATAAGTATTGTCTTAGGTAAATATTCAGTGCCTTAATTAGAGCAAAAAAAAGTTGTCCGCCCTGTATCTACGGCATCAAAAGTGCCTTAAATTATATCAACGATAAAAGCCTTAGCCATAGACGAAACACAATTTTTGTAAAGTTAATCGTATTTTAGTTAAAACGACAAAAACAGAAATAAAGTTTTTAAGGTGTCCACCCTGTATACATTTTATTGGCCGGTTTTGAGCCAGGAAAAAGCCTAATTAAATGCCATTTTTTTATTTTGTTCGAGTGATTAGCCAGTTTTCGCGCCCACGGACAGACCGACGGAAATGAGAAAATATTGTTTTGTGATTCAGAAACCCCAAAATATAAAGATCTGAAAAAATTTCGGGAGGCGATTATTAAACGAGTAAAATCATAACTCCTCTAGCGAGAGAAGAAAAAGTTAATATTTGTTCGTTCTGTGTAAAAGGTAAAATGCGCACCTGGCTTGTGCCAGTGGGGACCAAAGACATTTGAAAGAGAATTTTTTTAAAGCTCCCACCCTGTATAAAAACTTTATCAAGTTAATTTTTTACGTAAAATCGTCATTTGCGTGTTTATTTCTTTTAAGCTAATGTTTTAGAGTTATTACAAAACTAAACAAACATTTTTCTACTCTTTCACATTCTGTTGTATGAAAAATCGAAATTGTAACTAAAAGCTCTGGGTTCATCACAATACTTATGTTTTAGCTAGCTTAGATACATACAAAGTATAATTTGGGTAAAATGTATCATTCTTAACAAAAATAGATACTGTTTATTAAAAGGTGCTCGCTCACACTGTTTTTAAGTTTCCGCGCCAGCATACAGACGGAAATCGGAAACCATGTTTTTCCTGATCTGGACACCCCCAAACGTGATCTGAAAAAATCTCGAAAAATTTTTCTTCGCCAATAAAATACTTTCTCTAGCGATAGAAGTCAGAAGATCAACAATGTGAATGTGGTGCAAAATTTTGGGGGGACTTAGGGCGCCTATGATGGCTTAATACGCCTCTGGCTCTATATCAAGTGTTCTTCTTCATATCTACAGTAAAACCCTTCGTCATTTACAAAAGATTCTCTTTTAACAAACAGTTCTTAAGTTAAAGCCAAATTAGAAATTAATGAAACTGTTTGTGCCATAACGGACAAAAAAGACAGTGTGTTCTGCTCTTTCATAAAGTAGGGAGCATCCAAGAACTAATGGAAAACCCCGGGCCGGGTAGACAGTAAGCTTTCACCCTCGTTGGGGATCATCAGACTGACGTAACTATCAATAGCAATACCTCATAGTCAACATTACTTCCCAATCAAACCTGAGGGTTACGTCAGTCTGATGATCCCCAACAAGGTGAAAGCTTACTGTCCTCCTGGCCCGGGATTTTCCATTAGTTTTTGGATGTCACATACTTTAATGCAAGCGCAGAACACACTGTCTTTCTTGTTTGTTATGCCCCAAACATTTTTATTTTGCTACATTATTTATTATGGACACTAAAATCTTATTTTTAGAAATTAATGTTTTCAAGTGTTCATGCTTTACATAGTTAATCGGAAATGTATTGGGTTTTAAGCTAGGTCTCAGACTAATCTGTTTCTAAAATATTTTAGTTTTCCGTCAATTAGTTTTTAAGGTTTCGCCCTAACAGATAGAGAGACCGACGGAATGGGAGACTTTTTATTGCTGTTCACTATATTTTACAATACTATTATAAGCTAATATGTGTAAAAAACGAATTTACCACGTGCCACCTTGTTAAAGGCGTTACTTAAATTTGGCAACTGTGTCGGAGGCGTATGCGATCGCTGTGCGCATAAAAACTTATACAGAGGAGGCTTACTAGACGTAAAATGTATGGAGGCGTGTTACATTTAAAAGTATAGTAAAAATTTGTATCATTTTTGGATGCTTATTTCTTACACCTCTCACGTTGCTCACGTAGACATTTACTATTTAATGCAATTTGAATACAATATACACGCAAAGATTTATTCTTTACAGTGGAGGCCTGGGTGCCTGTGTAACGTATGGAGCCCAGTTAGATAGCCATGCACGTATATATATATATATATATATATATATATATATATATATATATATATATATATATATATATATATATATATATATACAGGGTGGTGCAACCAAGATGGGGTGGACGATTGTGAGTAAACGGTGAGGAATTTCGAAATTTTTTTTTTGGATATTATAGATAGTCAAACCCGCTATGTTTTAAAATTATAGCCATAATACAGGGTGGTCCAAAAAACTCGTGGCGAACCAAACTTGTGTTTTTTTAAATGGGACACCCTGTATATAATTGTTCCAATTGATTCTCCTGTTCGTTACGATCATTTTGATATAGGGTTTATTGGGTCTAAAACTTATAGTAAGGGAATGGGACGCGGTTAAAGTTGAAAAAATGCTCAAAGTTCGGCCATTTTTAAAAAAAAATTGAAACAGGTATGGAAAAACCAAATATTCCATAAAACGTTACATATCCTTGAATACATTAATCGCTTGCAATTTGTTTAAAATTATTCACTGTTATACAGGGTGGTCAACTTTTGCAAATACGCCCTGGGCTCATTTTTTTTAAATGGAACACCCTGTATATTTTATTTTCGTCTTAAAGATAACATTGCTAGCTTTCAAAAAATACCATACATGATGCCTTTCTGACCAACAGTTTTTTAGTAAACCAGCCGTGAAACCAAGGTTTCTTCATTCTAATACGATTATACTGAATTTACGTTGTTTATTATTAAATATCTAATATTAGGGGGCCATGACACTATCATAAATGAAACAGGATTGACGAACTTGTCAAAGCTACTGCCGCACAATCCATTATTTACAAGTTAAGTGTAGGTGGCCCAATAATTATGAGGTAAGAAGACTGAGACCCGAAACTTTTACATGTTTATTAGAGATATTTCAAAAAACAGAAAATATTGTTTTTAGGAAATGTAAAGTAATTAATAAACCAGTTATAAACAAAGATAATCAGTTATCAGTATTATTAATAGTTTAAAAAAATTAATTAAGCAAAAACAGAACATCTTTTAAAATTACTTCGGTATGTACTTACTTGTAAACCTAATTTAATATAAACAATTAACAATGCTCATATAAGGGGTTCAACTAAACCACCATCTTGCTGAAGGCACATTTCGAGTCTATCCATAAATGAAAGTTTCACTTTTCTCTAAGTCTGTTCTGAAACGTTGCGAAAACTGTTTCTTATTCTCGTCTTCATATCTTCCACTGTGGTTGGAACCTCTTTATAGACTTCTTCTTTAACATGCCCCCATAGAAAAAATCTAGTGGTGTTAAGTCGGGTGGTCTGGCTGACCACTTACCTGGTCCACCTCGCCCAATTCAACGATCTGTCTTCCAATTTATCGACAAAATATCTTACATTCCTATGGCAATGCGGAGGCGCTCCATTATGTTCAAACCATAAGGATCCCCTTACCATTAAACGTAAATCTTCAAGCAATACTGGCAACTCGTTTCTCAAAAAATTTGTTTATAACTGGTTTATTAATTACTTTACATTTCCTAAAAACAATATTTTCTGTTTTTTGAAATATCTCTAATAAACATGTAAAAGTTTCGGGTCTCAGTCTTCTTACCTCATAATTATTGGGCCACCTACACTTAACTTGTAAATAATGGATTGTACGGCAGTAGCTTTGACAAGTTCGTCAATCCTGTTTCGTTTATGATAGTGTCATGGCCTCCTAATATTGGATATTTAATAATAAACAACGTAAATTCAGTATAATCGTATTAGAATGAAGAAACCTTGGTTTCACGGCTAGTTTACTAAAAAACTGTTGGTCAGAAAGGCATCATGTATGGTATTTTTTGAAAGCTAGCAATGTTATCTTTAAGATGAAAATAAAATATACAGGGTGTTCCATTTAAAAAAAATGAGTCCAGGGCGTATTTGCAAAACTTGACCACCCTGTATAACAGTGAATAATTTTAAACAAATTGCAAGCGATTAATGTATTCAAGGATATGTAACATTTTATGGAATATTTGGTTTTTCCATACCTGTTTCAATTTTTTTTTAAAATGGCCGAACTGTGAGCATTTTTTAAACTTTTACCGCGTCCCATTCCCTTACTATAAGTTTTAGACCCAATAAACCTTATATCAAAATGATCGTAATGAACAGGAGAATCAATGGGAACAATTATATACAGGGTGTCCCATTTAAAAAAACACAAGTTTGGTTCGCCACGAGTTTTTCGGACCACCCTGTATTATGGCTATAATTTTAAAACAGCGGGTTTGACTATCCATAATATCCAAAAAAAAATTTTTCGAAATTCCTCACCGTTTACTCACAATCGTCCACCCCATCTTGGTTGCACCACCCTGTATATACATATATGTACAGGGTGTCTAAAATAGGTGATACCACTATTGCTATCTCCGAAATGGTAAAAGATATGAGGTCGGTTAAATTAGAGAAAATGTGCCATTTCTAGTCCCTATTCATATTCCGTTTACGGAGTTGCCAAATTCTCTATAGTTTCTGATCTACAGGGGACTTTTAAAAAATAGTCAAAAATTTAATTCTTAAATATCTCGAAAACTATTATAGTTAGAAAAAAGTTGTTTTAACAAAAATCACACGATTCTTTCCCTTCTCTTAAGTAACGTTATGGTTTTGTTGATACCATTTGTTTTTACTGAGTTGCTGATACTAACTTGTTTTTTTCAAATACGAACCTGGATTTTTTGCTGCATTTTTTGAAAGAATACTTTATACCCTTTACAACTGTGTAACACTTGTTTATGTTTTTCGACGTTTTGGTGAAAAATAGTATCATCATCAGGATATTCTACCGGTACGGACCTGGCATTTTTCAAGTTAATGCCAGCGACATACAGATTAAAACGGACTAATATTGCTTGAACCAAGAATGACTCCTTTACGGACGCGCGCAGTGCCACAGGAACGCATGCGCAGTTAAAAGGTTACAGGACGGGTCTTAATATTTGTGTATGGTGGTAGGTATATCAGTTCACATAGAACACATATTTATGAAAGATTTAGTAAATTTTTAGTTTAATACGCCGATGTCCATGTAGAAATACTTATGGTAATAGGTCGAAAACTTAAAAAAAAATTTTCATAAAGATATGGATGTTACCCGCGTAAATTAAAACTGTGAAAGCCAGCTGTGTGGATCCGGCAATCGCAAAGCGAAATAAAGGTTGCTAGCAGATTTCCATCAGCGAAAAGGCCGACATACCGCCAAGAACCCTTTTACAGTCTAGATTCAACAAAGTAAATATTATGTTTACGTGGAAATACGGCGACACGGTTTTTTCGTGACGCCAAATTGAGACATGCCTTCGATACACCCTTTACTAATTCCAGAATGATACTAAAAACGACACGAGACACGAGCACCAGCCACGCCAACACGCTATAGCATTTAGCGCAGTGTTGCCAACCGACAGGAAATAAAAGCCGTGGCAAAGGAAGAGATTTTTTATTCACGGTTTAAATTTAAACACGTATTTTTGTTCCACTCAGCGGCAGTTAAAATACCTTTGTCATTTTTAGCATATTCATGAAACTGTTGACAGCTTTCCTTAAAATTAAAATATATTAACAATTCTGAATGAACAAATCCCTCCATTTTTTAAAATGCTTCTCATTTTTTTACCTTCATATTTAGCCTTTGTCGTGCATAAATGGCCAAGTATGCGTTTGGAGTTTTTAAACGAAAAAGTCGTGTTTCTATATGCGCGGCAGTACAGTAAGCTCGTGGCCGTACCTACCTTCGGTTTGAAAAGCCGTAAAAACACGGCAATTGCCGTGTCGTGGCAACACTGCTTTAGGGAGACGCGCTGACGCTACCTGCAGTGTTGCCAGAAGTCATTAAAAAAAAACTTGAGAGTGCTTGCGACTTGCGACTTAACCGCCGAAATTCGTGATAAATCGCGAGCCTGTAATGATTGCACCGGAAGTAAAAATAATAGGATTAAATAATCTTATTCTACTATCATTTATTTTAATAAAACTGAAAAAATTTTACGATATCAAAATATTAGTAAACAAATTTACAAACTTAAACAAATATCTATCACTTTGTGCTATAAAAAACGAAATATATTTTTTTATAAATAAAAGTGTAAAACTAACACAAAACAAAGAAAAAGAAAGAAGTTATTCATCTGGAGTTTCCATCTTATTTTTATCTGAATAAAATACGTGACCACAACCTAACCTTTTAATCGTATTATTTGTGATACAAAAATCGTAGCAATTTTTGTCTCTTGACAAACTTTTGGTATATAGAATGCCTTCTATTGTTTTCACTTTAGGTTTGTTGCGTAGGTAGTTGAGTTTTTATTAAACAAATGTGAAAAAATGTTCTCTCTACTGCTGCTTTCGAGTGTGGTAAGCAAAAAATCTGAAAAACAAATCTAAAGACCCGCAAATTTTAGAGAGTCATCCGAGATTTTTACTAATGAATTTTTTCCCAAAACAACAAGGTATCGTTATCAAAATTGTTTAGTGGGATCTTGACATTCGCCATTCGTTATTCAGATTTTGGATTTCATTTGGATTATATTGGAACTATTTGAACTACGTATATTGAGAAAGTGCAATGTGAAAATAGAAACAGAGTTTCAAACCTCAATTGCAATCAAATTGCAATTTGCAAAGATCAATGTCGTGAGATTCGCTGATTGATATTTCTATAAAGGTAAAAATCGTGAGATTTGGTACTTGATTCATGGGATCGGGAGAAATAACCGAAATCTGACAACACTGGCCCACGCAAGCAGCCCGTACGAAGCAGACCGAGGACGGACTTCGGCTGCTGCTCCGTTCCTGAATCTAGATTTGTTCGTTGCATAGATAAAGCTGTGTTTATTTGAATTTACTGGCGGACGAACCCGTCTCGTGGTTAAGAATACTATCCTTTTTTAACTACGTTATCTAAACAAGGAGAGCGCGCTGACCGACTGGAATCGGTTTGTCGTTGATGAATTCGGGAACAAGGCTATTCGTATACTGCGCATGCGTTCCTGTGGCAGAGATTTCGCCCATAGTGGAGTTAAATAGTTCTGCGCAACCTATGTATTTTATGAAATATCAGCAGTCCAAGTATGTATGTCGCTGGTTAATGCGCCATTTCACGACCTATTATGGAGACAATTAGGTCAGAATCAGTAACTATGGATTAAATTGTTTTAACTGGTAAGTTTTAATTATAATGATGATTACTAACCAGGACCCTCAAGTTTGTAAAATTGGTCCAACGCCTGAAAAAACATAAGCTTAGTTTTAATTATAACAAATCCTAATAATTAATTCTTAGAGGCGTGATTGGCTTCGTGTGGTCAGTCCAATCGCGTCCATCAACCTGCTCGTCCGCCCGTCCATATGTTATAATTCAACGCAACGTCAAAAAATAAAGCAGAAAACGGATTTTAGATTCGAATTCCTTATAATCCGAACCCAGTAAATATGACAATGGCTTTATGCTAGAATATAGTTAATGTCTTAAATATGAGATAATATGGTTTGTTTTCAAAGCCAGTAAATAGTAATTCAACTGTACCAGCAGAATGAGTTGCAGCAAAAATGAAATCATTAGGTAAAATAGGATTATTTATTATTATCTTTTGAACTGAAAGGCCATTTTTGGATACGAAAATATTAAAAACGTAAATAATGAAGACGTATCATCAAGGGTGCCTTTTACAATATGTAGTAAACTTAACCACCAGTTAGGTGCTGTTAATAAAGGCCGCTAATTATATCTGATCTGAGTCTGCTAAACTTTTGCTTTGAATATCTCATTGGCTTAAGTGCAATTTGACAAACTTTAATGACCAAAGGGGTGCAATTTGACAAACTTTAATGACCAAAGGGTTCCAGTTAGTAATCATGAACATAGTTTAAAATTAATCAGTTGAGTAATTTAAACCACAGCGATAGGTTGTGAAATTGTGCCTTAACATGGAAAATTCCAGGTCCGTATCGACAGAAAAACCTGATGATGTTATTCCTCATCAAAACGTCGAAAACCATAATCAAGTGATACATAGTTGTAAAGGGTATGAAGTATTCTTTTAAAAAATGCAGCAAAAAATCCAGGTCCGTATTTGAAAAAAACAAGTTAGTATCAGTAACTCAGTAAAAACAAATGGTATAAACAAAACAATAACGTTACTTTAGAGAAGGTAAAAAATCGTGTGATTTTTGTAAAAACAACTTTAATAGTTTTCGAGATATTTAAGAATTAAATTTTTGACTATTTTTAAATAATCCCCTGTAGATAAGAAACTATAGAGAATTTGTCAACTCCGTACACGGAATATGAATAGGGACTAGGAATGGCACATTTTCTCTAATTTAACCGACCTCGTATCTTCTACCATTTCGGAGATAGCAATAGTGGTATCACCTATTTTAGACACCCTGTATATATATATATATATATATATATATATATATATATATATATATATATATATATATATATAAAATATATATTATATATATATATATATATATATATATATATATATATATATATATATATATATATATATATATATATATATATATATATATATATATATATATATATATATAGTAGAAAAATGGAAGATTTCTTGGCCTATAGGTAATATAATAAATGTAAATGCGAAGATTTACTTCTTCGCTAGTGCAGCGAAAAGGCCGTGAATGAAAAATCAAAATCATTAGGACTATTTTTGATTCTGGTCTGGGTGACCTCCTGCTATCGATTTCTGGGCCCTCACCCATCAGCGGGCAGGCTTACACCCAGGGTGGCTCTAGAACAGACCACGATTTGACCAGAATCAAAGAGAGTCCTTATATCCAAAATGTTCGGAAAGGATGGGTAAGATGTAAAAATAGTCCTAATTATTTTTATTTTTCATTCACGGCCTTTTCGCTGCACTAGCGAAGAAGTAAACCTTCGCATTTACATTTATTATATTACCTATAGGCCAAGAAATCTTCCATTTTTCTACTATTGTTGTACAATGGTGCATTTGTACCGTCGACGTCGAGAAATTCGACATCGACATCGACATACTTTCGAGTATTATTGTGTTAGCAGCCAAACATTTTTGGAGCAACACTGGGTGAACTAGTTGGCGCGAGCCACTACATCTTACCCATCCTTTCCGAACATTTTGGATATAATGACTCTCTTTGATTCTGGTCAAACCGTGGTCTGTTCTTCAGCCACCCTGGGTGTAAGCCTGCCCGCTGATGGGTAAGGGTCCAGAAATCGATAGCAGGAGGTCACCCAGACCAGAATCAAAAATAGTCCTAATTATTTTTATTTTTCATTCACGGCCTTTTCGCTGCACTAGCGAAGAAGTAAATCTTCGCATTTACATTTATTATATTACCTATAGGCCAAGAAATCTTCCATTTTTCTACTATTGTTGTACAATGGTGCATTTGTACCGTCGACGTCGAGAAATTCGACATCGACATCGACATACTTTCGAGTATTATTGTGTTAGCAGCCAAACATTTTTGGAGCAACACTGGGTGAACTAGTTGGCGCGAGCCACTACATCTTACCCATCCTTTCCGAACATTTTGGATATAATGACTCTCTTTGATTCTGGTCAAATCGTGGTCTGTTCTTCAGCCACCCTGGGTGTAAGCCTGCCCGCTGATGGGTAAGGGTCCAGAAATCGATAGCAGGAGGTCACCCAGACCAGAATCAAAAATAGTCCTAATTATTTTTATGTTTCATTCACGGCCTTTTCGCTGCACTAGCGAAGAAGTAAATCTTCGCATTTACATTTATTATATATATATATATATATATTTGTTTTTTTTTTTGGTGTGTGTTTCAAATATAATATAATATATAATATAATATATATATATATATATATATATATATATATATATATATATATATATATATATATATATATATATATATATATATATATATATATATATATATATGTATATGTGTATATATAGTCGCACCGAGGCAAACGATGTTACTGCATCTTAAATCTGTTTTGCAAAACACAAGCAGGAAAAAACATACCATAGCGCCACCTAGCGGGTGATGGCTCTAATGCAAAAAGCAGAACACACTGAAAAGGTAAAAATCTAAGGGCGAACACGGCATCTCTAGCTTATGAGAAACGCATTTTCGCAAATTCGCCCAACTCGTCCGCACCCTTCGCGCAGAGCAAGGAGGGAGTCACGACGTCCTCACCAGAAAGACGCGTAAACCCTTAACAAAAGGCCAAGTAAGAGTAAAAAGTAGAAGTTTATTGTCCGTACAATATAAAGGAGAAAAAGAAGAATATCGGCTTTGCGGACTGTGGAAGTGTGTTCTTCTTTTGCATCAAAGTACGGGGAGTCCAAGAAAATGGACAACCCCGGACCGGGTAGACCATGACAAGCCCACACTAAATATCACAAAAACCTCGGAAGCATTCGGCCTCTCCCGAAGAGCTTCGGCGACAGGCGGGAATTTTGATTGATTTCCTAAGTTTGGCGCATGTTTGGCGTCAAAAATGCGAAACAACCTAACCTCAAATCTTAGTTATTGTTTTGGCGATCGTCTCTCTTTGGTCGTAGACTTCAAAATAAATGATTTGTTATCGTGATAAAGTATCAAACCCTTTTATGTTCATTGTAAAGTATATTATGTTGCTTCAGAGCAGAAGTATCTCTAATTTTTTTTGTCGTAACACCTATCCCTTATTTTGAAGCAAGACTATTTATTTTTGTGAATGTGTCGAGGATAATATGCGATACAAGAATTGTTTTTAATAATATGGTTCTATTATATTTTGAGTGCAGTACTTAGCTGGACAGTAAAATCGTTTAGTTGTACTGAATTGCGTTAAAATCTTCATTTGTTGTTCTTAATTTAAACGTGTAAGGGTACGTGCATAACGGAGCTGTGATACTAGATTATAGCAGAGATGAGACATGAAAGAGTAGAGTATAAGTGCTGATGGGTGTGCACAATCGAGCTTTCAAAATATAGCATTGAGCATTGAGTAGTAGATGTTTAGATGTCAGTCTCCTTTAAAATGTCACAAAGTGAGGACGATTACTTCTGTTCTGCAGCCAAAAATGGTTTATTTTAAATAGAAAAAGTAGGATTTCGATCAGAAAATATCACGTGCATCCTATAAATAAAAAATGTTTCAGTAATTAATTTTTCCACATCCATTTCAGGTAAGGTAATGATGTTATGACATATATCAGAGCGCAGAGAATTGCCAGTTCTATTCTCCATATAACAAGCGAGTATAACAAGACATACTAGATGTACATAAAACTTCGTAGTGCACGCTTGTATTTAAATATACGACAATAAGCGCTGTTAAAAGCAATCTATCATCTCTTCTATAATCTAGTATCACAGCTCCGTAATGCACGTACCCTTACATAGGTATCTATATAGAATTTAGTTTATATTAAATAAAAAGCATACATAATATTAAAGTCCTTTATTTAAACTTAGTTTTAAGAAATCCACAGTTTCGATTAGGTACAACCCGTAAGAAGAAACTGCAAGAAACTTGCGAGTGATTTTTTTTTAAAACCAACTTATTATCCTACATAATATCACTCAGAATTTATTATAAAGGTAAAATACAATAACTATTGGCTTACACCCCTACACGATATGTACATATTTATATATTTTAATTTTTATAGTATGTACCAACTAGAAATTACAGTTTATACATCTAAATAAAACCTAAACCATACTACAGAACTACAATTAGCGATTTTATAATAATTATATAATACAAAAGCAAGCCCCGTCACCATTACCTGGCATACAAAATAAATATAAAAACCCTTAACCAATACTATTTCTTTCTCTTTGTTGGAACAGATGCTAATTATAATTAAACAAATATTTTTCACAAATTAACTGTATAAGCACAATATTTTTCACAAAACAAGGCAAAACGATTTACAAAAGCGAAGAGTTCAAAAAATTGCGTGGTAACACGACAATCAAAGACATAAGTCTAGAAAAAGGCGGCAAACAGACGTAAATGTATGGTTAGGTTAAGTCTTTGTATACGAGTTGTTCGCAAATTTAAATTCGCGCCCCCACCACCTCTCGCCGAAGCTCTCCGAATCTCTGGAAGGGGCCGAATGCCTCCGAGGTTGGGTTGGGTTTGATTTTTTTTTCTTTTGTGATAATTAGTGTCGTCTGACCATGACAGCTGTTTCGTCCTTGTTAGGACTCATTCAGACAGCCATAACCCAATCGCACCGAGGCAAACGATGTTACTGCATTTTAAATCCGTTTTGCAAAACACAAGCAGGAAAAAACATACCATATCGCCACCTAGCGGGTCCTGGCTCTAATGCAAAAAGCAGAACACACTGAAAAGGGAAAAATCTAAGGGCGAACACGGCATCTCTAGCTTATGAGAAACGCATTTTCGCAAATTCGCCCAATTGCGAAAATGCGTTTCTGTATAGGCGCGAGCAAAAGTAGAGAAACAAATATGTTGAACTAAATGTTCATTCACTGTTTGATTTTTGTACTGAATTATACTTTGTACTTTATTACTTCATAAAGTCGTGAATATGCCTAGGGGTGTCCATTTGTCTTTGCAAATAAGGCAGCTTATTATTTCAAAATATAAAACTGGTGTTAAACAAACCATCATTGCTAAGCAACTTCATTTACACCGGTCAATTATTTCAAAAACTATTAAGATGTTTTGGCTTCGCAGAACCTTAGTAAGCCCACCTAAGACCGGCAGACCAAGAAAAACAACATCTAAAATTGATAACAAAATTAAAAGTTTGGCAGCTAATAATCCAATTAAAACTGCTATAGATATTAAAACTTTGTCGGAGAAAGTAGATATCTCTGTTCATACAGTTAGAAGACTTTTACAAGAACTTGACTAACCTGCACGAAAGCCGGCTAAAATACCATTTATTTCAAGGAAAAACAGGATCGCCCTACTTGAATTTGCTAATGAGCATTTGAACTGGTCAGAAACAAAGTTGAAAACAATTCTTTTTTCTGATGAGAGCAAGTTTAATATAAGTTCCTCTGATGGTATTCTATGGGTAAGACCTCCTAAGAACCGACGATTTGACTCCAAGTATACTTTGATATATATATATATATATATATATATATATATATATATATATATATATATATATATATATATACATATATATATATATATATATATATATATATATATATATATATATATATATATATATATATATATATATACAGGGTGCGCCAAACTCAGTGGCCTATTAGAAGTATTTAGAAAACGACAGAATATGTTTTTCTGAAAACTTGGGTGTGGTTATAGGAGCTGGTGTTCTATCGTTTAAAAATATTTTGAAAGAGGCAGTGTTGCCAGATCATTCTGAAACTCATAGCAACTTCGGAATTTTAAATGAGACACCCTGTATATTATTTTACATTTTGTTCTGATTAATAATAAAAAATTTTTTGGTGTATAATATCCTATGCCGATCTCTGATAGTTTTTGAAATATTAATACATAAGTAAATTTTTGGGGCTAAAACATGCTCCCTAAAAAATCAAATATTTTTGTGACCAAGGCACCTAGAAAGTTAAAATTTTTGCGGAAGTTTCCCAAAATATTGCTTTCTTAGAATTTTGACAAATTATTAAAGTATTTTTATACAGGGCGTCTCAAAAAAATGGTATCTTCGTAATATAAATAAATGCAAAAAACTCAACTTTTTTAAATAGAACACCCTGTATTTTATTTTTTTAACAAAAACTAGAACAAATTTCCTACCAAACTGTATACCATGTTCCTATACCTATCTTTAACCGTTTCGAACTTACAGGCATTTTAGAAAATTAATAACTAAATAAAAATGTTTTAAAACATTTTAATAGTAGACTTTGGCAGAATTTGTCCGGAAACAAATAAAAAATAAAAATGTCAAGTAAATTGGTTTTGGGGAAAGGTCTATTTTTAAATTATCAAACAAATTAGCAAAATTTTCTTAAATTTTAAAATGAAAGAATGTTATTAATTTATGCTTACATGGTAAGTAAGGAATGAAATTGTACAAAAAAAAACAAATATAAAAGTATTACAAAAATAAAACTAATAACTAAATTGTTTGAAATGTCCCCCGTTTGCTCTTAAGCAATCATGAATAGACGTTGTTACATGGTCTGTTGTAGCTCTCCGTATTTCTTCTCCATCTATAGCTCCTAGAGTTGCCCTTACTCGTTGCTCTAGATCCTGCTTGGTGGTAACTGGTGTTTTATAAACTCTTTCTTTTATTGTACCCCACAAATAAAAATCTAATGGGGTAAGATCCGGAGATCTTGGGGGCCAGTTCCATGGTCCTTGTCGACCAATCCATCTGTCTTCAAACATGTTAAATAATTCTATACGCACTTCATTGGTAGAATGGGCTCCATCTAACTGATACCAGCAGTTTCCAAGCATATTTAATGGTAAATCATCTAAAAAGTCCGAAACAGTGGTCCTTAATATTTCGAAATATTTTGCGCCCGTTAAGTTATCGTCGTAAATCCAAAAGGCCATTTTATTATCCGATAGCAAACAAAAAACGTTAAAACTGAACTGATACTGGAAACTTTTTTCTCTTACGAAGTGGGGATGTTCTCTAGACCAAAAATGGGAGTTTCTTCGATTAAAAATGCCTTCCCTTGAAAACTTAGCTTCATCTGTCCAAATGATCTTTTTTAAAAAATCGGGGTCTTCTTGTGTCCGGACTAATATAATTTCACAAAATTCTACACGTTTTAGAGGATCATTTTGTTGAAGTGCCTGAAGTGTAATAAGTTTGTAATCATGCATTTTATGATTATGTAAGATTCGCTCTATGGATTTATATGTGAGTCCTAAGTCGTTTCTGCACTGTATATGGACGCATACGGCAATGCATGAAAATATACCAGAACATTAATTTAATTTTCTTCATTACCTGTTACCGGTTTAATTTGAATTCTGGGCGCTTTAACATTATTATACTGCAACATATTTCTTTCCATTCTTTTAAACTTTTTTGGTGTTATTGGAGGTGAATTCGGATACAGCTCGTTGAATCGTCTACATGTTCTTGATATAATTTTATTACACTCTCCGTGTATGAAAAATAAATTCAAAATTTCTGCATAGAATAAGAGTTATTTGCCATTTTGTTTGGTAATTTAAAAAATAGACCTTTCCCCAAACCCAATTTACTTGACATGTTTTCTTTTTCATTTGTTTCTAAACAAATTCTGCCAAAACCTACTATTAAATGTTTTTAAACATTTTTATTTAGTTATTAATTTTCTAAAATGCCTGTAAGTTCGAAACGGTTAAAGATAGGTATAGGAACATGGTATACAGTTTGGTAGGAAATTTGTTCTAGTTTTTGTTAAAAAAATAAAATACAGGGTGTTCTATTTAAAAAAGTTGAGTTTTTTTGCATTTATTTATATTACGAAGATACAATTTTTTTGAGACGTCCTGTATAAAAATACTTTAATAATTCGTCAAAATTCTAAAAAAGCAATATTTTGGGAAACTTCTGCAACAATTTTAACTTTCTAGGTGCCTTGGTTACAAAAATATTTGATTTTTTAGTTAGCATGTTTTAGCCCCAAAAATTTACTTATGAATTAATATTTCAAAAACTATCAGAGATAGGCATAGGATATTATACACAAAAAAAATTTGTTTTATAAATCAGAATGAAAATGTAAAATAATATACAGGGTGTCTCATTTAAAATTCCGAAGTTGCTATGAGTTTCAGAATGATCTGGCAACACTGCTTCTTTCAAAATATTTTTAAACGATAGAACACCAGTTCCTATAACCACATCCAAGTTTTCAGAAAAACATCTTCTGTCGTTTTCTAAATACTTCTAATAGGCCACTGAGTTTGGCGCACCCTGTATATATATATATATATATATATATATATATATATATATATATATATATATATATATATATATATATATATATATATATATATATATATATATATAAGTGACATACGGATGCGAAACCTGGATACTAAAAACAGACATAACAAGAAAACTCCAGGTAGCACAAAGGGCTATGGAACGATGCATGCTAGGAATAACTAGGAGGGACCGCAAGAGAATAGAGTGGATAAGACAGAAAACCCAGGTAATAGACGTCGTCCACAGAATCAAGTCCCTAAAATGGCAATGGGCAGGACACTTGGCGAGAAGAACTGACAATAGATGGACCACAAGAATTACACAATGGTACCCCAGAGGCGTGAAAAGACCAAGAAGACGCCTAAATTTGAGATGGGACCATGATATACAGAAATTATCAGGATTAACCTGGGCCCGCATAGCCAACAATAGACAACAATGGACCGAAATGATGATGATGATGATGATGATGATGATGATGATGATGATGATGATGATATATATATATATATATATATATATATATATATATATATATATATATATATATATATTGATGTATGAGATAGAGATGAACAATTGAATGTAATTGGAATTTAATATATTTTTAGTAAATTTACAAAGGCAATAAATCAGAATAGAAGTTAATTCAGGCTTAGCTTTAAGAAAAAAGAGAATCCACAGCTAAGTGCATCGAAATTGCTGAGGTGGTAAGAAATTAAATTTTATTTTTAAATATTTGCAAAAGTAGCCAAATAAGCTGAAACAAACTCATATTTATGAAATCCGAAAAATGTCATTCTAGGCAATCATTAATATAAAAGGTGTTCCCGTTAAAAAAGTAAAGTTATACTTTGCGATCATCACTTGTTTTTCTTTTTTAGCAGATTCTTACGGTTCAGATGAAATTCTAAAATTTTTGTTATTACAATTGTTTGATTTCTTCAAAAGCTGTATAGTAAAGTATATGTGACTATGTGACGCGCTCCTTGTTTTTCTGTTAGGAACAGTCAAGGGAGAAATAATAGCAAATAGTACTTCTAAGCATAATCCGTAAAATATCTGTAAAAAAGAGACGGATTCCCAACAACGCAGCGAGAGCGATTTGTCTTTTAATAAAAAAATAGTTTTATCAACCTATACTGACGGAGCCTGCACATGGCGTAAAATGTACATATTTGGCACAAAGCTATAACAAAACGACACTAAGTACTATTTGTATGCACTTACAAGATTCAGTTCCTTCACTGTCCAATAACAGATGAGGTTGCGAAAGTGTTCGTCTTGATTCTAGGTGTTTTTGCTTTAAATTTTCTCTTTCTATTTGTTGGGCACTTCGTCGATCAGGGACTGATGTTTGTGACATATTGTTCTTACCAGGCACCTTAAATTAAAAAGTGAACCACAATTAAATCAAGGCGATAAATATTTTGGTTTCAAAATTCTGCTTAGAAATCACGGAGGCGTTATATTTATAAATATTTTGGTTTCAAAATTCTGCTTAGAAATTACGGCGGCGTTCTATTTTTATAATAATCATAAAAAGGCTTTTAGAGAGAACGTTAGTACAAGGACATTGTTATAAAATTGTTATGTTGTTCATTTGAAATAAACCAATTTATATTTCTTTTTTGCTAACACTACTGCCACGATGGATTAACTAAATTAAAATTTATTTTCAGTTTCATTAGATAATCACAAGTGTTGCTCGTTTAAGCGTATTAGTACTGTATATTCCAAGAGCGCTAGTGCACGGGCGTATCTCCCTCCCCCTAACAAACCTGCGCTAAGATACATTGAGCACTGACGAATATGTTGGACAGCATGGTTGGTAATATGCTCGTGAATTTATTACGAACTAATATGCTGCTGTTTACCAGTGGCCATATGCAGACCTCTATTTTTGGGGGGGCTTAAGCCCCTGGTTTATATTTTGGGGGGGGGGCTTGGGCTTAAGCCCCGGTTTATATATAGGCGGTTAGGCTTTTCAGTTCGATTTGGGGGGCTAATTGGAGATTTGGGGGGCTTAGCCCCCCGTGCCCCCATCTAAAAATGCCTATGCCAGTGGCGCAATAGTATGTTTGATATCAAAATACGTATTTTGTAAATAAACGAAGAACTTTTAGTTTTCTCTATCCAGTGTACACAGCATATGCGATCCGCTGAAATGAATATCAGAAGACTTGAGGAATTTCCTTTTGCGGAAAAGACCACGAAAAACTACATCTACGCAAGTTGACACGTCTTATCCTAAAAACATTGGTTATAGAGGCGCAAAACTTGTCCAACTTTTTTTTAAGTGCCTACTAATTCCTCACAACTTAGATTGCTTACTTAAGGCGGCATTTTCCACGTGGCGTCCATGTTGGCCAACTTAATTTCATTCTGACATGTTTTTTTGGCTTTAAAATTTTAAACAATATCATTATAAGTAGGTATATTAAGTCTAGCTTCATATGCTGCAAACAATTTTTAGTCAATTATTTGAAGTTTCAACATGTATAATGATTTCATTCAGAAGATTAATATGTTAAAAGATCTATGGTGACATTTTTTCTGTCACTAGGACCTCAACATTATTTGTAAATATTGTTTTCCTAAAATAAATCATCGAATATCTTGAAACTTTTGTTAATACGTTAAAAATACCTATAGAATATGAAGATATACTTAATATACCTATTTATAATGTTATTGTTAAAAATTTTAAAGCTGAAAAATCATGTCAAAATGAAATTAAGTTGGCCAACATGGACGCCATGTGGAAAATGCCGCCTTAATCGCCTTATGGATTTTATGGATTTTATACCTGTGAAGTGCACTCAGAATGTATAAATCCTTCGTTAGTGTTTGGCTGTGGCTGATTCTTATATTGATGGATAGACGTTTTTGGTGTACATAAATAAGCTTTATTCCCATATATTTGATACTGAACTTCTTCTGCTTTATCCTTTAATACTTCTGGCGATCTGAAATAAAACAAAATTATAAAGTCACTACAACCACCAATATACAGTGATGCCAGTTAATGAGGTACAAGGGTTGCATGTGAATATTTATATTTGAAAACGAGTAACCTGAAATCCATTTAACTTACTAAATTCAAAATTGGCGGAATTGTGTTTCTGAAACTAAGAAATAATAATAGGTATGTAAAGATTTTAAAAATTGATCCAACTGGGCGGGTTTTGAAAAGAAAATAATTTGACAGTAAAGTATAGCGAGTGAAAGATTGCATGAGACGAAAGGGGGAATTTTGGCATAAAAAGCGGTATATTCTAGATTTACTGGTCAAACCATAGGCGTCCGCAGAAACTATATTCTAAGAACGAAAATAAAGCTTTATTCTTCAGGTTCATTACTAAAATTATTTGAATCAAAATATTTACAGGCAAAAGAAAAAAAAATGATTTACACTCTTATTTTAAATATAAATAATTTAAAAAACCCGAATAACATGCGTGAAAAAACCATCTGCAAAATCAGAGAAGTTTACCCATTTTCTATAGAACTGTTAATTGTATGATATAAAAACGCAGAATGCCTAATTGGCAAAATATATTTCTTGTATTTAAAATTATTGTAAAACTAGTAAAGACGTGAAAAATGTGTAAACTGAAAGTGTACCAAAAATTTGTTTTAATAATTCACAGCAGAGGACATTTTTTAGCACTAAGTAACTACCTAGAACAAGTAATTAATTTTCTTCGTTTGGTTCATCGTCATCGTCGGAAATATCAGAAAAAGTATCTTCACTGTCACTTTCTTCTCCTAAGTTAAGTATTATTCTTTCCTGTATTTCCTCCATATATTGATCCGTTTCCCAGTACTTATTCTCTATTTTAATAACATGTTCACACACTTTTTGCCAGTCGTCAGAGGAAATTGAATTTATAGCCTCTACTGTTAAAGCAATTAATTTCTTTATTGTAAACTCTCCTTTTGTATTATGGCTTCTTACATAATGTTTAACCTGAGCCCAAATTAATTCAATTGGATTTAATTCACACATATAAGGAGGCGTTCGAAGTGGAGTGTGTCCCCAACTTTTTAACAAATTATCGCTTTTGTAATATTTTTGATCAGGTGGCGGTTTATGGAGACAGGCTAATTCGTATAATTCAAACTTTCTTGAAGTCGGGTCGTGAGGTATACCCTTTTTTGTTAGCCATTTCGCTTTTTAAAGAAGATTTATTGGGAGGTTTATCTTGAAGAACGGGGTGATATGGAGCCTTATCTAAAACGATAACGCTATTGGGCGGAATGTTTGGTAATAACTTTTCATTTAACCATTTAGTTTTGGTTCATTTGGCCGTGGTAATCCCCACTTGCTTGACCTGCCTTAAAAATTAGACTTGCATTTGGAACAAACCCATCTTTTGAACCGGCGTGTACGACGATTAATCGGCCTAAAAAAACATAAACATAGCAGTATATCCATTGATTCTAGAGCAGACCCATGATGTATCTTCGGTTATTTTTATGGGTCGTGTCATACAAAATTAGGCTTTCCTTAACAACGTCGTAGCAACGTACTTAAGAATACGTTATTTTTAATCCCTTGACGACGCGAGTCTTAATTATGTATTGGAATCAAACAAATAATGCTTAAACAGCTAGTTACGTGTCTATCGTAATTTATTTATTTGTGCTGTAAATATAACATACAGTTCTTATTCCTTTTACTTTTTTTTTAAATGTTTTCACAAAACAGTTCAAAAAAGCAATCATTAACGGTATCCTTTGTCAGCATTAATAAAGTACTTAGTGTCTAAAACAGCCACTACACGATCAATAGTATTGTCAATAATACTTCTTTGCTCATATATATGTATATATATATATATATATATATATATATATATATATATATATATATATATATATATATATATATTCCGGGTGTCCCTGGGAAGTGGCTCGCCTCTATAACTTTTTTGTTTTTGTTGATACAAATTTGCAATTTTAAGGATATTTATAAGGCATTACAGTACATTTTTTCACAAGTGATTCAACTTTTTTCAACTTTTGGTTTTCCGGGAAATGACATCAACTTTTGAATTTTAAATGGGACACCCTTTTTATTTTTTATATTTTTGACTCTGGGTTACATTTTGAATATAACTATTTGCCACTTGTCACTTTTTGTTATGTAAAAAAAAATTTTATTTCAAAATTAACTTTTTAGTCTAGAGTGCCACGGATATGTTTAAGTCGTTAATATTGGTATTAGCAACAGAGGAAAATGTTTTTAATGGAAACCGAAATAATAACAACAATAGTAAAATACTAGCTTTAAGAAATAATGACGTGTTGGGTGACGGCGTTCATCTTTCGGTGTAAATTCGAGCTGCATCAGTTTACTTTTGTCCACACTCGCCAAAAACTAAAAGCATGTCAATTTTTTCACTTCTTGAATAATTTTCCATCTTGTAGATTAGAAATTCCAAAAGTATTAAACAATACTGACAACAAAAATCCACATTCACTAGACTTTTGGTTTCAAAGCCACCTTAGTTCGGTTGTTTCACGACATTACTATTATTGTCCTCTCAGTCATGACCTACTGTCTTGACTAAACTCCATAAAAAATCCATTTATGGAACAATGCATTGGTTCAACGTAGGGGTAACGTTTTTTTAGTTTTTTAGGAGTAGTTGAGTTAAAACCTTATAATGTGGGATATCAAATTATTCGTAATAAAATGGTCTTTTATTCTAACTGCACGAGCCACCCTGTTCCCATTTGAAAAAAACGGGTAAAATAAGTTTGAAAATTAAATTGCTCATAATTTGAAAATTATGAATAAAAATAGGAAAACGTAATTTTTCCCTTGTTTTTAAAATTAAAATAAACGACTTTAACATTCTCATAGCACTCTAGACTAAAAAATAAATTTCGGAAAAATATTTTTTTTACTTGACAAAAACTGACCATAGTTGTATTCAGAATGTTACTCTGAGTCAAACAAAACATAAAAATACCGGGTGTCCCATTTAAAAATTAAAAGTTAATCTCGTTTCCGGTTAAACCGGAAGCTGGAACAGGTCAAGTCATCTGTTAAAAAATGCAATTTTATCTCTTACAAACACAGTCCAAATTATATCTTTTTATCTTAAAAAACAAAAAAGTTATAGGGGCGAGCCACCCCCTTGGGACACCCAGTATATATATATATATATATATATATATATATATATATATATATATATATATATATATATATATATATATATATATATATATATATATATATATATATATATTAAGTATTGACAATAATATTGAACTTGTAGTGGCTGCTTCAAAGAAGACTGTGCAAGCCATTTTAGCTCAGTTTGCTGCAACTGTTATAAAACAAAACATTATATATGTTTAAAAGAATTTACAGATATTTCATTTAAAAATAATATAGGTATATGTGGTACTTATAATTTTAGTACGTCAACAGTACTTATTATTTTTTGGCATAATTTTTTTACTCCCTTTAAAAATCTTTCTTCTGCATTATTGAAATGTAATGAAAACGAAATTTATTAAGATCTGCAGTAAATCCTTATTCGAAACATTACCTTTGAATGGAAATCTTAATTTACCTGTACTACTTATGTTGCTGACAACTCCAAATACCTCCTCACTCTGCCAACATTTCTTAAAAGTAAGGTCATTATCGACCCAAGTTTCATCCAAGTATATAATATGGCGTTGTTCATCTCGGTATTTCTTTATACTTCTCATAAATTTGTATCGCAGATGTAGAATATGTGGCTTTTCCACTAAGAGTTTTCGTTTATTCTGACATTTTGGCCAGTAAAATCCATTAGCCTTTAAAAGTTTTCTTAACGAATCCTTACAGTATGGGAAATCCATCTCACTTTTAAGTTTAACCAGCAATTTATTGCAGGTCGGTACAACATTATATTCACAATAAAATTTTTCTATAAGTCGCCTGATAATTGGAAAATCGGCCTGATCAATTTTTTGAATGATAGAGGGCGGGGACGTTTTGTGCCAGGCGAAAGTAAATGTTTTCCTGGACCGCTCGAAAAAGAAAACTGAAAATTCTGTTCGTGGCATTTTTCGATTCACAAAAAAGTAGCGCCATGACGTGCAAACCACAACCTTCTATCTCTACTAATATCTGAGATAACCCGCAATTACAACGAAATCCGGACACCCTGTACACGTACTGTAAAAAAATATAGATTTTCTTTTGTCTAAAGAAGTGTTGAAGACTGTGGATCTGTTTTAGCTTAAATCTATTTCGAGGTTACTACAGAGTGCGTATTAGAGTTACATTTTTCTATCTAGATGGTCGTAGAGCACAAAAATACCACACAAAATATTGTTCGCCACCCCCTACTTCGTCACACCCCTCCGGCAAACCAGTTTTAAAATTATCGTTTTAGCGAGACACAGAAACAATCAATAAAAAAAGAATTGTGACAAGTATGAGAATTAGATTACCTGCTTCAGGAACGAAGGGTGGGACACTTAAATAGTCAGAAAGATCAGTTTCTTTTCTTGTACTTAATGTAAGTAGTAATAACTTGCAGACGTAGGTTATTCTTCTGAAGCTCACTCAAAAATCATTTTTTTCATACATTCATTAACTTTCATCTGCTACACCAAATGTAGCAATAGTTTACATTAGCCCTATTATTAGGACTGAAGTGAAATAGATTACTAAGTACATTTGCTCGTAACCGTGATAAATACCTTTCTAACAAATTTTATTACAGCTACTTATTTTGTTCAAGTACCCTTAAAACAATTCAAGGTAATTTTTGTGCAAAACATTTTTTAAACAGACACTAGAGGTCTCTCATTATTTCAGTCTTACATTTTCTAAGTACCGATTGGGCTTAAAGCTTCCCTTAGAAATTATACAGTAGTGATAGAAAAGTTCCATGTATATTAACTGACTATCCTGATTACCTGGCTTGTAATAACTGTGAGTACTGTTGTTGTTGAGATCTAAGCTGTTGTGTGTAATACTGCTGTGACTTTGGAATCATATGTTGTTGAAGAGCGTGTGGGCCATATTGCAGCTCAGTTGGTGCAGCTGTACATACTGTAACGAAATTATACATATAAACTTATACATAAAAATCAAATATGGTTGATTCCTATGAGATGTTTAAATCTTGAATTTTGGACAACAACATTTTTTAAAGAGAAATATGTATGTTTGTCCTACTTAATGCTTCTAATAAATAATTGTGTGCTCTTACACAGTTTAATGTTTAATTTTAGAAATAGGTCTTTTAAACATACAACTACATATTGTTGGCCTAGCTATTATTTTACAAACCCAGACTAGTTTATACTGTTTGTACAAACTATTTTTGACAATTTCATATAAGGAGCAGGTGAATGGGATGCAACTGTATTCATAGTAGTGCATCCGTACAATTGTATCCGTACATCTGTAGTCGCATGTCTGTATTCGTACAACCCTATCGATACAACGGATCCATTGGTGCCATTTGGCACGGAAGCCATAGGCATCAGATGGATCATTGTCTACCCCAAGGCCCCGTGAGAATCTAGCCCTACAATCTCTTAAGTAATATGTAAGTTAAGTGACTAAATTATGTAATATTATTCGGTCTTGTTTTTCAGACTGCTTAATATAAAGTGTTTTTGTAAACCCTACTATCTCCTCTATCCCCTCCCTCTTTCTCTACAAACCCCTCAACGTGACATTTTGGTGATGCGCCGAATTTTAGGCGCCAACGTGACATTTACATAGCTATTAGGCGCATACGTGACAATATCTTTGAAAATAAAATATGTAAAAGGTGAAGAATCCGGCGACAAGGTGGCAACGGCGGACTGGGCAGAAGAATGGCAGCGTTGGACCCTCTGACGGCGAACGGGCGAACGAGAGAGGAGGGAGCGGTACTTTTGGAGGGACAGCTCGATGTGGCGTGAGGGATTATTTTAAGTTGTGGTGTATTATTATTATTATTATTATTAGTATATACATGGTTTAAAGATTACTTAATAAATAGGTGGCAGGTAGTAAAATGTAATGAATATGTTTCAAAAAAAAAAAGAAATTAATGTTGGTGTGCCTCAGGGTAGTATACTTGGTCCTTTACTTTTTATAATTTATATAAATGATTTGATTAATATTTTGGGAGATTTTAAATTCCATTTTTTTGCAGACGACACAGTAATTTACTTGTCTGATAAGGATTTTGATTTGATGACACAGAAAATGAATATAAAATTAAATAATATATATAAATGGATGAGTGTAAATAAGCTTAAAATTAATATTGATAAAACTAAATGTTTATTATTAGGTTCTGAAAAACAATATAATGAATTTAAGACAAAAAATTTGGATTTCAAAATAAATGATGAAATTGTTGAAGTTGTAAATAAAGTTAAATACTTAGGAGTAATTATTGATAAAAATTTAAAGTTTAATGATCATGTAGATTATGTTTGTAAAAAAATAACAAAAAAATTGGGAGTTTTAAGTAGATTGAGAGAGTATTTAAGTATTTATAGTAGGAAGTTAGTATTTAATTCAATTGTTCTACCTCATTTTATTTTCTGTAGTTCAATTTTATATATGTGTTCACAACAGAATAAAAAAAGATTACAAGTACTACAGAATAGAGCCATGAGAATAATACTGGGGTGTGATAAATACACTAAAATAACCGATATGTTAACAAGTTTAAAATGGATGAATATAGAGAACTTTTTACTTTACCGCACTCTTATTTTTATTCATAAAATAAATTTAAATTTATCAGCACCTTATTATAACAATTTTTTGACTAAATTTGATGAAATTCATGAATACAATACAAGGGGAAAAAATAATTTCATTTTGGGACATAGGAATTTAAAACAAACCCAAAATTCTATTTTTTTTAAAGGTATTTTAGAGTATAATAAAATAAGTAATGAAATTAAAGAGAGCAGTTTAAAATCATTTATTAAAAAATTAAAAAAGAAAATTTTAAGCAATTTAAGCCTTATTCGATAAAATTCAAAATGGATTAAAATTACCTATCTGCAAAACAAAAGCAAGAAAGAAGAATTATAGAATAAATTAGATGTTATATTTTAAAATTATATTGAATAGCTTTGTTGTAGCTAATAAACTTTGTTATTATTATTATTATTATTATTATTATTATTATTATTATTATTTTGCGAAAATAAAGACATTAACTATTAAAAAGTGTGTTAAAAGTTCAGAAGTGGGATAAACTACGTGCTAGTGGTGTTTTTAGTGGCGAGACGTTATTAAATTGCGTGAAAACAAGGCGGTAAAGTTTTAGTTTCGGCGGTCCTGTTGGTGTAATCAGAGGTGACGAAACAAAATGGCAGACAAAAATCAAAAAGAGAGACCAGCAAGTTTGAGCGGCGATTCAGAGTTGGATTACGAGCCCGAGGTGGAAAGAAATGAAGACGGCGACCAGGCCAATTTAATAGCAGAGCTGTTGGAAGGCGGATTAGCAAAAAGCATCCAAGAAATTGTGGCGAGAGAGACTGCTAAAGCGATGGAGCAGGTAACCGGCGAAAAGAATGCTCTTGGCTTGGGGGCTCAGGCGGGCCCATCAGGTGAGCGTAGTTATAAGGCGGTAGCTGGCGGTAGCGAGGCAGACGGGGCGGAGTCTGCATGCAACACTTCGTGTTCAGGGGCGACTAGGACTCGGGCGGGCGCTGAGATCCTGGAACCATTCGATCCTGATAACAAAGACTGCAAAGTTGACAGGTGGCTCAGTAAAATCGACCAGTTAGGGCGTATTCATGGATGGTCGGAATACGAGCGGGCTTATTTTATGCAGGCAAAATTGCAGGGCGCTGCAAGGAACTGGTATAATAGGCTCGATCGATATGACCAGACATGGGGCGAGTGGAAAGTGGCGATTGCACAGGCATTTCCAAGACAGCACGATTATGCTGAGCTACTTCTTGAAATGCTGGCGCGGGTGAAAATAGAAGGCGAGTCCATGACTCATTACTATCATGACAAAATGTCAAAGCTAGCAAGGTGTGAAATTGCAGACGAAAAGGCAATTTCATGTGTGATCAACGGTCTCCCTAGGGAATTGCAGGGGAATGCAAGGGCGTTCAAATGCAGTTCTCCTGGCGAACTGTATACTGGGTTTCTGTCTTCGTTTGACAGGTATCAGAAGCAAACAGGCGACAAGAGGCGTAACACAAGCGAACAAGGGAGTGGCACTACCCAGAAAATATCAAGGCGACCGGTGGAAGAGACAGGTATTCGGTGCTATAACTGCCAGCAGATAGGCAGTCATCTGAGCAGGGATTGCCCGAACCCAAGAGTGGAGCGGTGTATCCGGTGCAGGCAACCGGGACATGACCACTACTCGTGTCCGGAGAGGCGACAGGGTGGACCAAAGCCGGCTGGTTTTTCACGTGGTGGCCATACATTCACAAAACGGCGGGCGCAGGTAAGAATTGTTGAAGTGTGTGACAATACTTATAAGAAATCGGCAATTATGGAGGATGGTAGGCGTTTGAGGGCGTATATAGACACGGGCAGTGAGAGAAATGTGATAACGGGCGAATGTTTTGACTTACTCGGCGACCTCAAAGTTAGACCATCTTCCGTAATTCTGAAAGGGTTTGGCGGGGCGCTATGCACAGTGAGGGGCGAGACGGAGCTACCAGTCACTGTGGATGGTGTCCCTTTAACTGTAATGGCGTTAATCGCCGAGTGTGACCTTGCTGGCGCTGATCTTCTTTTAGGGCAACCGGCGTTAGCGACCCCTGGCGTCAAACTTACAGTGCAGGGTGGCGAGGCGCAGCTGACTTCTACCCAAAAGGCGGAAAACTTCATTCAGCTGATAACTTTGGATGAAGATGATATCGAGGCGAAAATCACACATCGAGTGCTTCCACTACAGCATGTTCTGGTAGCCCCAGGCGAAGAGGCTCAAGTGGAGGTGGAGGTGGAAGACATGCATGTTGGCGAGAAATGCTGGGTACCTGCAAGGCGATTCGAGTGCAACGGAGCACTAGTGGCAATCGGAAACCACATTTTGGAAGGCGGATCAGCTGGCGTGCTGACAGTGACAAACTGTGGCACCCAACCCGTACAGTGGCAAGCTGGGCAAGTGATGGCAAGGGCGACGATGTTAGGTCCAACTGTCAAGGTACACAAATTTGCGGTGAGTACAAATTTAAATGATGATAATGGCGAAAGTAGTATGTTTGATTTGACATGTGTGCATGTAGGTGACATAGGTGCGCATGATAGGCGGCGATTGCTCCAATTACTGTCAAAAATGAGAGGGTGTTTCTCAAGTAGCGATACTGATCTAGGTCTTACTACTGAATGCTGTGACTATCAAGGATCGTAGTCCCATGCCTTTGGTGGAGGATCAGTTAAACAAATTGGCGGGAAAATGTTTCTACACTACCCTTGATTTGGCGCAGGGGTATCATCAGGTACCAATGCACGAAGATTCTATATCAAAGACGGCGTTTGTGACTCCCGATGGCCACTATGAGTATCTACGTGTACCATTTGGTTTGGCGAATGCACCGGCGGTATTTCAACGAGTGGTGAACAAAATGTTGCAAGGATTACAGAATGATCTTGTGTTGGCGTATATGGATGACGTTCTGCTGCCTACGGCGACACTGCGAGAGGGTTTACTTCTGCTTGAACGTGTTCTTGACATGGTGGCGAAGGCGGGGTTAAAATTGAACTTATCAAAGTGCAAATTTTTTAGAGACGAAGTTAGAATATTTGGGGCATGAAATAAGTGCTGCAGGTATACGTCCAGGCGAAAAGAAAGTACAGGCGGTAAAACAGTTTCCTACACCTACTACCGTACATGGTGTTAGACAGTTTATAGGTTTGGCGAGTTATTTTAGGAAATTTGTGAAAGGCTTTGCAATAATCGCTAGACCTTTGACAAATTTAACTAAGAAGGACATATCATGGCGCTGGGAGGCGACTGAGCAGGCGGCTTTTGACAAACTTAAATGTTTGCTATCAGAAAGACCAGTTTTGGCATTGTATGACAGTAAGGCTGTTACTGAAGTACATACTGATGCGAGTAAATGGGGCGTGGCAGGAATTTTACTGCAACAACAGGAGAATGAGGCGTTACAACCAGTTTTCTACTATAGCCGAGCTACTACAATAGCAGAGCAGGCGTGGCACAGCTATGAACTTGAAACTTTGGCGATAGTGGAGGCGACAAAGCGTTTTAGGGTGTATTTAATCGGAGTACACTTTAAGGTGGTAACAGACTGTTCGGCAGTAAGGGCGACTTTGCTGAAGAGAGATCTGGTACCTAGAGTAGCTCGATGGTGGATATCGCTACAGGAATATGACATGGAAATTGAGTATAGACCTAACGCGAAGATGCAACATCTTGATGCTTTGAGTAGAAACCCGGCAAATGTATGTATGGTAACTATGACAGAGGGAGATTGGTTTTTAACAGTACAGTTACAAGACGACAAAGCGCAGGCGATTGTGACTGCTTTGACTGCAGGAACGGCGGATAAAGGCGTGAAACAGGTGTATAAGGTAGTAAATGGGCGATTATATAGAAAAACTTTATTGGGCGATAGATTGTATGTTCCATCAATGGCGAGATTTAATTTGGCGCGCAGACATCATGATGACATTGGGCATCCGGGCGTTGAACGATGTTTGAATTTGGTAAAACAAACTTATTGGTTTCCTAAAATGGGGCGGTTTATTAAAAAGTATGTGCAGGCGTGCATTAGCTGTGCTTTTGGGAAAGGCGACCATGGGCGGGCAGCAGGATTACTGCACCCTATTGAAAAGGTGGCGATACCATTTCACACGGTACATATTGATCATGTTGGCCCGTTCTCTAAAAGTACAAAAGGGAATCAATATGTGCTCATGGTGGTAGATGCTTTTACTAAGTACACTTTGGCGAAGCCGACGAGGACTTTACGGTCTTCTGAGGCTATTCAAAAATTGAGAGAGGTATTTGGCGAATTTGGATATCCACGGCGTATTATTTCCGATCGAGGACTGGCGTTTACTAGCAAAGAGTTTGCTAAGTATGTGGCGGAAAAGGGTGTTAAGCATGTGCTGAATGCAATTGCAACACCCAGGGCGAATGGTCAAGTGGAGCGACAGAACCGCACTTTGCTGAATGCGATTGAAGCAAGTGCAGCATCTGAAGTGACTTGGGATGAGAAGCTTCCAGAAATTATATGGGGTATGAATCAAACAGCAAATCAAAGTTCTGGCTTTTCTCCGGCACAACTGATGTTTACTCAAACAAGTGGAACAAATGCAGAGCTGACTGGCGATGTGCAAGAGACAAACTTAGCACAAGGCGATACGGACACCTTTGAGGCGATAACGGAGGCCTTGCTCCAACGGTGCACTAAGGCGAGTGAAAACTTGACCAAGGCGAGTAGAGCTATGAAAGCTCGATATGATCGAAGGCGAAAGGTTGCAACCAATACCTATAAGAGGGGTGATTTAGTGCTATGGCGAAAGGCGGGCACATGTTCCGGCGGAAAAGGGGTTAATCGAAAAATGATTAATAAGTACGATGGCTCCTATCATATAGCAAAAGTGTTGGGTCATGACAGGTATGTTATAACAGCTGTGAAAGGCGTAAGAGGGTATAAAACCTTCAGGGCGGTTGTGGCGATTGATTCTTTGAGGCGTTACTGTAGTACTACATCTGGGGATTGTGAGAATGGCGAAAGCAACAATGATAGTGATGACGAGATCACGGATCGACAAGATCTGATTGATCTCTTAGAAAGTTGATTTATATTAATGAGGGCATTAATTTTTGCAGGATGGCCGACTGTAAAAGGTGAAGAATCCGGCGACAAGGTGGCAACGGCGGACTGGGCAGAAGAATGGCAGCGTTGGACCCTCTGACGGCGAACGGGCGAACGAGAGAGGAGGGAGCGGTACTTTTGGAGGGACAGCTCGATGTGGCGTGAGGGATTAATTTAAGTTGTGGTGTATTTTGCGAAAATAAAGACATTAACTATTAAAAAGTGTGTTAAAAAATATTTAAACTAATGTTGATAATAACGCTCTTTTTAGTGTTCCGTGAAACGGAATACCTACTTATGGAATCACTTCAGTGTCCGTCCGTGTGTCTGTCACAGGCGATTCTCTCTAAAACTATTCGACGTAAAAATTTGAAATTTAGCACAGATATAGAGTGTGGTGGCCCAATTATAGACGTGAAGTATAAAAAGTTGAATTTTAATTCTGGGGGTTAGTTTCAGGGGGTAAATTAGGAAATGGAAAAAAAATTCAAGGGCATCGTGTAGGGTGTCAAATGAAAGATTATTGAAGCACGAATTCAACAATATATATGATGTATTTTTTCTTCATTTTTTTTTAGGGAAGACGCTTAAAAATTGCTGTCTCCCACCCTTATCACCAAAAGGATCACTCAGAAAAATCTGAAAAAATCATGAATATTAAGAATTAGGTGTAGATTGAGCTAAAATTATCAAGAAGTTGAATTTTGATTCTGGGGGTTAATTTCAAGGGGTAAATTGGGAAATGAAAAAATAAATTTTCAGGGTCATCTTGTGGGTGTCAAATGAAAGCTTATTGAAGCACGAATTCTACAATATACAGCGTCTGCCCATATTTGGTTACCAAATGGGAACTGCCCTAGTCACAAAACATACAAAAATACATAAGTATGCTTTAAGAATTTTACTTTGTCGCAATTTGAAACTTTTATTTTTTATTCTATGAGAAAAAGTTATTCTTGATAAACAGTTTTGCTTGTTGTAAAAGTAAGACTCGCATTGAAAAAAAATATATGTTATAATGAAAATAAAGAAAAAATATTTACGAAACTATTTATTTTAACTAACAGATCTTAAAAACAAATTTTAGGTCTCAACAGAACCACTCATATTTTTAATTCGCTTGATAAGATTTTTCTTAAACCGGCAAACAGCATGTCTTACATGATCGGCTGGGATTTCTTCACATGCTTCTCATATTATCCTGTTTTTTAATTGAATAAGATTTGTCAGGTCTATATTTTGTAAACAATTTACGGGGGATCTAGGCGGCCAATCCGCAAAATTATCTTCTTGATTCAAAGTCTGCCCAATTTTGAAATTGAAGTTAAGCCAGGCTCCTACTTCTGCTGAGAAATGACAAGAGGCACCATCTAACTGAAATATTAAATCTTGCCTTACGTTCATCAATAATAGCAGAAAAGTCATTTTGCAAAAAAGTTACAAATGCCTATTTGTCCAATAATGTTATTATCGAAAAAAATTGGTCCTACAATTTTGTTTTTCGCAACACCACACCAAACATTAACTTTCTGAGACACTTGACTCCGACATTCTACCACCCAGTAAGGATTAGTTGTACTCCAAAACCTCGAATTTTGTGATGAAAAAATTCCGTTGGTGGTAAACATCGCTTGGACGAAAACAAAATTTGAAACCCGAAATTTGGATGATCTTCATAATACCCCATTATCCAGTGACAATAATCAAATCGTATATCCATGTCTTCAGGAAAATTATTATTATTATTATTATGAAACCAGCACCACATACAGGTATGATAATGAAAATAAGTTATTAGATTTTTCATAAAAAAAAAACGCTTTTAAGTCATACAAGAAGTATTAAGAAAGAAGTTTAATAAAACGTTTCATTAAAAAAGCATTTATGTATTTGCATTTACAAGCGTCATTACTAGCGAAAATTCCATGCTGTTTACCTTAACTACTCGATTTTATTTATTTTCTTTACGCCCTGTATAACATATCTTTTTTTCAATGCCAGTCTTACTTTTTACAACAAGCAAAACTTTTTATCAATAATAACTTTTTCTCGTAAAATCAAAAAAAAAAAGTTTCCCATTTGGTAACCAAATCTGGGCAGACGCTGTATATGATGTATTTTTTATGCATTTTTTAAATATTTTTTGAAAAACGCTTAAAAATTGCTGTCCCCCACCCTCATCACCAAAAGGATCGCTCAGAAGACTCTGAAAAAAATTACGAACATTCAGAATTAGGTCTAGATTGAGCAAAAATTATCATAATTGAAGAATTCTAGCGCAATCAATTGTTATAAAAAATTTAATTATTTATTTCCTTATAATTGCTGAATCATTGGTTTCAGAGAAAAAGCTTTTCGACAAAAAATATTTTTCACGATATAGGGAACAACTTTTGTCCTAACAAGTTTTTCAAAAATTTTAATTTGACTCAGTAGAAACGCGAGTGCATTACTATTATTGCTGTCCTCCACCCTTATCACCAAAATGATCGCTCAGAAAAATCTGAAAAAAATCACGAACATTAAGTATTGAGCCAAAATTATCAGGATTGAAAAATTCTAGCGCGATCAATTGTTATAAACAATTTAATTGTTTATTTCCGTATAACTGCTAAACCATTGGTTTTAGAGAAAAAGCTTTTCGACAAAAATATATTTCTCGCGATGTAAGGAACAATTTGTGATATAAGTTTTTCAAAATTTTTAATTTGGCTCAGTTGAAGCGCGAGTGCATTACTATTAATAATTTAAGTGTGGGGCTGATGGCACGGAAAACTAATTGTGTAGGTATAGCTTGCACTTGACCGATTTTTTTCTTCCTTCTTCTCTCTTGATACAGCACGGGAGCAAATTTTATTTTTTTACAAATTCTCCTCATAGTCATTTTTCGGTTTTAGATGTCGAATTTTGTTTATTTGTTTCACCTGTCGTTACCTACTGTGTCTGATTGACTAGCGCCCGAATTTGTATCGGTATTCTGACTGGACGCATTTTTTGAAAAAATCGATATGCAATATTGTGTTATGAGGCTTATCGCATTTAAAACAACCTTGATAAGAACATCTCGTGCTTGTATGATTCGGTTTAAACCAATTAAGACATAAATGCAACTTTTTTATTTCATTTAAACTTAAAAATTTTGAACAATAATATCAGTGTCGGACTGGCGTTATTTGGCCCACCGGGCAAAACTTGAAAGTGGTCAACTTCCCACCTCAACCCATACTTTCTTACTACAATGTTTTCCTAGACCATTTAATCTTTTTTGATAAAAAAACAAAAGATAACTTGTAATCTTTATTTATAAATTATTGTAAAACAAAGATGCAAAATAAAAACATGTATTAATGGAAACAACCAAAAAAACTGTAATCTAATAAGAGAGCATAATTTTCTTTAAAATTTCATTGCTGAGTTAAATCCCAAAAATAGAGAAAGTGAAAATCATAAAAAAAACTAAGCTAACCTAGAATAAAATAGATAAACAAAAATATTAAGTATGGTATAAATTAAAATTATTTAATTTTATTTTTTATCCTATAATTAATTAAGCTGAGCTGAGCAGAGCTTAGACTTTAGCAAAGGTGAAGTTGTGGATAAAATGTCTATTATTTTATCGTAATTAATTTCTTTTAACAGATCTATATTAAGGATCATGAATACTTCTATGACGAAGGGCAGATCATAGTGTTGTTTTTATAATCTTTAATTTTCAAAAAGATCTTTCGCAAGAAACTTATGTACAACACAACGTTAATAAATATTCATAAGAAATATTTATACAAATTACTGTAAGCTAAGGAGTGCAATTCATATTTATGAAAAATAAAAAAACAACAATACATACACCCATCAAACCCAGCACATTTCTGAGCTATGCTTTGGAGATGAAATTTATTCCTAGGAGCCCTCCCGAAGCCGAGATTTCGAGGAGGATGGTCGGTTCATTAAATTATATTGTTCTGAATTTTATAGTTTAAGATTGTCGTAGTTTTGTGCAAAACTTAGTAATTCTTGCTTTAATGTATCTACCCACTTCTGTAGGTACCCGTTAAATTAGAAATTGATGATAAAGCGTCTTCAGGAAAGTTTTTAGCATCTAAACTAGCAATATCTTTAAAAGTTGCAGGATCAAAGTAAGAAAATTCTTTATAAATTGCCTTGTGATCCGAAAATCTACAATGCAAATTTTGTATTATTTGGTTCAGTATAATTTTGAAACATTCAATCTCCATTTTTTTCATTCCTCCCATTTGATGTATTGCTGGTATTTCATCTTGGCAAGATTCTCCGAGCAGTTTTTTCTTTCTTCCCAATCCTGTTTCCGAAAATTCAATTTAGACTGAAATATCACAATTGATTATATTTTCTTTTGCGTAATATTATTTACAAATTTTCTGACCCTATCGACGATAACATTTTACTTATAAACATAGCTTTTATACTTTTTTGCATTGTTAATAATATGAAAAACTTGTTGAAGGTTTAAACCTGTTGTTTGTAACTAATTAGAAGCCAGTGTTAAATACTGAGAGATGCAAATAAGTGAATGATAAATGATAATACATTGAGCAAAAATTATCATAATTGAAGAATTCTAGCGCAATCAATTGTTATAAAAAATTTAATTATTTATTTCCTTATAATTGCTGAACCATTGGTTTCAGAGAAAAAGCTTTTCGACAAAAAATATTTTTCACGATATAGGGAACAACTTTTGTCCTAACAAGTTTTTCAAAAATCTTAATTTGACTCAGTCGAAACGCGAGTGCATTACTATTATTGCTGTCCTCCACCCTTATCACCAAAATGATCGCTCAGAAAAATCTGAAAAAAATCACGAACATTAAGTATTGAGCCAAAATTATCAGGAATGAAAAATTCTAGCGCGATCAATTGTTATAAACAATTTAATTGTTTATTTCCTTATAACTGCTACACCATTGGTTTTAGAGAAAAAGCTTTTCGACAAAAAATATATTTCTCGCGATGTAAGGAACAATTTGTGATATAAGTTTTTCAAAATTTTTAATTTGGCTCAGTTGAAGCGCGAGTGCATTACTATAAATAATTTAAGTGTGGGGCTGATGGCACGGAAAACTAATTGTGTAGGTATAGCTTGCACTTGACCGATTTTTTCTTCCTTCTTCTCTCTTCATACAGCATGGGAGCAAATTTGATTTTTTTACAAATTCTCCTCATAGTCTTCTCTATCTGTGTTTTTGCTTTTCATGACCATTTTTAGACTTTTTGTTTCTTACCATTCCTTAAAATATAACCTTAAAAAAAACGCCCTCAAAGTATGCAGTGGAATCAATCACGCATGTCTTGAATTATTACTCTTGAAAGGTAACATAGGTAATAGGTATAACTGGATGAAAAATAGAACTGCCAAGTTGTGAAGTTATTAAATTGAATATGGTAATCACGGCATAACAAAAAGCTTTTATGATCGAAAGTTAATTTAGAAATGGTAGCAGGGTTGATGGCCAGTGGGGTTATTCAACATGGGACGCCATTCAGGATTTTCAAACAGAATTTCCACACATAGTGTTGCAGCTATGCTGCTGAGATTGTATTATTTCTCGTATTTATATACATTTTAAACAAAAACATTGAACTTTTTTAATTTTTATTTATTTCTAACTATTAAAAATTTTCTGACATACTTGACACTCTACGACTACTCTACTATTCGTATACTTTAATACTTTTATACTGACTGACTAACTGGTACTACTAACTCACTTTTTGGGTTGTGAAAAACTGTTATTGAATTATAAAATAATGCCTATTCATTCAGCATAAACCAAGATTAACAAACAATCTAAGAATAACACACCGATATAGCCAGTGTCAAGTAACTTTAAGAAATGCAATGCAGCAAGTTTTCGGCAATGGCGTAAATGCCGCCTCCTTGAAAGTACCCCGTATTTTCAAGATACTACTATATTAAACAATCAACAAGTTAGAAATCATTATTAAAACATTATCAGATGCATTTCTTTAAGAATTATTAAAGGATATACATATTTAAAACACTAATTTTACATTAATCTATGATAATAATTGAAAAATAAACTGGAAAAAAAATTCAAACATTTTAATATTCATTATAACATAAGCCTTAAAAACTAACTATTCAAACGGTAAAACAGATAATTTGGCAACCGCACGTTTGAAACTACCATTTTCGGTTTTTACCAAATCAACTATTCCGTCGCTTCCCGGATATATGTAGTTGCTCAATTCGTCCTAAGGACCACTTTAACGGAGATAAGTTTTCGTCCTTAAGGAGAACCATATAACCTACTTTTAAACTGGGGCTGTTTGAATAACGACATTTACCACGTTTATTCAGTTCACTCAAACATTCTTGGTACCACCGGTGCCAAAAGTTTTGAGTTAATTATTTTAAATATTGATAACGATTGAGTCTATTGAAATTTATATTGCGCACGTCTGATTCCGATAATGCCACTAAGGATTCACCTATTAGAAAACGTCCCTGTGTCAGTGATGCTAAATTGTTTTGATCCTTCGATAACGGAGTTAACGGTCGAAAATTCATACACGCTTCGATTGATATGAAAACAGTTGTTAACTTTTCAAAATTTAATGAAGTGGTACCTAGGTACCTAGGAAGTTTATAGACGACTTATTTAATCGACCACCAACTCGCAATATTCCTTGTTTATCTAAAACGGGATTTAGTGAAATAAGTTTGCGGTTGAAAAATTAGCTGACTGCGCAATTTTAATAAGACATGTTAAGGAATGTTCTAACTCATTTACAGTCAGACTACCTATTAATCTGTTATCGCTGTTTTCTTTTAAATTTTTATAAAACCTTAGGCAATAAGCTACGATCCTTTGTAGCTTTAGAAAGCTTGAAAATCTTAAAAGAATATTTTGATCTAACATAGAAACTAATACTTGCCTGGTATTTAGCTTTTCTGGAATTTCATCTTCATAGCATGAAATGTTCCTTATATGCCAATCGAGTTGTTCCTTTTTTAGTCATTCTGGCCCATGCCACCATAGCTTGAAATTTATTAATTGATTTGTGTCAGTTCCCCTTGAGATTAAATCGGCTGGATTATCTCCCCTTGTGACATAGTTCTAGTTATTTATATTATTATTTTGTTGTATTTCTGCAACACGATGTGCAACAAGCACGTTCCATTTCGCAGGTTCTGCTGCTAACCAGGATAAGACTATCTGGGATTCAGTCCAACAATTTACTTCCGTAATTTTTAAGCTCAAAGATTCAATAGCTTTATTTATTAATCTCGATAACAATAATGTCCCACATACCTCCAATCTTGGTACAGTTATTGTTTTGATTGGGGCCACACTTGATTTTGCACCAACCAACGATATCGTTGGTTTGCACATAAAAGATGTGTGGTTACTTGTCCATCAACATCAATAGAACGAAAATATAAAGAGTCACAGAAGCCATGCAATTCTATTAAGGTTGGATTACAGTTGACAGCATGTCTTGAAATATGTAGGTTATTTAAACAATGCAGATCACTATAAAATTGTTTCCACAATTTATATAATTCTGGAGACACTTCTTCATCCCAATCTACCTTTTTGACCCATAGCTGTTGCATGATCACTATGATCAGTTTGGCAATAATTATAATCGGACCCACCAGTCCAAGTGGATCAAATATTTTGGAAAGTTCTGATAAAATATTCCTTTTGGTAGGGCGAAGAATTTAGATTTGAATGGTGAATTGTAGACTATCTTTTGTGATGCTCCACACCCAAGGGCGTGCGGTGAAATTTCAAAGTTGTACATATATCTCTGTTCCTACTTACAGGAACCGTACCAAAATTTAGGGGTTTTAATAATGAGCCAACTGGGAATGTTTTGGTAAAGAAAAAAAAACATTTTGTAATTTGCGAAAAAGTTGAATTTTTGCATTGCTTCCACCGGGAAAAAAATGAACACGTTTAGGTATTTGATTTATTAGTTTTTGAAAACAAATTTTACATCATTTTGTCGACAATTTTTAAATTTTAAGAGGAAAAATGTGTTTGTAGAAAGTTATAGTCATTTGAATTTTTTTTTAAATTAAATTTTAGGCTTCAGAAAATTCAACTGACTATAACTTTCTACAGACACATTTTTTTCTCTTAAAATTTAAAAATTGTCGACAAAATGATGTAAAATTTGTTTAGAAAAAATAATAAATAACATACCTAAACGTGTTCATTTTTTTCCCGGTGGAAGCAATGCAAAAATTCAACTTTTTTCGCAAATTACAAAATGTTTTTTTTGTTTATCAAAATATTTCCAGTGGGCTCACTATTAAAACCCCTAAATTTGGTACGGTTCCTGTAAGTAGGAACAGAGATATACATCTTTGAAATTTAACCGCACGCCCCTGCACCAATCCTAACGTCTTTGTAATATCTTGGTCTACAATATACTGCTTACTGCCAATATTCTTTTCTTCGTTATTCAATACTTCTCTTTTATTTGAGACCCCTTTTCTTAATATAACTCCAGATTTCCTTAAAACATCCGTTATTTCCTTTTTTAACTTTGTGGATTCCTCCACAGTTGTTGTCCCTGTCAGGAGGTCATCAACATAAAATTTTTTGTTTATTTCATAACTTGCTTTCGGATACACTTGTTCTTATTCCTCGGCTGCTCTTTGCAGGCAACGAATAGCTAGGAAATATGCTGATGTTGTTCCGTATGTAACCGTTTTAAGACGATAATACTTTAATACTTCTTCTGGGCTTTTCTCCATATAATTCTTTGAAGGTCTCTCTGTTCTGGATCAATCTACACCTGTCTGTACATTTTCTTTGCATCTGCACCCAAAACAATGTTGTGTTGTCTCTATCTTCCTAATATTGAGTATAGTTGATCCTGAATGATTGAACCATTTTTCAACTTATCATTTAAGCTTATTCCGCGATCGGTCTTAGCACTCCCATCAAATACCACCCTTAATTTTGTTGTAGTGCTGTCTTCTTTTACAACTGCATGATTGGGTAGATAGTACACTGGTTTATTCGTCTCTATTTCTTTCTGTGGTATTTCAGTCATGTGTCCTAAATCTTCGTATTCTGACATACATTTTTCGTATTCTTCCTTAATTTTTCATTTACCATTAATTTTTTCTTCAATTTCAGAAACCTTCGTTCTGACACTTGTCTTGATTCTCCTATTTTTTCTGCCATTTGTCTTGACTCTCCTATTTTTTCTATTCCTTCCTTGGTGGGTAATTTCACTATAAATTTTCCATCACTCTCGCGTTTAGTATTCTGAAAAAGATCTTGACAATCTTGCTCTTCTCTGTTAAATATACAGCTGGTGCCCTCACCTCGTGTTCTTTTCCTGTATTGTCTAACACTTTAGCGGTTGATAACAACATTTCACCTTCAGTCGCACTATTTGAACTGTGCGTGCTAACTGAGGAACAATCATTATTTTTCGTATTTTTCGAAATTTTTATTTTATTCGAATTTTCTTGTTTACACGCACACACATGTGATAAAGTACAATTATTTTCGGTTTTAGATGTCGAATTTTGTTTATTTGTTTCACCTGTCGTTACCTACTGTGTCTGATTGACTAGCGCCCGAATTTGTATCGGTATTCTGACTGGACGCATTTTTTGAAAAAATCGATATGCAATATTGTGTTATGAGGCTTATCGCATTTAAAACAACCTTGATAAGAACATCTCGTACTTGTATGATTCGGTTTAAACCAATTAAGACATAAATGCAACTTTTTTATTTCATTTAAACTTAAAAATTTTGAACAATAATAATAATAATAATATATAGGATGCTTACTTGCTTTATCGTAACAACAGTTTTCAGTGTTACCTACCGAAACGTAAACTTGTGTGGTCTTTTGACCTTTAAAACCAAACTTACCATTATTGGACGATTGAGACTGATTTAAATTTTTTTTATGTGACTCTAAATTTTCCAGTACATGACATCTTTCATTCAAGAATTTAATAAATTCATTGCAACTAACCTTTTTATTTTTAACGCAGAAAGTTTCCCATTCACGTTTTGAATGTAGGTCTAATTTCCTGCCAAACATGTATAGTAGTAATGTATCCCACGTATCTACAGGCTCTTTTAAAGTTGTAAAGCCCTTAAATTCTTTTGAATAGAATTTACTAATTTTCTTAAATCAACAAGAGTATTTTTACCTACTACTTACTGGCAGTTCAAAAAGGCACTTGACATGACTTTGAATAATAAATCTTGTATTTTCGTACCTTTCGCGCAATAATCTAAATGCTATTCATATTTAAGATCATTTACTCCAAGGGAATGAATCACTTGAGCAGCTTCTCCTTTACAAGATTGAAAGTAATAAAATTTCTGCACATGGCTTAAACTATTGTTAGAATGTATTAACGCGACGAAAGTATCAAAAAACCCTAACCAAGATTCATAATTGCCACTGAAAGGCAAATCTAAAGGAGGAAGTTTTACAAAATTTTCATGTAAATTTCCTTGATTAACAGTACTTGCATTTGTATGTTTGCAACTGATCTCATAACACCTGTTTAAACATGCGTACTGTTTCAAAATACTTTTATTCAAATTTATGTCTGTCATCAGAACTAGAGTCTTCGAGAAACTCCAGTTCTAATTACACTTTATTAAAATCACCCCACAGGGTTTCACATCTGACAAACCGCTCATTTATCTTTATTTTATTTGTCACCGGATCACAATTTAAAATAAATTCAGCTGTTTTAATAATTCTTTTTTATTTGACTTTGTGTTCACATTAATACAAGAGCATACAAGATTACTACTTCGGCTTTATTGCGTACTTATGTATGAACTGAAATATATTGCTTATTTAGCAGTTACAATGATAATAAATCAAAATAACACTTATTTTTTGCTCCTTCTTCAATAAAACAAAACACAAATTATTATTTAGGTTACAACAACCTGTCTTCACACAAAATATTGTTAATAAAATCTGACTTACCCGAACGCTGGTATGTCCTACCTATTTTCCGAATACCGAGCACGAGCCACTGACCAAAACGACGTATTTACTAATCAACACACTATTTAAATTCTTTTAAAACAAAACCAACTGTTGTATTTTTTCTCTATTGTTGTAAACACAGACATTTATGTGTCACTGTTAAACCAATTTCTTCCATTTACTTGAATTCTTTAGCAGCTTTCTATTTCTTTTTCTTCTGTCCCCGTATTATTACTTTGGCCAAGGACTCAGTATTTTTTCACTATTGCTGTTTACTGGCTGCTATTTTTTATTTCCGGAAACTAATTACTCAGCTATCCGGCTCGAAGGATCATATGTTGCAGCTAGGCTGCTGAGATTGTATTATTTCTCGTATTTATATCCATTTTAAACAAAAACACTGAACTTTTTTGATTTTAATTTATTTCTATTAACAACTTTCTGAGATACTTAAGACTCTACGACTACTCTAATATTCTTATACTTTAATACTTTTATACTCACTGACTAACTGATACTAACTCACCTTTTGGGTTCTGAAAAACTGTTATTGAATTATAAAATAACGCCTATTCAGCATAAACCAAGATTAACAAACAACCAAGAATAACACACCGATATCGCCGGTGTCAAGTAACTTTAAGAAATGCAATGCAGCAAGTTTTGGGCAATGGCGTAACACATAGTCATAGATTTCGACCAGTTTCGCTAAGTTTTGACTAGATATGTGGCTTTGTTTCGAGAAACAGGAAGTGTGAATAGAAAGGAAGGCAGTGGGAGACCACTGCATAAAAAGAAGTAGAATTAAGGCAAATTGTTAATGAACACCCACAAACCCCTATTCGGCGTTTAAGCCAGCAAGTAAATGTATCCTACGGAACCTGCAATACAATTCTGAAATGTGGCCTGCATATGCACGCTTATCGTCTAAGCTCACTCCAAGAATTGTTGGAGTTCTGAAAATCCACACTGAAAAATCGTTTGGACTTTTTTTTCACACAAAATTGTAGCAAAGTCTTTGTAGAGCAATTTACTCTAATTGGATTATTAGTTACAACAGTTTTTATACATTTTCATACAATTGTAGCAAATTCTGCTACAAATTGGTCTTGGACGTTTTTGAGAACAAATTGTTGGAAAAAGGTACACAATTGTAGTGAAATGTCCCACAATGTTTTTTCAGTGCACATTTCTTTATAGAGAAGCCTCTGCATTCACAGAAAGATGGCGTGTGGGCGGCCATATAAGAAAAAAGGTAAATTGGATTGATTTTTTTTAAGGGATTCCCAATTCGGCGCGATACCGTAATGAAATTTTAGAAAATTTTGTTAAAGCATTAGACGATGAAGAGATGTGACAAGGCTACTTCCAGTAGGACGGCGCACAAATTCACGTAACTCTTGATAATTTAAATTTTTTGGAAGAATTTTTCGAAGACCATCATTAGTCGTAATATGCCAGTTAGGTGGCCACCACGGTCCTGCGATCTCACGCCGTGCGACTTTTTTATGGCCACACATTAAAAACTCGGTTTTCAAAACCCTTGTGAAAATTCAGAAGACCTACGGGCCTACGGGCTAGAGTTACAAATGAATTTTAGGAGATTAACAACTCCCCTCAAGTGCTCACCAATGTTTTTGATGCTGTAAAAAAAAATAATGAGAACATGTTTGGACGTAGAAGGTGGACACGTCTTTCATTTAGTTTAAATTTATAATTTTTAGTTTATTTGTTGATTGTTTTGTTTTTAAGGCTGTAGTATGCAATGACAATGACAATAAAGTAATTTTCTTAAAAACAAAAACTTCAGAACTTTACAGTTTTATTTTTCATTTACCTATACCTTTTACCTATGTTCCCTTTCAAGAGTAATAATTCAGGACATTTTTTTTTGATCTTACGTTAATAATAATTAGTTAAAAAGATCAAAAATATCCCCTTCAATAATTTTCTTATACTTATATCAAAGTGACTACCAAACATGTTAATGTTTAATAATTTTCATATATGTACATATGTTATAGAGAAGTTACCTCTTAGTACGAGGGTAAAAGGATTTTATGCGATGGGCTTTACTTGAAACATAACAAAAAAAATAGATCAATACAATAAAAAAAATTGTATATCAAGACATGGACGCGAACCCTGATCGGCTGCGTGGAAAACACAGTTACAGATTGTAAGTGTATCGTGGTTACAGAATAAACTTTCAGGTCGATTATCTCCAAAACTAAAGCTCGTCGCATAAAATCCCCGTACTAAGCCGGAACTCCTCTGTACTGTAGCATATACGAAAATTATTAACACTTTTGGTAATCCACTTGTTGGATAAGAAAATTGATGAAGGATAGGTTTTTGATCTTTTTAACATATTTTAAGGAATTGTAACCTAAACAAAAGGTCTAAAAAAGTAAAGAAAATCAATGATTAAAGTGAGAACTCAATTATACCAATGCGTTTACAAAAAATAAGTATACCTATAATTTTTTGCCATATTTCATGTATAGTTTATAATTATGGTTCATACTATTTCTGTAAGCATTTTTATTTAAAAATAATTACTATTTTACATCTTAATATTAAAAAAACTATTCTACCATGTAAGCGCTCCTAGCAAAAGTTGCTGTATTTTGTTAGGGTGACGAGATGTACTCTTTTTAAGAGTACCTATTATACTCTTTAACAAACCAGAATATTCTATACTCTGACTTTTCTGTTTTGCTCATAGTCATGTTTTCTTCTGTCATTCCGAATATAAGCTCGTTTTAAAGAAAAACGCCTTAAACTCTAATTAATTTGTCTCGCTAAAATTCCCCCAATTAGCAACAAACTTGCAACTTCGTTCTTTCCGCGGCGGAGTGTCTTTTAAAAATACTGCAACACGGGCACGATTATTTTAGGGGTTTTTATCACTCGTCAATCCGGGAAGTGAAAATATTTTCTCGTACATCAATTATTACTGTTGGCATCAATTGACACACGAAACTATTATTATTTATGACATTGGATGCCTAAGAGCGGTAAAATGTCAGTTAGTAAAACTTAAAGGCAAAAAGGCCGCCGTCTTGCTTCAATCAATCACATGAGGGAGGCAAAGCACACCCAAAAAAATGTCTCGACAATACCCGATGATCTTCATTTTGGAAATAAACGTATACGTCTAGACGAGTACTCGTTAACTGTGGCAGACCCTCCGCTTACTATGCATGCATGCATACTTTTGTATCGAATTGAAGAGAGAGAAAGCAATAGTAAACCAGCTCATCTTGTAGCAGTTTGTCGTCGGTTTTTACCGTTTGTTGTTTTTCAAAAAGTTTTGCGCTATTTAAACAAGATATTGCTCTCATTTTATATAGTATTCAAATATAGCTCAAATAAAAACTGACAGGCGTTTAAAAAAGTTAAATACTGTTTTGTATAGTGCAAAACGCAAAAAAAGTATCAAAAGATCTAGAACTAACGACATTTATAACGCGTATTGCTCGGTATGTCGGTTTCTGGAATATTTTAGACATTTCTGGCCAGGGTCTCCAACGCTATACCGATCTAATGTGACAACCAAAACATTAAACTGACAAGTGTAAGAATACGACAACTAAGTTTTATACTAGGAATTTGTTTTCGAGTTTTTTTTTTATTTATAAAGAAAGGGCAATTTTAGTACGTACTTTCCATAATAATAAAACTAAATTCATTTTAGCAACACGACTCAACAAAAATCATTTGGAAACCGAGCAAATCGCTGAAATATTAAAATAATTCATAAGACTTTAACGACGACTTATCAGTAGTGACGATGATATACACATTTTCGTTATGAAACCGGGTAATTAGCCACTTTGAAACCTATACTGTTTTAATCAAGTGGCCTCTTTTTAATACAGATGATCTGACTTTGACAGCTCTTTTACTAACATTTGAATTTTCATTCAAACTTTTAAGAACATTTAAATTATAAATTATCCCAGATTATGGCATTAGCGATAGTGAAGAATTTAATTTAACTGTTGCTAAATTAGATAAATGTGGTTCAGTTTAACATTTATTAATAAATGGTCATAGAAAAAATAGTGTATGAGTAGTATAAGTAGATGCTTAGTGAGTTTCCGCATGCGCAGTAGGGTCGACCTTGAACGCTCAGGTGTGCTATTGCTATTTGGCCTTGATATGCGCAGGTGTTATTCCAAGGTCAAGGTCAATAACTTGGCCTTGAACGCGAGCAGATGTTTCTTTGTTTGGTGATGGCCAGGTGGACGACGCTTATTTCAAGGTTACAATTGCGGTGTATATTTTCAATGAATGCGAGCAGCTGTTTCTTTGTTTAGTGATGACCAGGTGGACGACGCTTATTTCAAGGTTACATTTGCGATGCATATTTTCAATGAATGCGAGCAGATGTTTCTTTGTTTGGTGATGACCAGGTGGACGACGCTTATTTCAAGGTTACATTTGCGATGCATATTTTCAATGAATGCGCGCAGATGTTTCTTTGTTTGATGATGACCAGGTGTACGACGCTTATTTCAAGGTTACATTTGTGATGTTAGTTTACCTTGAGTTATTATTGGGGTGTAACATGTTTTGGTATGAAGATCGAGTGGGTTGGGTCTAATGTGGTTCGGTATATATGAGGGTAGGGGGAATTAAATTTTAGTATAGAACATTGTGCTGAGTAAAACGGTTCAAGCAAGTTAATTTGAAAGTCATGGCGTACGTGTGTGAAAATTGTGGTAAATCGTTTACCCAGAGTTATATGTTACGACATAAAAGAGAATCGTGCGTAGCACGATTTGCAAATATACATGGTGGAAAACAGCGAAAAGTTGACGATGGGGCATCAACATCTGAGGTGCGTACTTGCACTTGCTGCAATATAGCCATACCAGCAAATCGAATGGCAGCTCATCAAAGAACAATACACCATAAAAGTAATGCATGTTCACCAATATCAGCTGGTGTTGAACTCGTGTCCAGTGCTTTTAGAAATAGGATTGCCACATACCGTATATCAAGTGATAATGAACATACTGACTATTCATTATTTTTTGATGAAATTAAAGCAAAAGTGTTAGAGGTAGTAAGTGACCTAGTAAGAGTGCGTTGTGCTTTGAAAGTTAATATGGTGGTTGTTGGTCGGTATCTTTTACCAACACAAGATAATATGTACAGTGACAAGTCATTTAATACACGCAATGAAATTGTTACTTCAGGAAGCGATTTGGAAGAAATATATCAATCATTAGTGGAAGCCATGAAGACTCAATCGACTGAGTTTCAGGAAAAAGATTCAGGTATGTTATAAATTAACGACTAAAAATAAAATAAATACTTATGTTACTCTTTCTTGTTTTCGTAGGTTGGGCTCTGGAAAAAATTCTATACCTGGAAGTAAATGTCAACGAGTATAAACCTTTTGGTGGATCTTCATATATAAAGTTACCCCGATTCATCGAATTGAAAAAAGCCATCATCAATGTGATTAATCAAGATGAGTGTTGTTTTGCGTGGTCAATCGTGTCTGCTTTGTGCCCCGCCACTAGAAGGGCATCACAGATTCAATCTTATCCACACTATTCAAGACTGCTGAATTTTACAGGTATAGACTTTCCAGTAAAGTTGCGTGATATATCAAAATTTGAAGAATTCCACTTGCTGCAATATAGCCATACCAGCAAATCGAATGGCAGCTCATCAAAGAACAATACACCATAAAAGTAATGCATGTTCACCAATATCAGCTGGTGTTGAACTCGTGTCCAGTGCTTTTAGAAATAGGATTGCCACATACCGTATATCAAGTGATAATGAACATACTGACTATTCATTATTTTTTGATGAAATTAAAGCAAAAGTGTTAGAGGTAGTAAGTGACCTAGTAAGAGTGCGTTGTGCTTTGAAAGTTAATATGGTGGTTGTTGGTCGGTATCTTTTACCAACACAAGATAATATGTACAGTGACAAGTCATTTAATACACGCAATGAAATTGTTACTTCAGGAAGCGATTTGGAAGAAATATATCAATCATTAGTGGAAGCCATGAAGACTCAATCGACTGAGTTTCAGGAAAAAGATTCAGGTATGTTATAAATTAACGACTAAAAATAAAATAAATACTTATGTTACTCTTTCTTGTTTTCGTAGGTTGGGCTCTGGAAAAAATTCTATACCTGGAAGTAAATGTCAACGAGTATAAACCTTTTGGTGGATCTTCATATATAAAGTTACCCCGATTCATCGAATTGAAAAAAGCCATCATCAATGTGATTAATCAAGATGAGTGTTGTTTTGCGTGGTCAATCGTGTCTGCTTTGTGCCCCGCCACTAGAAGGGCATCACAGATTCAATCTTATCCACACTATTCAAGACTGCTGAATTTTACAGGTATAGACTTTCCAGTAAAGTTGCGTGATATATCAAAATTTGAAGAATTCCACTTGCTGCAATATAGCCATACCAGCAAATCGAATGGCAGCTCATCAAAGAACAATACACCATAAAAGTAATGCATGTTCACCAATATCAGCTGGTGTTGAACTCGTGTCCAGTGCTTTTAGAAATAGGATTGCCACATACCGTATATCAAGGAACATACTGACTATTCATTATTTTTTGATGAAATTAAAGCAAAAGTGTTAGAGGTAGTAAGTGACCTAGTAAGAGTGCGTTGTGCTTTGAAAGTTAATATGGTGGTTGTTGGTCGGTATCTTTTACCAACACAAGATAATATGTACAGTGACAAGTCATTTAATACACGCAATGAAATTGTTACTTCAGGAAGCGATTTGGAAGAAATATATCAATCATTAGTGGAAGCCATGAAGACTCAATCGACTGAGTTTCAGGAAAAAGATTCAGGTATGTTATAAATTAACGACTAAAAATAAAATAAATACTTATGTTACTCTTTCTTGTTTTCGTAGGTTGGGCTCTGGAAAAAATTCTATACCTGGAAGTAAATGTCAACGAGTATAAACCTTTTGGTGGATCTTCATATATAAAGTTACCCCGATTCATCGAATTGAAAAAAGCCATCATCAATGTGATTAATCAAGATGAGTGTTGTTTTGCGTGGTCAATCGTGTCTGCTTTGTGCCCCGCCACTAGAAGGGCATCACAGATTCAATCTTATCCACACTATTCAAGACTGCTGAATTTTACAGGTATAGACTTTCCAGTAAAGTTGCGTGATATATCAAAATTTGAAGAAATGAATAATATTTCAGTTAACGTTTATGGTTTGCAAAAAATTTTCGAAAATAATATGTTAAAGTATGAAGTTGTCGGTCCATTAAGGTATTCGGGTAGAAAACTTAACAGACATGTAAACTTGTTGTTAATAACAAAGGATTGTAGTATTAAAGATGATGATGATGAGCATATTTGTGATACGCGTTGTTCTAAAAGTCATTATTGTTGGATAAACGACTTATCGAAATTATGTTCCAGTCAAATTACATCGCGTAGAGATAAAATGTATTTTTGTGATGGTTGTTTGATATATTTTAGTTCACCATCATCTTTGATATTAAACCAAAAAAATGACTGTAACCACAAATATTCATTAACACCATCACTAAATTTAAAAATAGATAAATTTGGAAGGAGTGTAAGTGAAAATATATTAAAATTTGAAAACATAGAAAAGCAAATGCGTGTACCGTTTGTCGTTTACGCGGATTTTGAATCGGTGCTTAAACCGCTGGATACAGTGGAACCAAATCCCACAAATTCTTACTTAGTCAAAAGCATCAAACATGAACCATATTCTTTTGCGTATTTAATTAAGTGCTCCTTTGACGATTCGATTTCAAAATTTGAGCTCTACCGGGGAAACGACGCAGCCCAGGTTTTCGTTTCTCGACTTGAAAGTGATTTAAGATCTCTTTACAATACATACTTAAGAGATATAAAAGCAATGGAAACTTTAACGGTGGACCAAATAGCGGAGTTCAATAATGCCACAAAATGTGGTATATGTGAACGACCTTTTGAAAATAATAATTGTAAAGTAAAGGACCACTGTCACATAACTGGGAAAAAAAGACCTGGTGCTGCTCATTCGATTTGCAATTTAAATTATAAGTTACCCAATTTTATTCCAATTATATTTCATAACTTGAGCGGGTACGATTGCCACATGTTTATTAAAGAGTTGTGTCGTCACGGAGACAAGATCGATGTTTTAGCTCAAAGCAAGGAAAAGTATATTTCGTTTACGAAAAGTATTTACGTTCACGATTATGTCGATAATAAAAGTGGGACAATAAAGAAAAAATATTTGAAATTGCGGTTCATCGATAGTTTTAAATTTCTATCAACTTCGCTGGAAAATTTGGGTAATGGATTAGCTGTGGGTAGTTTCAGGGAAACAGGAAAATATTTTTCTGATAATGAGCAGTTTAATTTAATGCGCAAAAAAGGTGTTTTTCCCTATAGTTTTGTCGATTCAATGGAGAAAATGAACCATCCAACTTTACCCACAAAAAATCAGTTTTATGGTAGTTTGTCAGAGGAGCACATTAGCGATGAAGATTATGATAGAGCTAAAAAGGTGTGGGACACATTTAATTGTAAGAATTTGGGGGACTATTCGGATTTATATTTGAAATCTGATGTTTTATTACTAACCGATGTTTTTGAACAGTTTCGCGATACTTGTTTAGAAACGTATAAACTGGATCCAGCACAGTACTATACCGTTCCAAGATATTCGTTTGATTGTATGTTGCGTATTTCTAAGGTAGAGTTAGAGCTATTGACTGATATCGACACCGTTCATTTTTTCAAAAAAGGTATTCGAGGCGGTATAAGTCAGTGTTCAGAAAGGATGCACGCTGCCAACAACATATATGTACCAAACTACGATCCTAACGAACCATCATCTTTCATTGTTTATCTTGATGCAACAAATCTATACGGTCATAGTATGTCGCAGGCATTACCATTTGGCGGCTTTAGATGGTTATCAGAGCATGAAATTTTAAATTTAAATATTATGGATGTGGACGATAATGGTCCAGAAGGATACGTTTTGAAAGTTGACGTTCATTATCCGGATACGCTATATGATGACCATTCCGACTATCCCTTTTTAGTTGAAAATATTGTACCACCCACGGAATCGGCAAAATTTTCAAAGTTAATTCCGAATTTAAACGATAAAAAGAAATACATCATTCATTACCGAACATTAAAACAAGCAATCAATAACGGCCTAATGGTAATGCAAACACACAGAATTTTAAAATTTAATCAATCCCCATGGTTAAAGACATATATCGACTTAAATACAGATTTGCGCAATAGGGCAACAACAAAGTTTGGTAAAGACACTTTTAAATTAATCATTAATGCTGTTTTTGGCAAGACCATGGAAAATGTGGAGAATCGTAATGATATAAAACTAGTTACCCGATGGGAAAATGACAGGAATAAAATTGGTGCACGAGCATTAATTTCTCGTCCTTATTTTAAAAGTTCAACGGTTTTTAATAAAGAATTCGTTGCCATTCATATGGATCAATTAAAGGTAACTTATAATAAACCAATTTATATCGGATTTTCCATACTGGACATGTCGAAAACAGTAATTTATGATTTTTTCTACTCATTCATTAAATCAAAATTTGGCAAAAATGCTTCTTTACTGTATACAGACACAGATTCGTTAATATTAAAAGTTTACACCGACAATTTCTATCGCATAATTGCAGAAAATCCGGATAAATTCGATACATCCAATTATACCGAAGGAAATATTTTTAACATAAAAAAAAGTCAGTCAGTAGTAGGTAGAATGAAGGATGAATTTCCAGGTGATCCAATAATAAGTTTTTATGGTACCGGAGCCAAAGCTTATTACAGAAACTCAATCAGTAGCGAAATTAAAAAAGCGAAAGGTATAAAAAAACTTGTAATTGAAAAACAGCTTCACCTGGAAGATTATCGGAATATCGTAGAACGTGGTGGTAAGATATTTCGAAAAATGAAAACCTTTCGAAGTTATAAACACGACGTTTATACCGAAATAATTAATAAAGTTGCTTTATCTCACCACGACGATAAATGTTATATTATACCATCAACAACAAAAACTCTACCTTGGGGACACCCAGACATAAAGTTTTACGAAACAAACCCTGAAGATAACCTAAGTATGTTAATACAAGCTATGCAAAGTTTTTTACCCGAAAATAATAGTTAAAATTAGAAAAATGTTGGAAAGTGTATGTTTTAGAAAAATAAAAAATATCAACTCGAATGTCACGTAGTTTTATTAACCACTATAGTAATAGCAATAGTTGAAATTTTATAACGCAGGATAGTAAAATACATAGATAATTGTTTCAATAATATGTTGTTTTATTTTACAATATAGTAATAAAGTTACAAAAATAAAAATTAATCAATGTCTTGCTTGTAAACTTCTCGTAGCATCCATTGTCTTCTCAACATATCAGATCTGTTAATAGGCCCTCGTCGACACATCAGCGTTCCACAGTAATGACACTTAACAATCCTTACTCTCAACAATTCAATGTAACTGTAAGATTGCATGTGGTCAGTCCAAATATATACTTCTCTTTTACAATTATAGCAAACAGCAGAAATTATTATTTGTGCTCCTGAAAAAGTCTCAGCTGGACGACTGTTATCTTGATCTGCAGGCAACATTATAGTTTCTGATAATAGTCGTCGAAGGAAAGAGAGTGTCTATAAATATGGGTTGTCTGGATCATATAACCTTGAGAGCACAAACAATAACAGAAGTAAGGACACACGATTACCTTGAAAATATGTCCTTGAATCGCTGTTTAGCCGTAGAACGCAACCTTGTAAGTTGAATTAACTTGTTTGGCCTCCAAAGCATCAACCGTCAGATAGAGTGGGGGAGTTTATGGTGGGGTGATAAGTATAAATTTGGTTTGTTAGGCAGAGCATTTCATAGTTCGCTAGAACAGTTCATCGAGTAAGTTGTCAGTTAAGTGCAGTGAGTTAGTTAGAAAAATGAATTCCGAGAATGTATCGCTGTTAAGTGCATTCAATTTGGACGGGAGTACCCAAGCTGAGCTGATGGAGCAGGACGTTTTCGACCTGCTGACCCCGGGAGTATTCGAAGAGTGGCAAGATGCCGAAATTTTAAATACGGCGTTTGTGGAAGAAGTGAATGTGGGTAAAAAAAAAGTGTTTTCGGCGGTTGATTACGTCAACAACTGGACGGAGAAGGACGGCGGGCGAATCAATATCATAAGTGATGTGGTGGTAAAGAAGGCGAGGCGGCAACCCACTACGAAGTTGGAAAAGCTGCTGACATTACCAAAAAAAGTCAGCGGTAATAAAAGTCAATTTTATGCAGCTATGGAGGGTGAACAGAAGAAGAAGAAGAAGAAATTCGTGTTCAAGCGACCAACAGTGCCAGTCCAATACCCCGATTTTTTGGAGACGTCACAACCACCGAAGCCTCTGTCACCGGTCGTTATAATTAATGAAGGCCCAAGCACGATAACGCCCGAGCCGCCGAAGTCCATGCCTCCGACTGTGTTGGTGGCCGACTCTGACGAAAAATCGCCGATCGCGGGTGCGCCTATATCACCGACAGTTGGGCGTGGAATGTGCCGCAAACCATTAAAGAAGCGGTGCAAGCGGTTATTCGAGGCGGTTAATCAACCCCGTCAACCTGCTGCTGCTGCTTCTTCTGCAGAAGTGTCCATACCGGACTGGATGGAAGAGTTTTCTCCAAGCCAGAAGTGTGCCTTCTCCGCGGCGTTTAGTGCGAGACAAAAACTAGTGGATGAACTGAAGAAGAATGATAGTGATGTGGTGCAATACGAGAGACAGATTAAGGAACTGCAGGCGAAAATTGAACAGTGTAAAAGTAAAGGGGAAGTGTGTAGAAAAAGACTTAGGTTATTGGACAATTTTCCATATAATTAATTTTAGAATTTAGAAATATAATTTTATTGTAAATATAGAGTTAAGTTATTTTTGTAATAGTAATGTATATATAAGTAAAAGAAAATGTTTTTGTATATATGATAATAAAAAAAGTTAAATGAAAGAATATTTTTTATTTCTAAAATAAGTATACGGAAGTTACACACAAAAATAGTGTAAAAATGCAAAATAGAAAAACGAATAGACGGAAAATGTAGGGCCGTAACTTTAGGTGTGTAATCGTTAGATGCACACAACTTAAGTATGCGAAAAAGTGTTATGTCTGTGAAGAGAGGCTACCCGTTACAATGCCTGAGAACATGCATCTTATTTGTAATAAAATGTGAATTTTACTACAAGTAAGATAATAGACCAAACTCTCAGCATTTTCGTAGAGAACTTACTAGAAATTTAGCTAGTTCTAACGTATGGTAAGAACGTACATGTCTTTACAGAGTAACACAATATTTTCCAAAAGAAATTAATTCTTGAGAAATAATGAAAAATAAAGATTTTTGATTTTTCACCATTTTCATCAATTTTTTAAGGCATTTTCCGACCATCTACGGCAAAAGTGGAAAGCACAAAAGATTTTGATTAATTTGAACTATTTTTAGGCATTTTTTAAATTTCGAAAAACTAAGAAATAAAGATTTTCAATTTTTTTAGCATTTTCATAATTTTTTTAAGACATTTCCCGATATTTTATGAAAAACTTGAATACGACTAAAACGATTTTTTTACTACCCTTAACCCATTTCTGAGGTTATTTCTTAAAAATTCCAAAAAGAGGGATAATAAGGTCGCCCACGTTCCGCCCACGTGTGGAAGGCCTCGATGCTTTGCGAAAGAAACCGAACACATCTCGGGTTAGATCGGAAATTTACGCCCAAGTGCCATAGAGAACCTTTACGCTCAAGTACCATAGGTTCTACTATGCGGTGGCCTTAGCATGTGTTCTTTTGTGAGTCTATTTTTATTGTCCAGCTACCTGAGCTCCATAATTTTTACTATTATCAAAAAATAACCTCAGAAATGGGTTAAGGGTAGTAAAAGAATCGTTTTAGTCGTATTCAAGTTTTTCATAAAATGTCGGGAAATGCCTTAAAAAAATTATGAAAATGCTAAAAAAATTGAAAATCTTTATTTCTTAGTTTTTCGAAATTTAAAAAATGCCAAAAAATAGTTCAAATTAATCAAAATCTTTTGTGCTTTCCACTTTTGCCGTAGATGGTCGGGAAATGCCTTAAAAAAATTGATGAAAATGGTGAAAAATAAAAAATCTTTATTTCTCATTATTTTCAAATAAAAAAAATAAACTCGGAAATTGGTTAATGGTAGTAAAAGAAACGTTTTAGTCTAATAAAAATTCCAAAAAAGCGGGATAATAAGGTCGCCCACGTTCACCCCCACCCCCACCCGCCCCACCACCACCCCCTCCCCGATATAGTGTAGCGGGTTGATTTAAAGTATTTTTAGCATTTGTAAAATTTGAAAATAATGAAAAATAAAGATTTTTGATTTTTCACCATTTTCATCAATTTTTTTAAGGCATTTCCCGACCATCTACGGCAAAAGTGGAAAGCACAAAAGATTTTGATTAATTTGAACTATTTTTTGGCATTTTTTAAATTTCGAAAAACTAAGACATAAAGATTTTCAATTTTTTTAGCATTTTCATAATTTTTTTAAGGCATTTCCCGACATTTTATGAAAAACTTGAATACTACTAAAACGATTCTTTTACTACCCTTAACCCATTTCTGAGGTTATTTCTTAAAAATTCCAAAAAAGCGGGATAATAAGGTCGCCCACGTCCCCCCACCCCACCAACACCCACCCGAAACCACCCCCACCCCCTCCCCGGTGTGGTGTAGCGGGTTGATTTAAAGTATTTTGAGCATTTGAAAAATTTGAAAATAATGAAAAATAAAGATTTTTGATTTTTCACCATTTTCATCGATTTTTTTAAGGCATTTCCCGACCATCTACGGCAAAAGTGGAAAGCGCAAAAGATTTTGATTAATTTGAACTATTTTTTGGCATTTTTTAAATTTCGAAAAACTAAGAAATAAAGATTTTCAATTTTTTTAGCATTTTCATAATTTTTTTAAGGCATTTACCGACATTTTATGAAAAACTTGAATACGACTAAAACGATTCTTTTACTACCCTTAACCCATTTCTGAGGTTATTTCTTAAAAATTCCAAAAAAGCGGGATAGTAAGGTCGCCCACGTGTGGAAGGCCTCGATGCTTTGCGAAAGAAACCGAACACATCTCGGGTTAGATCGGAAATTTACGCCCAAGTGCCATAGAGAACCTTTACGCTCAAGTACCATAGGTTCTACTATGCGGTGGCCTTAGCATGTGTTCTTTTGTGAGTCTATTTTTATTGTCCAGCTACCTGAGCTCCATAATTTTTACTATTATCAAAAAATAACCTCAGAAATGGGTTAAGGGTAGTAAAAGAATCGTTTTAGTCGTATTCAAGTTTTTCATAAAATGTCGGGAAATGCCTTAAAAAAATTATGAAAATGCTAAAAAAATTGAAAATCTTTATTTCTTAGTGTTTCGAAATTTAAAAAATGCCGAAAAATAGTTTAAATTAGTCCAAATCTTTTGTGTTTTACACTTTGGCTGTAAAGAGTCGGGAAATGCCTTTAAAAAATTATGAAAATGGTGCAAAAATCTTTATTTCTCATTATTTTCAAATAAAAAAAATAACCTCGGAAATTGGTTAATGGTAGTAAAAGAAACGTTTTAGTCTAATACAATTTTTGCGTAAAGTGTTGGGAAATGCCTTAAAAAAATTATGAAAAAGGTGAAAAAATTGAAAATTTTTATTTCTTATTTTTTCAAATTTAAAAAATGCCGAAAAATAGTGTAAATTAGTGCAAATCATTTGTGCTTTACACTTTGGCTGTAAAGAGTCGGGAAATGCCTTAAAAAAATTATGAAAATGGTGCAAAAAATCCTTATGTCTCATTATTTTCAAATAAAAAAAATAACCTCGGAAATTGGTTAATGGTAGTAAAAGAAACGTTTTAGTCTAATACAATTTTTGCATAAAGTGTTGGGAAATGCCTTAAAAAAGTGTATGGAAATGCTAAAAAAATTGAAAATTTTTATTTCTGATTGCATTCAAATTTAAAAAATGTCAAAAATGGTATAAATTAATCCAAATCTTTTAGCATTTTTAAATTAGAAAAAAAAAATAAGAAATAAAGATTTTAATTTTTTTAAAAATTTTCATAATTTTTTTAAGATATTTTCCGACACTTTTCGGCCAAAGTGTAAAGCACAAAAGATTTAGATTAATTTACACAATTTTTTGACATTTTTTAAATTTGGAAAAAATAAGAAATAAAAATTTTCAACTTTTTTACCATTTTCATAAATATTTGAAGTATTAAAATAAACCAATGGCAAAAATAAAACGCAAATATGTTGTTTATAAGTTTATTTTGAATACGTGAAAATACATAATTTGGAGATGTACATAACTTCAAACTAATATATTGATTTGTTAGAAACAGAACCATTAAGTATATTGTAGCTAAAAAATGCATCGTGAATAACTAACGCGTACACTTTAATGTCTTTAGGAAATTTACTTTTGCGTGTTTCGAACTCCAATTTCACGTCCACTGTGGATGTCCTAACGGCTTCTGGTTGGTGACTGCAATCGATTACGAATGACGGATTTTGCAGATAGTCGGCAAAACTCATCATAGGATCGCTCAGTTCTCGCTGGTAGTAGCTAGCTTGAAAATTCTCATAATTATAATAGGCTGCGGCATACAGTTTCTTTGAAAAATCCAAATTCCATCTTTCATACGGAAATACGGCAGAGTTCAGATAGAGCCTAATATCACTTATATCGGCCGTTGTAAATTGTGTGCTATCTTTTGCTCTGTTGTCGGAAGAGCTAGTTGGTTGAAAACCGATAATCAAATATCTCGGTTTTTCGAGACTCGTGCTAGTTCTTAAGGCCCATACGTCTGACGATGTTTCTCTCAAAGAAGGTAGCTCGTAAAGATCCCATTTACGGTAAGCCATTGGAACGTTTGCGTTACTTCCACCTTTATTCATGCGTGATAATATCTTTAACTTCTGTCGATCGTCTGGAATTATGTGACGAATTTTCCATTCAATTTTTTCAATTGAAATGTCTGCATCTACTTCGGCGATATAGCAATTTTTGAAAGTGCGGGCGATAATTAAAATCAACTCTTGCTTGACGTTAAAAATACCCTTTGAATAATCCTCTGCGAAACCCATGAGATATTTTAGAGGAAGCTTGCCGGAGAACACGTTACTTGTGGAATCTAGTATACCTTGATTTGCTTCGTCTAGACCCCATCCGCTTGCCATGAGAGCTCTATTTTGTGCGGCACCCAATGACACCATAGTTTTCATCGTTGTAGTAATTCCGGGTTTCCGAACGACGGCAACTTGCTCCCCTCCCATTTCATAACGACATTCGTCGAATAGAAAGGCGATGGCATTATTTGATAGATAACATTTTTTAGTAACGTCTTTGGGTTTGAATGTTCCTTCGATGTAAATGTAACTATATGATATATCCAAAATGATATCTTGAAAGTGTACAGGTATGCGAATTTCATCGGAATTGCGGAATGTTGGAGAACCGTAAGGTTTATATGTGTGTTCTTGAAAACTAATAATGGAGTTATCAAAAATTGGTTCGGTAAAAACTTCGATTTTGTCACTGCTAGCGGCCATCATTTTCTAATTTTTCTCACTTTCAAACCGATCGATTGTAGAAATTTGCAATCTTTCACGGAGAGCTGCCGATTGCTGTGCGGATGTGTTTTCGATCGTCCGTCTGACTTGCGAATGAACCTTGACTGTGTTGTCTGCTTACTTTTATGTCGTTTAACTGAATCTTGAATTGTTGACAGCTTATGCAGTTGACGGTTAAAGCAAAAACCCATTATACGATTTTTTTCAACTCTAGTTTAACTATAATTTTTTCACCTCGAAAATCGATCAAATCACCGCTATCGTCCAAGATGCGTAGAGCAATGTTGTCGATAAACTGACGACCATCCGGCATTATCGGCATATAAATATTATTTTGCGGTTCTTTGGAGATTTTGTAACCGGGTTCGACGTCAATATCAAATTCAAATAACGTATGACTTTCCAAAGAATTCAGGTATGTTCCGGAAATTATATTACAATCCACACGTACGATGCGCACTTTCATTATGTCCACGATGGTACTTGATTCGTGTCTTTGTCCACCTCGCAGCAACACGGGGCCAAATCCGAGCACTTTGCCGATACTATTGCTACCTCGAAAATCGATGCTATATTTTGACTTTAGCTCACATTTTAACGTATTATTATTGGCTGTTAATGAAAATAAATCGGTACCAACTTCATTGCATGACTCTTTTAGCGCTCTAAAAGAGTCATGCAATGAAGTTGGTACCGATTTATTTTCATTAACAGCCAATAATAATACGTTAAAATGTGAGCTAAAGTCAAAATATAGCATCGATTTTCGAGGTAGCAATAGTATCGGCAAAGTGCTCGGATTTGGCCCCGTGTTGCTGCGAGGTGGACAAAGACACGAATCAAGTACCATCGTGGACATAATGAAAGTGCGCATCGTACGTGTGGATTGTAATATAATTTCCGGAGCATACCTGAATTCTTTGGAAAGTCATACGTTATTTGAATTTGATATTGACGTCGAACCCGGTTACAAAATCTCCAAAGAACCGCAAAATAATATTTATATGCCGATAATGCCGGATGGTCGTCAGTTTATCGTCACACACCGCTGTGTTCATGGCTTTTGCTATTTCATTAATTTCGTAAGCTCCTGGTGGAATCCTTACATACGTTGGTATCGCTGTTTTCAAATGGCTGAATGAGTTATTGCTTTCGTCGATATTAAAAATCGAATTATATGTGTAAAATCCCAGCAGTGCAACTCCATATTTGCCTGTTGTATTTAACTCGATGGGTCGGTAAAAATCCGCACTTAAGACACTTGTATGTCCTATTAGAGTGAATGTGTAAGACATGACTGACCACGAAACTATTTGTGTAGCTATTTTATTGCTGTTTGCAACAGTTAAATGGATTTAAGCTGAAGCGTTGTTTTATTCCTTTGGACGTTTTTAAACTGTTTTCTGCCTTTATATTCACATCGTTAATTTTGCAATAACAACAAAATATTTTTTTGGCGTCGGTCCATCGCCCTCGTCCGAATCTGAATTATTGCTATTATAATGTTCGAAACAGTATTGATATTTCGATGTCACTTTTTAGGTGATTAGGTAACCTATCCCAAACTAGTGCTATTTCATTTGGAGCTAATGCGATCAACACTTCTTTGGGCGTATTTTCTAACTGTTCGACTGTCATTTTTTGTAATCCTCCGACTTCACGATATGCTTTAAGTGATAGCAACATTTTGGTGTAGTTGTCACGTTCCATTTGGGGTGTCAAAGACATACTTTTTACGATTGTAAAAGAAACTTCAAACACAAATGTCCACACCAGACTGTTCCAAATTCTTGTTGACGGTCGTATGTATAGTAAATTTTCTTCGTCGCTTCGGAACCCATCTGCAGATATCGTACCAATTCCATGGGTGGGGGTAAATCACCGAAACTATCGTAGTATGTTACCTCAGAATTGCTTTTTCTATATGCTACCCAATGAGTCCCTACACCCGACATACTATCCAAATTAATAATGGCGGCCTCGTGACGTTTGGGACCGCGTACAGGTAATGAATCTCTCATATATACGCCTCGAAAGTGTGGTATTTTCATTTTTAAGGCGTACTTTTCTATATCAATATTGGATAGTGGTCTTTGAGGTAGGGATTCTATTAGTTTTTTGATTTCTTATTTTTGCCGTTGTTTATATATAATCCCAAACCTGTGCGATATGGTTTCAAATATAATCCATTTTCTCTTGAACTTACATGTAAGCCGGTACCTATTTTTTCTGCAGTCGACTTTTTTACTGCTTTTACGGCACGCACGATGCCTGCTGCACCACCTGCTAATGAACCTAAGGCCGATAGTCCTGCAAATATTGTTATTAACGGTAATATCCCCCCGGTCTTCGGAATTGGAATGATTCTAGGCGTGCGAATTTTTCGTTTGCCACCGGCTATTCTTAGGGATTTACGTGCAGCTACTGCCGCTATTTTCGATGCTTTCATGATATTTTTCTCGACAAGTTTTTTCCCACCAGCTTTTAACAATTCTGATCGAACGGGTCGTCTAATAGATGATCCAAAAGCTACTTTGTGTGCTCGCTTATGTTTACCGACGCCATTACCTTTAGTGTGGCGGCGGCGGCGCTGGAAGCGACGTTTACCTCTAGTGGATGCTTTTCTCGATTTTGATGATGATACACCCATACCAAAACGTTGTTTCGCTTTCATAATGTTGGTTACCAACCAAGCTACAGCTTTTTCACCAGCGCTAGAGTCTTTAGATTTTACTCTTTTCCACGCGCTTTGTTCGAGTTCCTGATCTGCTTGGTGGCGAGCACTTAAATTTTCACTATTACGCAAATAGGCTAAATCGTGTTTTTTGCATGCGACATCCAAAGAATTAATTCCTTGATCTCCTCTTGCCACACGTTTTACTACTTTCGTCCCGGGCCCGCAATACTGATAGCCGGGAATGTGTAACTCGAACGGTAGCCTATTAATTACTGAATTAACAATACCGCTTCCAGTCTTACTTGATAAACGAGACCGTCTACTTCGTCTGACGAGCGACATCTGAATGATAGTTTACGTGAAAGTTCAGTATAAAATATAGATTTTGTTAAGATGCGTATCGTCAATCTTAAACAAAAACTTCCCGTCGATAATCTCGATGTAAAGGTCGGATCTGGACTAGAACAAAAATTATTTAAGAGACATGGTCCTTTGCTACCGTCATCTATTCGTGGATTATTAATAGGACCTTCAAACTGTGGAAAAACAAATGTTATGATTTCGCTGCTTACTCACCCCTTGGGACTGCGTTTCGAAAATGTTTATATCTACTCAAAATCCCTCTATCAACCAAAATATGAATATTTAAAGAAAATTTTATCACCAATCAAAGGTCTTGGCTATTACGCTTTTGGCGACGCAAATAACATTGTGGAACCGTCAGATGCTAAACCTAATTAGTAGTGGGAGATGATATGTTCACCATCCACCCATCGCCCAAAATCAACTGCGCAGGCGTCAGCTGCGCGCGCATCTGTCATCTGTCAACTGTCAGACGTCATCTGTCATACGTCATCTGTCAACTGTCAACTTTCATATGTCAACTGTCATACGTCATCTGTCACACTCTTGGGCGTTAGTTACGTTGGCCGGAACTACTTGGGGCTGGAACTACTTAGGCATCAACTACTTGAAGGCACTATCTATTTGGAACCTAACTGCATCGGACATTCGTACTACTCCTGAAGAATATTATTCCATGTAAAAATGACGCCAAAAACTTTTTCCTTGATTTTGTCCATGCTGGGATTAGAACCTGGGACCTGCATAGTGGAACAGCAACGCTCTAACCGACCTGGCCATCGGCTTCACATAAAATATTGAGTTCAGAACATATAGACTTGCGGCAGCTAGGCAGGAAAGTGGTTGTTGTTGTTGTTTGTGGAGCGAAGTCACGATGATAACGATATGTAATAAATGGATTAAAGGAAGAAAACATACAGTAGTAGGAAAATTATTTATTTAACCACAATAATAGCAGGCTACTGCTAGGAATACAAGGAGACGAGAAATAATGTTCCGAGTTTCGAAAAAAGATGGCGTTAGTGTAGAAGTAGCAGTACTAGAAATACTGTTCAGAGTTTCGGAGAAAGATGGCGTTAGTGTAGAAGAATTAGTAATTCATAGAGGCCCTCGCCCCTAAACGATAAGTGTTGGAGAATGAAAATTTTGGTGTTAGATAGAAGTCAGAAAGACCATGAGATATGCAGGTTCAAAAACCCCCAAAAAGAGTAAGGTCCTTTAGACAATTCCTCTGGCGCTGACCAAAAGGGCCTTAAAATTTTTTTGCTTCGATAGGGATGACGGGTAGGAGGAATAAAATATATTCCCCAAATGGCATCGAAATCCGTTGAGCCGTTTAGGCGCTAGAGGGTTACAAGGTGTTTCATGTATCAGGAGCACAGGAACTGATGACGGTAAATAAAAAACTAAATTACGGCCAGCGCTTAAACGGTAAGTGTTGAAGAATTCAAATTTTGGTGTTAGATAGAAGTCAGAAAGACCATGAGATATGCAGGGTCAAAAACTCCCAAAAAGAGTAAGGTCCTTTAGGCAATTACTCTGGCGCTGACCAAAAGTGTCTTAAAATGTTTTTGCTTCGATAGGGACTAAGGGTAGGAGTAACAAAATACATACCCCAAATTTCATCGAAATCCGTTCAACCGTTTCGGCGCTAGAGGGTTACAAAGTTCAAAAGTTGCGCAGAAACCAAAATGCGTCTTTTTGGTAGTAGCGAGGGTGAGATTCGTGCGCAGTTAGTGAAAAAAGTGACTTCGTCACCCCGGCTGATAAAGATCTCTAACTGAAAGACATTATATTTTAAATTTATTTTGACGTAAGATCGAAAATTGGAATTTTTTAAGTTTTCAGGACTGACAAAAAATTCAATGGTTACAATACAAAATTAGGAGCAAACTAGAAATACTGTTCACAGGTTCGGAGAAGGATGGCGTTAGTGTAGAATTAGGAGTAGTTGGAGTAGTTGGAGTAGGAGGTGTTCAGAGTTTCGGAGAAAGATGGCGTTAGTGTAGAAGTGGGAGTAGTTGGATTAGTAGGACTATGAGCAAGAGTTGGAGATGCAGAATATTCGAGAAAGATTGCATAATCAGTGGAATAGTACTGGACAAAGAGCGCGAAAATAACACAGCACGAGGCAAGGTCAACGCGACCGTTGTTTTCCGTACCGAGCGGTACCATCCGGAGTAAAGTACAATGATCATGCATTTTAATGTAAAGCGCAGATAGTTACGATCAGGTCAGCGGGGAGTGGTAGGAGTTATGAAAATATTGATTTCTAGCAAAGTCACCTAGGCGAGAGCAGCAGTTAGCATCAAGAATTCCTAGAGTGAAGGTGATCGGGAAAAAGTGCGGATCAAAGTGTTGGGAATTAGTTATTCTTAGACAATCAGAGTTTTTCTTTGTGAAGCGAGTGTACTGTGAAATCTGGGTAAGTACCGAGAAGATTTACTTGGTGGCGTATTAGTATGAACGTGTAGAATATTAGGAGTACTTGTGTGGAAGATATTACTAGTTTTTTATGTTCAAACTGCAAGTTGAATTGAAAAAATTGGCAAAAATTCTTGCTAAGAGGGTGCCTTTAGATTTCAAAAGAAAATAGGATGTACGGGTGTAGATTAAAGACCCCTTTTTCCAAAAAAAAAACAATAGTTTTTGTGTTCAAACTGCAATTGGAGTGGAAAAAATTTACAAAAATTCATCAGCATAGTGTGCCGTTAGAGCTCAAAAGAAAATAGGAAGTACGCCTGTGGATTAAAGCCAAAAATTTTTCAAAAGTTTTCAAATTTTTTTTGCCAAACACTTTTTCTCTCAAACTCTGTGTTCAAATTCTTTTCCAATTTGTTTGTCCGAAAAGTGTTTGCAAATCTTAATGTGTTATAGAAAATGTTCGTATGCGAATTCTGCAACGCCTCATTCACCAGGAAGGACAGCCTCAAACGCCATGGGGACTGCAGACAGTCAGGCAAAGTCTGCGAGACTTGCAGAGTAACTGCCAAGTCTGAGAGAGCTCTACAACACCATCAACGTCAGAAACATGGAGTCCTGAAGAGAAGAGCCGCCGTCGATTCTCCGCAATCTCCCATGGCGCAAAGAGCAAGACTCGATTCGACAGATGGTAAGTATTTAAAATGGAAATTTCTAGTAACCGAAATAATAAATTTGTCTGTATATAACTCAGGTACTAATTATTTATTCATATTTTCAGAACCAACAACATCGTCCACGCAGCATTGTGCAACATGCCAACTAGATGTTCCTACTAACCGATGGGGTGGACATCTAAGGACCCTGGGACATTGTGAGAAATGCTGCGTGATGCAGGAGGAGGATGGTGTAGAGTTGGTAAAGACGTCGTTCAGGAGCCGAATTGCTACATACCGACTTACTTCAAGCCAGGATCCCACCAACGTAAAGGAGTATCTACAACAGCTAAAACAAAAATTCATCAAGTTGGTGGGAGACATCCGCGCAAAGTATGACCAGCTGAAGGTCGGACTGGAGCTTTTCGGCCGCTTCCTCCTGCAGTCGAGCGAGTCGTCAGAGGCGAAGTCCTTTAACAGCAAATACCAGATGGTGAATGGGGCTACGGACTTGGAGGAGCTGTTCGAGCAGTTTATCATCATCCTAGACCGAAAGCATTCCGAATTTCAGGAAAAGGATAGTGGTGAGTGTAAAACTATTCCAAAAAAAAACAAATTGAAAACTGTTTGAGAGTTCTTACTAAAAAAAAATATTTCTATTGTTACAGGGTGGACGCTTCAGCAGCTTCTCCACTTAGAATTAGGCATCAACAAGATCCAGCCTCTAAAGCCATCTTCCTACATCCCGCTTCCAAAGGAGATTGAAGCAAAGAAAGCTGTTCTGAACATTCAAAACACTGATCAAAAATGTTTCATGTGGTCAGTCCTAGCTGCCTTACATCCAGTTCATTGGACTCAAAATGCAAATAGAGTCGCGAACTATTTGCCTTTTGAAAACGAGTTGGACTTTACAGGTATGGAATTTCCGATTAAACTTACCGATGTAGCGAAGTTTGAACGACTCAATAATATTTCTATCAACGTATATGGACTGGAGAAACTGTTCGAAGATGGTAAAAATATTATTGAAGTCGTGGGGCCCTTATACTTTACAAATTCTCGTAATAGAGAGCGACATGTAAATTTGTTAGTAAGCAGTGATGATTATGGTAATAGTCATTACTGCTTAATAAGAAGTTTATCTCGCCTGATCTCAAGACAATTATCCTCACGTTGCGGTACAAAGTATTTATGTGATGGTTGTTTATCATATTTTTATTCAGAGCAAAAATTAAAGGCTCATCAAGAACATGATTGCGGGCACGTTTTAGCTAAAGTCCCAACGACAAATTTAAAAAAAAAATAAATATGGCGAAGAGATTCCCGAGAATATTTTGAAATTTACAAACTTTGAAAAGAAATTAAAAGTACCTTTCGTTGTTTATGCCGATTTCGAAACTATCCTTGAACCTATCGATACAGAGGAAAATGCTCAGGATCCCGATACGTCATACACTGTGAGAACGCACAAACATGTCCCGTACTCTTTCGGTTACTACATCAAATGTGACTTTGATGATGCTCATTCGATTTACCAAAGTTATAGGGGTCCGGATGCTCACAAAGAATTCGTAAAACGCTTAGAGATTGATTGTAAATCAATCTATAATCGCTTTATGAAGGAAGTAGTACCCATGATACCTATTTCTGCGGAACAAGAGATGGAGCATCAAAATGCTGCAGTGTGCCATATCTGCGAAAAGCCATTTGATGTAGCATTAAACGATCGCGTGCACGACCACGATCACACAAATAGCCAATATCGAGCGGCTGCGCACTCTGTATGTAACCTAAATTACAAAATCCCTCAATTTATACCCATCTTTTTCCATAATATGTCCAACTTTGATTCGCACCTGTTTGTTAAGGAATTGGCTTCCAACGAAGAAAAGCTGGATGTTATCCCCCAAAACAAGGAAAAGTATATATCATTTACTAAACATGTTTTGATGGATAACATCGAGAACAGGGATGGTAAACAACGACAGGTATTTTTAAAATTACGCTTCCTCGACAGTTTTCGTTTCATGGCCAGCAGTCTAGAGAAACTTAGTCAAAATTTAAAACCCGAACAATGTCGAGAAGTTAGAAAATATTTCGCGGAAGAAATAAGTTTCAGCTTATTCGACAGAAGGGTGTCTTCCCATATAATTACGTGGATAGTTTCGCAAAATTGAACGATACAAAGCTTCCATCACAGAAAGGCTTTTACAACCAGCTGAAAAAAGAAGATATTAGTAACGAGGATTACAAGCGTGCTTGGGCTGTATGGAATTTATTTGAATGCCAAACTTTAGGCGAATATTCAGATATTTATTTAAAATCCGACGTATTATTATTAACAGATGTTTTTGAAAGTTTTAGAGACGTGTGCCGTAGCACTTACGGTCTAGATCCTGCGCAGTACTTCACAGCGCCATCTCTTGCGATGGATGCTGCACTCAAGGCCACAGCAATTAGCTTGGAATTACTGACGGATCTAGACATGGTACACTTCTTTAAACACGGTATTCGCGGTGGGGTCAGTCAGTGTAGTGTTAGAAAAGCTTTTGCAAATAATAAATTTATACCTCATTATGACGCTTCCAAACCTACTTCCTACATCATGTATTTGGACGCCACCAATCTATATGGTGCGGCTATGTCACAATATTTACCAACGGGGAATTTTAAGTGGTTGGAGGAGACCGAAATTCAAAGTTTAGATTACAGGAATGTCGCGAATGATTCTAAAACTGGCTATATATTAGAGGTAGATTTAGAATATCCCGAACAGTTACATTATTTACACAACGAACTACCCTTTTGTCCACAATCCATAGCTCCACCGGAATCCAAATTCCAAGACATTAAAAAATTAATTCCAAATTTGTTAAAGAAAGAGAAATATATAATTCATTACCAAAATTTGCGTCAGGCTTTAGATTATGGGCTTAAGCTTACCAAAATTCATCGCGTTATATCTTTTGACCAATCACCGTGGCTAAAGAAATACATTGACCTAAACACAGCGATGCGCAATCAAGCGAGTAATAAGTTTGAAAAGGACTTTTTCAAACTTATGAACAACGCTGTGTTTGGGAAAACGATGGAAAATGTGGAGAAACGGGTAGACGTTAAACTTGTTTCTCATTGGGAAAATATTGGTAGAAGGTTGGGAGCCGAAGCGTTAATCTCGAAACTGCATTTTAAAGACCGCACTATTTTCAACGAGAACCTGGTAGCTATCCAGATGAAAAAACAAAAAGTCACATATAATAAACCTATTTACGTAGGTTTTAGCATCTTGGAAATATCCAAGACAATTATGTATGACTTTTTGTACGGGTATATTAAGCCAAAATACGGCAACAACGCGGTATTACTCTACACTGACACCGATTCCCTGGTTTTAAAAATTACAACCGACAATTTCTACCATGACATGCGAGAAAATTTAGATAGATTCGATACGTCCAATTACTCCCCAGATAACCCACATGATGTTCCTGTAAACCAATCAATTTTGGGTAAAATGAAAGCCGAGTATGCAGGAAAAATCATTTGGGATTTCTACGGTACCGGGGCGAAGGCATATTGTGTAAATGTAGAGGGAAAGTTAACGAAAAAAGCTAAGGGAGTTCCTGACTACGTCACCCAGAAAGAACTGACTCTTGACGATTATAGGGAGGCGGTTGACGTAGAAGGAACTCACATTCATCGACAGATGAACACTTTCCGTTCGCATTTACACGATATGTATGTCGAACTGAAAAATAAAGTAGCGCTATCACACGCGGACGATAAGCGTTATCTTATTCCCGGCGACTTGGAGAACACGCTTGCTTGGGGTCATCGAGATATTGAAAAGTATAAGGAATCATCGGAAATTCCATGAGCTAAGACTGATCACGGACAGCTAACTTTACTTTAATCACCTTTGGTAGCTAAATGTGTGACTTTAGAGGCTGTGATATTAGATTAGGCATATATGTTATTTATTTTATTAGTTAGTGTATTCAGTTATTTCACTCAAGTCTACCCAATTTATTGTATCAATTTATGTCACCCTAGTTTACCCTATTTATTGTATTCATTTATTTACTTTATATGTATATTCTACCTAAGTTTACCCTAGTTTCTTTATTTTTATATTGTTTTTATATGTAGATTTTACCTAAGTTTACCCAATTTTTTTGATTTTTATATTGTTTGCTTATTTTACTCTATTTACAGACCACTGTTCGGTCAGATTTTGTGCTTTTTTAACTTTTTTTACACTTTAATAAATGCTTGTTTTTGTGTTTATATTGGCGTCTTATTTCCTTAGTTAGAGCAAAGAAAAAACAAATTCACATTAGACTATTTATTTGGTAACAGTATAATATTCAATATTAAGCTTATACAATTCATAAACGTGTTTTGAAAATAGGTGTATGAACTTCTCAGTCCGTCTAAATAGATACTTGTCGGTTATGACATCTTCAAACTTGAGACTTCTCTTATCGCCATTGCGATGAAACACTAGCGTATACTGTCCAATTATCATAACTATATCCACCCAGTGCGTATTGAAACAATCAAAAGTGCTTAGAAATTCTTCAAATTCATCACTGGAGAAATAAAGTTTACCATAACCAGTAGTATGCAAAATTACTTGTTTGCGTTCCTCTTCTGACACAGTAAAAATGACTGCTATAAAGTCACCAATCTCGTAAACTCGGTTAGGTTTAGTCTTAAGAACTTTCGCTGGAACATCAGGACATCTAGAAGGAGATTCAAACACCTTATCCCAGCTGGATGAGGAGGAGGCAGCCATTGGTAAGTTTAAATGGTAAGTTTCGAAAATATTCTAACCAAAGATTTCTTTTCTTTGTAAAACTTAATGTCTCTTTTCAGCATGCGTATGTTTTTCAAATGCTCGTCTAATCTAACTGACAAGTCAACCGTCTTGGTCATATGCTCGAGTCGGAATGCCTAAATTTCTCAAGGGGTTCTAGTAATATAGGATAAAATTAAACATGTAATACAGTTTAACTTCTTTATTTAGGTAAAAAATCATAAATATATTCATACAAGATTTTGGAATTCTTAGCACTACAAGAACAATATTCTAAACAATGATAAGAACAAGTGGTTTTACTTAGCGATAATTTCGGTACATTGACACTGTCTCTAGTAAATTCTAAATTAACAATATCGGGTACGTTCTTAAGATATTTCATCGCGGAAAAAGTTTCCAGTAAGAAGACCCTCTTTACATGTCCCTTCACATATATGACATCAACATCTCGTAGATCGTTGTAGATAAGACGGTAAAGTTCATTGTAATCGGTTTCACCCGAAATGGAGTATAAACCATGTCGGTTCCCATATAGAAACTTTGCTTGCTTCTGACAATCATAGGACAGCTCATAAAACGGCTTAACTGGTTTAAAAAGATAGTTTTTTATTTGCTTTCCATCGTAAATAGCCAATTCTTTAGCTTGAAATTCTGGAACGCTGAATCCTTGAACGTCAACCACAACAAACTTCATCGTGCTGAGAGGGTTGAATAGTAACTAACTACAACAGATCACGTACTTGACCTGTTAAAGCCTGATACTCAAGCACTCGATCATGAATAATTATACAAAAGGCACGTGACTCAGCCGAGAAGTTTTCGGAACTTTGAAACTCCAACTTAACGTCAATAGTGTTACTCTTGAGGGCTTCATTTTGTTTGGAACAGTCGATAACAAAGAGGGCTCTACTAGCGAAAGCGAGAAAATCCAAGAGCGGCTCACACCGTTGTTTCCCCAAATAGGTTTTTTGAAAGTCCGTATACATCTGATAGGCTTCTGCAAACTGTCTATTGGCAAAGTTTAGGTTTAACGTCTCATAGGGGTAAACTTCAGAATTTAAATGCAACTTAACATCCGTGATGTTTAAATTATCAAAGTAGGTGCAATCAGCTTCAAAGTTATCTTTTCGCTTCTTCATAAAAAATACAATCACATATCGGGCTCTCTCAGACATGGTCTTAACGGTCCAAATATCACGCTTTGTTGTTCTCAAAGCAGGCAGCTCATGTAGTTCCCAGTTTCGAAACGGAATATATATCGGCTTGTTCTTTGCAATTTCGTCCAAAAGCCTTAATTTCACTGCATCACTCGGGTAAATATGTCTAACTTTCAACTCAACCGTTTTTAACGTTATTGTTGCCTTCTTAGTACCAGTGGACTTGTAGCAGTTGTCGTCGTGACGAGCACGAACTAGTTTAATTTTCTGTTTACCCATTAGTACATTGTGGTAATCGGCAAACACGACAAACAATATTGAAAGTGGGATGCGAAAATTAAAGTCTTTAGAAGTTTCGTCCAAGGTCTTGACTGTTCCACTAGGCCAATTCCATCCAGCGATGTCTAGAGCACGGCTTTCCTGCTCATTTAAACATAGCATATTTTTAACTGTGCTAACAATGCCAGGATCTCGAATCTTTTCAATCTCCTTACCATTAACTTCATAGGAAATGCTGTCGAAGAGAAATGCTCCAGCATTATTGGTTAGATCGCAAGTACCGGTCTTAGCAGCAGCATCTGCTTCCACCTTAAACGTACCCTCGATGTAGAGTTGAGCTTCACTCATATCCAAAAAGACATCTTGCTGATTGATAACAATCTCGATTTCGTCATTGTTCTTAAAGGAGTTGGTAAAGGGGTGATAAGTGTGCCATTCTTCGCGAATAACCGACTCATCGCTCTTAATCTGATTGAAGATTTGAAGTTTTTCTGACATGGTAGCGGTAATGAGTGCTTCTAGACTGCAAATATATTATATTTGAAAACGCGAGTGACCCCTTCGACTTCTGATCACTGAATGACCGGCCAGCTGAGGTAGCAGTGTTTAAATACCTTTTAAAAACTAGAACCATTTCGTCTAAGTTCTAATCGAATTACTACTTCTTCACCTCGAAAATTAAGAGGTCTAGAATCCTGGTCTACTAGCGTGAGAGTAATGTTATAGATGCTTTTTTGGTTCACAGGTAAATAGATTAGATTCCTTGGCTCTATATTTATACTGTAGCCGGGGTCAACAGTTGGTGAAAATTCGTACAGAGTATGTGCGGGATTATTTGTGTAATACGAGCCGGAAATGATGTTACACTCTACTCTAATAGTAACAACTTGTATAATATCCACAGGTTGATCTGATTCGTGGAATTTACCAGAATTTAACAGTTGAGGTGAAAATCCTAACAACTTTCCAATACTGTCTTTTGGCTTAAAGTTTATGTCGTAGACACTGGTTAACTCACACTTTAACGTATTGTTATTGGGTTAAGCTCTAGGATCTAGGAGCTTACGTTGTAGAAACTGTTCGATATCTTCCAACTCGTAGGATCCTGTTGGTATTTCCAATACTCGCTCCTCCTGATTATTGACAATGTAATAAAACTTGTTTCGTCCCTCTTCTATATTAGTGATTGTGTTCCAAGTGTTTAGCGAAATTAATGCTAACGAGTAATCAAACCTGGAATCGAGCTCTATGGGAGGTACAAAGTATGCTTCAAGTCGGTGAGAGCGACCTTTTAACGTGAATGTCTGTGACATGACTGCGAGCGGTAAGCATCAACACCTGCATTTATAAAGTTTCATTGTAGAGAAATGCTAGAGCAAGATGTCCACAATTTATCATTCCATAATCCTGGTACTGTTCAGAATTAAAATATATTTTAACATTTTTCATGTACTTGACAAATTCCTTGGGTGGTTTCAAGTTGCCAAAACTATCGAAATAAACAACTCGATTACCGTGTTTCTTGTAAGCTACCCAATGTGTTCCGAATCCTGTGTTCCGATCCAAATTAATAACACCACACTCTGTTTTGAGGGGTGCGTTCGGTAAAGTGTCTCGCATAAATACTCCTCTAAAATGCGGTATTTTTAATCGAGTGACGTACGAATTAATATCGTGATCGGATAACGGTTTTTCAGGTAGCTTTATTGGTAGTTTTTGGGCATTTTTCGTAAAAACAATCCATAGCCAGTTTTGTGTTTCTTTAAATACAGACCGCTACCCTTTTTTCCCAATGCAATCGCCTCCATTGTGTCGTTGTGTCGTTTCGATTCTTTTAACTTCTCCTTGGCACTTTGAGCGTCATTAACGGCCTTCGCTATCCCCGCGGCGCCTCCGCTCAGTGCTCCGAGGGCACTAAGTCCTGCAAATATGGGAATAAGTGGTAGAAACCCACCCTGTTTCGGTAATGGTATTATTCGTGGTACGTTGATCCTTTTACGTCCTCCCACCTTCTTGACCGTTACTCGGGCAGCTTTAAGTATTTTACTAAGAGTCCTTTTCTTACTAACATCACCAGTACCCGTATGTCGAAGTTGTTTCTTAAGCAGAGTGACCACTGATGATAGGGGTTTCATCTTCTTCTTCTTGCCAGCACCCAACTTGCGTTTTACCTTCATAGCGTTAGTTACTAACCACGCTGAAGCTTTTTCACCAAAACTGGAATCGTTTGCCTTTACTCGCCCCCAAGCTCGGTTCTCCAACACTCGATCGGCTCGATGTCTTTGTTCCAACTCTTTAGACTTTGCGTATTCGATATCGTGATCGCGACAAGCACTATCCAATTTATTCTTTGGTCGATCACCTCGAGCCAACCGCTCTTGAAGTTTGGTTCCAGGTCCGCAATAGGAATAACCGGGTAAATGAAGCTCGAACGGGAGCTTGTTGATAGCTGTATTTAACACACCTGCACCCTGCAGAGTCTTCATTCGTAATGAAGCCCTGGGAGGGTATAGAGTAGTATTTATAGAGATGCGTCAAGAGAAACAGAAACTCAAAATCCAAGTTTATAATTGCGATATGAAAAAAGAAAAGTGCCTCAGTAGCAAACATGGTCAACTTTTGCCTTCTACAATTCGAGCGTTAATATGTGGTCCGAGTAATTGTGGCAAAACCAATGTAATGATTAGTCTTTTGATTGATGAAAATGGTTTAAAATTCGAGAATGTGTACGTGTATTCCAAATCTCTGCAGCAAGACAAGTACGACTTTCTTCAACAGGCTATGAAACATTCCCGTTTAGACTATTTCGGCTACAGCGATAATGATGAAGTTCTAGATCCTTCCAGTGCCCGACCTCACTCTGTATTCATATTTGATGACGTAGCATGTGAGAAGCAGGATAAAATACGTAATTATTTTTGTATGGGCCGACATCATGCGATTGATTCATTCTATTTATCGCAAACTTACTCGAAAATACCTAAACAGCTGGTTCGTGACAATGCCAATGTATTAATTTTATTTAAGCAGGACGACTTAAACTTGAAACATATCTACGACGATCACGTTAATACAGACATGACATTCGATGCATTTAAACATATTTGCTCCGAATGTTGGAAGGATCGGTATGGGTTCCTAGTAATGGTGAAAGACAATGATATTGCTAAAGGCCGATATCGTAGCAAGTTTGATACATATATCATACCCTAAACCCTCGAGACTCAGTGTGACACTTGACGTTCTAGAAACTAGATGTGTTAAGTCTCGAGAAACAGGGTCTGGTTAGGAGTTGTTTTAGCTGTTTCCTAGCTATTTTTCCCGAACAGGGTCTGTTTTTTAGCGGTTTTTTTCCAGAACAGGGTCTGTTTCTTAGCTGTTTTTTCCAGAACCGGGCCTGTTCTTAGCTGTTTTTCCCGAAACAGGGTCTGTTTTTTAGCTGTTTTTCCAGAACAGGGTCTGTTTTTTTAGTATGTCTACCCCCATGAGCCAGCTCGATAAAGACGTTAAACGTAGGATTATCCAAGCTGCACGAACAATAAGAAAGAAGTATTTAGCATTAAAGTTGGAGCGAGGCGAAGAAGATGTAGCTCTTAATAAATTATTAATGCCGATTACCGATCCTCTGAATAAGCTTGTGAGTGCTTCCGCCGCCACTGCAAAATCTAAGAAACGTAAGATTAAAGGGGAACAGAGTGTTGGTGTAAAACCCAAAGTTAAACCACCCATAGTAACTCGAGAAGTGAAACCTCCTGTACAATTTTTAACCGAGGAAACTCACTACGGGGATGATGCTGCTGATGAAGATGATGTGTTTGAAGAACCAGCTCAGGATCCTGCGACACAATCATCGCAACACATAAGAAAGAATTTTGAAGATTCTCTTCAAAAATCTGAAGTGTTTGAGACTTTTATCGAGCAGTATCCGACGATTGCTCAAGAATATCTGAAACTGTATTGGTCGCACTCTGCCGAAATAGATGCTAACAGCCTGAAATATGATTTGGTGACTGATTCTTGGAGCTTAGGTTCAGAACCGGTTAATTTCTTAAAGAATGGTGATATTCAAGTTGGCCCCCTTACGTATAAAGGAACTCTGGGACTATACGATTTATTGTTTCTCAAGGTTCCCCAATTTAATACCGCTGCCGATGAAGAACAATACAAAGATATTTTAAAGCGAACAGATTTATACTTGAAAGACAATGGTCAGTTGAAAGGTAATAGATCCCACAAATACAATGCCATTGTGAAACCACTAATTTCGAAAGGTTCTACCAGTAAAATTCCTTCGCCCGGGGTTAAAATAGCGACCAGAACGCGGTCTGCGAAATCCGGATCTGTGAAATCCGGATCTGCCTTAATGGAATACAACGAAAAACCCAAAGAATATGTCTCCTATGATGACGTAAATGAGCTGGTTGACAGGTTAAAAAAGCTAGACGCTTCCAATCAGGTTGGCAACAATAATAACATGAACGAGATTTGGAGCATTTTGCATGAATTGGAACACCTTGGAGTAATTGAATTCTATAAATAAGTTTGTTAAAGCTGTTATGCCTTAGTACCGCAGTAATCATGAATAAGTTTGGACGTTCCTTGCCCACGTCGTCTTATCAGAAAAGAGTGAGAGTGTTGCAAGCACCCAACTTGATCACTCTTACAAAAGATGGTGATTACAATATTCGAGATCATCGGCTTTGTAACGTCAAATCACCAACAGATGTCGCTGATGCCGTAAATAAAAAGTTTGTAGAACGTATGCTAACTACACTTTCTACTACCATTAATAGATCGTTGAATGATAAAATACAAGTATCCCACTTGGAGATGCTGAGACAAGTAAATGTGTTGGAACAAAAAGTAAACAACTCTATCGGTAGTATTGTAAAGCAAATGGAGACCTTTACAAAAACTAATAAGGATTCTGTAGACTCAGTATCCGACCAACTTAAGCTACTTGACAGCAAATTAAAGAGCGAGACTTTAATTTTGGATACAAACCTGGATCGCCTATCTACCCAATTCAAGGACCTCGAAGAACGCCTAAAAGTTTACACAAATACGACTATTCGAAATGCTCTCAAACCAATCGGTGTTGATATGAAAAAGATTCGTGAAGAACTCTCAAAATTATTACAAACAGTTGATTTGCTAAAGAAAGGATCTTCCCATCCACCAACTATCTAAAATGTAGACGTATATAATTCGTTATCTTGCTGCAGAACCTCATTCTTTGGGAAATAATGGCTAAGGGCATTACGAAGGCTAGAGAACAAGTTGTTAAGGAACTACATAAACCAGCTAGAATCAAATTTAAACGTCGCAGATTTATCCAGTATGGTTTAGATGATACGTTTGCCTCCGATCTTGCTCAACTCGATCAGTACGCTCGTGAAAACAAGGGATTTAAATACATCTTGGTTGTAATTGATTGTTTTTCAAAATTTCTCTGGACCAGGCCTCTAAAGTCAAAAAATGCTCAGGATGTGACTAATGCAATGGATCATATACTCAAACAGTCTCGAAGGATTCCGGAAAAGCTGGTGACAGATAATGGGAAAGAGTATTACAACGCTAGCTTTCAAAGTCTTATGAAGAAGCATGGCATACATCATTACAGTACCTTTAGTATTTTAAAGGCTTCTATTGCTGAACGAGTAATTCGAACGCTCAAAGAACACTTGTTTAAGTTGTTTACCTTGAATGGTAATCATAAATGGATCGACTTGTTGGAACAAGTTACAAATACTTACAACAACACCAAACATCACACAATCCGCATGAAACCGAAGGATGTTAGCAATAGTAATGAGAAGAAAATATTGGACTCTGTTTATAGTCGTTTAAAGGTTGTGGGAAAGCAAAAATTCAAAGTTGGTGACATTGTTCGCATCAGTAAGGCTAAGCACGTGTTTGAAAAGGGTTATGTACCTAATTGGACCACTGAGTTGTTTAAAGTATCTCAGGTGAAGATTAGCAATCCTACAACTTATTTGCTAGAGGATACGAGCGGTCAACCCATTAGTGGCGGATTCTATGAAGAAGAATTGCAAAAAACCAAACAATCTGACGTATTTCTTATTGAACAAGTTTTGCGTAAAAAGGGCAAAAAGATGTATGTCAAATGGCTTGGGTTTGATAAGTCGCATAATAGTTGGATCGATATGGTTAAGGATGTGGTTTAAGTCCGATCTCTGTACAAATAGTCAACATTTTCCGGTTTTCGTCAGTTGAAATCATGCCGTATTGCAAGGAGTGTAATACTGAAATTTTATCTCGTAGAGCTCATAACCGTACCACAAAACATAAGCAGCAATGTAGTGAGACCTTGTACTCTCATGTAAAATTAGTTCGAACTGCTTTTAAAAACCGCATACTAACTTACCATCTGACAAGTGACTTACATTCGACTGATGTTAAGCAATATTTAGAAGATCTCAAAGATACGGTTATTACTCTACTCACTGATCCTTTAAAGACTTATCCCCAGCTTAAAGTTAATATGGAGCTATATGGTCGTTATCTGTTGGCATCCACACAAGAACAAGACATAAAATCTTTTAATACAAAATTTAGTGTTATTTCTCCCAGCACTAATTTGGAGGACTTTTACAGCGAATATCAGATCTCTCTAGTGAAAAAAGCTTCCGAATTTACCGAGATGGGAAGCGGATGGGCGTTATCCAAACTGCTGTTTCTCGAACTTAACATCAATAAATGTGGAGTGGGGGTATAGTTTCCTCTACACTCATACTAATCCTAATGCGTTGGTTGACGTCACTATTTTAGTGCGAACCATGGCTAGTAAAAGTTGTACCGCTGCTGCTGTTGCTCCAGAGGTTCCAGAAGAAGAAGAAGACGATAGTTCCCAAGGCTCATCCCCCTATTGGACTTATCTAGACAGTATGATTCTCCGAGGTAATAGAGAAATTCGCAAGGAGAATAAAATCTTGGGTGAATTTTACCATACTACTGGTAATTTTACAGTAATTGTGGGCCTCAGTGTTGCCAGGGGGATGATACCAAGTGTTAAACTAGTTCCCACAACGCCTGAACATCAACCAGTCTCCCTCAGTCATTCTGATTGGATCGAGTTTTTGGAGATCATTGACAAGATGTTTGAAGATATTGATGGAAGTATGACAACAACGCTGACGTCGTCATCGGAAAATTTTACCGTATCCAGTGCTATTCTTTTAAACGAGTGAATATTTCGACTTGGAAGCAATGATGTAACTTTAACGTTTTCTTGTAATGATATAAATTCTATTGTTAGCATTAAGCATTTAATTAACTATAGATTAGAATTAGTTAAACGTTTACAATTTAGAACCTATTATGATGATACTTTACAGTATGCTCAATGTTTTGTTGATATTAAGGAAAACTTTTTTCAAATTGTAACTAATCTGTGTAACTTAAACTCGTCTGAACAAAGTTATTACATGCTGGAATTATTGCATTACAACCAGCAAAAATTGTTAGATGACTTTGATAAACTGTATATGTATACTGATGATTCATAATACTAATAAATAGTTTAAAGCTCAAGGTTCTTTTCTTTCTCCTTCTCTCTCTCTCTCTCTCTCTCTCTCTCTCTCTCCTTTCCTCCTGCCCCTCTCTGTTTCTGCTATCACTAATAAATACAGCTCGATTCTAGCAGAGATTTCATAGTTGTTTCAGCATTCGTTGCATACAGTTATAACCTGTCGAGACCTGTCGTGTGTGTTGATACCTATTTAGCAACATTCTACAATGAGTATTTCCAAGCAAACATTAGCGGAACTTAACGCTCGTATTAACAATGATGTTGTGAACTTTCCCGAATGCAGAAAACTTTCCACTCTACCTATAGGAGTAGCGTATCCTATTCAAAAACTGAAATTTGTAACAACACGTTATGGGAGAGCTCTTGTTGCGACATTGATTGACTTAGCCCAGGAGGATGTACTATTTCAAACATACTTACCGCAACGGATAGCTGAAACTATGTCGCAGGATCTGGTTGACAACATGAATCGATCGAGTGCCCAGTATACTCTAGCATATTTGGGGAAAAGCTTGACTGCTGCTGCTGGTGGTAACCCTCGCACCCTAATCCAGTTTGAATGCTTGGAATAAACCTGTTTCAAGAGATATTGATGATGGTGGTGGTGGTATATCTTACCTTACTTAAAGCCCTTCCGTACTGTAAACTGTTTAGAAGTTAGTTTAACACCGTCGTCGTCGCTGCTACCTTCGAGTCTAACCAGTGTGCAAGATGTCTCAAGAACGTCAGGAAGTTTGCATCGATCTTCAAGGTTACCCTTTAGCCAGTGGGTTTATACCGAAGGAGTTGGCTGTATATGATGGCGTACGATTTTGCAGCTTTCTCTTCAAACCTCCGTATGGCAGGAAATTTTTAAAGCCTGAAGATCTCAAAATAGTCGAACATTTGGAGGAAAAATACCATGGACTAATGTGGGAGTCTGGCTGTTTGGACTTAAACCAATTTGAAAGTGTTTTACGTGATATCCGTCTTCAGTATGACTCTCCTAAATTTCTGGTTAAGGACGATTTAAAGGCAACTTGTTTAAAACAGATTTTTGATTCTTCCCTTATATTTAGTATTCCTTTAAAGACTGAACCTAAATTAAGTAAATATAAAAAAGTTGTAGAATGTTTTCACCATAAGGACTTTAATGTTTGGCATTGTGCCTGTAATAATGTCAAGTTATTGTATAATTTCCGACATTGTTTTTTAAATGACATGGAATAAAAGTATATAACATATTTTGTTTGTTTTCTTTCTTAGTATAGATCGATTAGTCTACGTAGAAAGACGTAAAATGGCTAGCCGCAGTGCAGATTGTACTGATTGCTTAGACGACGGTATTGCCGTTATTCGTACTTTTGAAGAAAGACTGATTACGTTTGCAAATTGGACTAATAAAGTTAGTCCTAAAGACTTAGCACAGGCTGGTTTTTATTACACCCAACGATTAGACATCGTTAAATGTGCATTTTGTCATTGCGAGTTTACTGATTGGAAGGAAGGAGATGATCCGTTAGCCGATCACTATAAGTACTCTCCGCATTGTCGACTAGCTAAAGTATTGTGGAAGTGCCGCCCACAGAAAAAGAAAGCCCCGCCGCGAAGCTTGAAAAAGAGACAACCAGAACCGCTCCGAACTCTCCATGTTGGTTCTCTGTTCTTACTACCGCTGTTAGTGTTATTAGCCAGTGGACTGATGCACCTCTATGATATTATAAATCTCCATTCTTCAACGCTTTAGCTCATTTTAACGTTTGCTATGGCTCTGTTAAGTTCGTCCTTCATTCTGCTGGTTGCAGTAGTACACAACGTCTTCTACGTATATCGACCTTTAAATGTTAAAAAAGCTTCTGTTATGTTCGATTTTGGAGATTGTAACGCTAGCAGACCATGGATTTTGATGGATTTCAACCCGCAGAACGCTGACCACATGTCTGTATTCTCCGCCACGATACCTCCATCAAACAGCAGCAGCAGCAGCTCTTTTCGCTACAAGGTTCGCTTTCTCTTTCAAGATTCGACGATTGGTGAAACAGGATGGCTGACGTTCCATAGCGAGTGCAAGAATGAGACCGCATCTCCAAATGTTAGTCCTACTACTCCTCCTACTACTCCAACTACTCCTAATTCTACACTAACGCCATCTTTCTCCGAAACTGTGAACAGTATTTCTAGTTTACTTGTATTCGTAGCAGTAACCTGTTTAATATTATTAACTAATTTTGTCTATAAAGTTGTTAAATATCGATATATCTTGTGGCTAAATAAATAATTTTCCTACGACTACTACGTGTTTTCTTCTTTCCCAACATTTCTTACATATCGTTATCATCGTGACTTCGCTCCACAAACAACAACAACAACAACCACTTTCCTGCCTAGCTGCCGCCGCAAGTCTATATGTTCTGAACTCAATATTTTATGTGAAGCCGATGGCCAGGTCGGTTAGAGCGTTGCTGTTCCACTATGCAGGTCCCAGGTTCTAATCCCAGCATGGACAAAATCAAGGAAAAAGTTTTTGGCGTCATTTTTACATGGAATAATATTCTTCAGGAGTAGTACGAATGTCCGATGCAGTTAGGTTCCAAATAGATAGTGCCCTCAAGTAGTTGATGCCTAAGTAGTTCCAGCCCCAAGTAGTTCCGGCCAACGTAACTAACGCCCAAGAGTGTGACAGATGACGTATGACAGTTGACATATGAAAGTTGACAGTTGACAGATGACGTATGACAGATGACGTCTGACAGTTGACAGATGACAGATGCGCGCGCAGCTGACGCCTGCGCAGTTGATTTTGGGCGATGGGTGGATGGTGAACATATCATCTCCCACTACTCTAATTCAATATTTATTTTTGATGACGTTATGTGTGAGAAACAGGACGTTATAAGATCGTATTTTAGCATGGGACGTCACAAAAATGTGGATGCCTTTTACTTGGCGCAAACGTATTCTCGTGTTCCTAAGCAGCTCGTCCGGGATAATGCCAACTTCATTATTATGTTTAAACAAGATGAGATGAATATGAAACATATATTTTCCGATCACGTTTCACCCGACCTGACGTTTACACAATTTCAAGAGATGTGTGCTAAATGTTGGGATAATAAATATGGTTTTTTAGTTATTGACAAGGATAGTGATGTAAATTCGGGCAGATACCGCAAGGGATTCGATAGTTATATATTCCTATAATAATAACTTGGATAATCATTTCATCGTTGAACGGTGCTTTGAAAGCATCATGAATGAAGAAATCGAATTAAAACGAAAGCTACTGGAAACTACAAATGCGGTTAGAAAAAAATTTAAACAAATTAAAGCAGCTAAAGTGCAGAATGAACATGATTTGGAAAAGTTTTATGAACCAGTTTCTAAACCACTAGAATCTATATCTAAAGCCGTAAAGCAGCAGCAGCAACAGTACGCAACTAAAAAATCAAGTACTACGACTAAACCACAAAGTCGGAGTAGTAGCAGCAGCTTGGTGGGAATAGAGAAAATGTTTGAAGAACATCCAACAGAAGCGGATTTTGAAACATCTACACCGATTTCGCAAAAAACACAAATTCCTACACCAAAACGTGGAAATCGTGAGTCACTGTTCGAAACCCCTTCCCCATCAACGATAACATCATCTTACACATCACCACACACATCCAGTGGTAGCAGTTCAGCCGCAAAAACTATTCAAGATTATTTAAATGGATTAAAATTGGAACCGTCCCATTATGATACCGTGTATGGTGTACGCTTTAGTAAAAAAGAAAATAAATCAACAAAATATATTGGCAACTTGGTGGTTCGTTTTCTAACAAACGGAAAGATGGTGTTATACAAGAACAAAACAAACATTGCTGAATTCGATGGAACAGCTGAGCTTTACGATTTGATTTTTCTAAAAAATCCAGCATGCCTAGATAATGAAGACGAAATTAGTCTAGATGTACTTCGAAAATACCAAACCATTTTGAAATTGACGGATGCGGCCTACGACGGTTATGACAAGAAACGTGGTTTAAGGGAAACCCGATGGAGAAAATATTTACGAATCATAAAACCGCTAATTACGGAAACTAAACTGGGTGGTGGTGTAGGAAGAAAAAAAGTCAACAACAAAATCCAACTACCACTAAAAAAGCATCTATCTTCGAAATCATCTGAATATATTTATTGGAATAAACCTAAGGAGTTAGTGGATAGATTACGATTATTGTGGGGGTCAAAAGTAGCTGGACATACCGGACATGATAATGAGATTATGTCAATTATGGAAGAGCTTCGAGAAGAAGGAATAATATATTAAGTTTTGCACGTAGTTGCCATCCTCAGTGTCTTCTAAGACGTGCAACCTTATAATATGGATCCTAGCCGAGAAAAAATTAAAGTCGTAAATGAATTACATATGACAGCAAGAAAAAATTTTGTTAGAAGACGTACGGTCATAAAAGGATATCGAGGTTTGTGGCAAATTGATTTGGCGGAAATGCAGCCATATGCTGCTGACAATGATGGATACCGTTACATTGTTGTATGTATAAACTGTTACTCCAAATTCGTGTACACCAAAGCAGTTAAGAATAAGACCGGTGTTGAAGTTACGAATGCCATGAAAAGCATCATTGAAGAAGCATCCTATGCACTAAACAATTTACAGAGTGATCAAGGAAAGGAATTTTATAATAGCACCTTTCAAGCACTCATGAAAAAATATAATATAAACCATTATTCCACATATAGCACGAAAAAAGCGGCAATTGTTGAGCGTGTTATAAGAACTTTGAAAAATAAGTTATATACACAATTCTCGGCTAGAGGTTCATACAGATGGTTACAAATATTACCAGCTATAACGAAGAGCTATAATAACACTAAACACCGCACCATTGGAATGAAGGCTAACAATGTAAAAGAGGATACCCCTATTAAAGCATATGACTATTTGAAAATTGTTCCGAAGAAAAAAAAATTCCATTTGGGTGACATTGTTCGCATTAGCAAGTACAAAGGTGTATTTGACAAAGGATATACGCCTTCCTGGTCCACGGAACTGTTTGAAATAGCAAAAGTTAATATTACAAATCCACCTACCTACTTGCTGCAATCATTAGAAGGTCAACCTATTAAAGGATGTTTTTACGAAGCAGAACTGCAAAAGACAGCTAGCCCTGGTGTTTATTTAGTTAAGAAAATTCTTAGAAAACGCAAGAACAATTAAAACGATCAATTGTTTGTAAAATGGTTAGGTTTTCCAAATCAATTTAATTCTTGGATAGACAAATCAGATATTGTATAAATATTATCAAATAGGTTTTACGTTACGTATGTATGCATTATAAATAATAATAATAAACATTGCTTTTCATAATTATGCGTTTTATTGTTAGTTTATTACATGTAACAGTATAATTATGTTTTCAAAAGAACTTCATCTAGGTTGGTTTCCATTTTGGTTTTTTTTGGATCCTTTATCTTCGTTGTGGTGTGCCGTGCAGCATGTGGGTGAATTTGATGAATTGATATATTTTTTCCTTAAGGTACGTAATTTTGTCCTCATCATCTTCAAACATTTTTTGAAAAACTGGTACTAGCACATTACTAAATATGGTATTTATCTGCGAACCAAGTTGATGAACTTCCATAAGGACATATTCTTTGGTAGCAGCATCATTCTCATTTATCGGTTGGGCAACATTCCTTAATATCTTTCCCTCTATATCAAAATGTCCATCTGAAGTAAGTTTAAATCCGATTCCGGGCAACCCTCGCGATACGTTGTTACAAACAAGAGTTTTCTGTCGACCAAATTTATCAATTGTGTTGTTAACACGACCCATTTTAAAGTAAAACTAATTCACTCTCTTTATGTTCAGCCTATATATAAATAACATAACTAATAAAAATTCATTTTACAATACACCATGAAGCAAGTAAGATTTGACGAAGAAAGAAATATTATCCACCGTATGTCTGTTTGGTGTTTCGCAAATAGACAAGCCCGACAAAGTAATTTTCAGCAACTAATACTTGAGAGATATCGTTTTCAAAGGAGAATTGGAAAAATGGATGCAATGCTAGCAAGGTTTTTAGAACGGAACCACAGAAATAATATATATCAAGAGCGATTTGTTAATTTAAATGTATGGTGAATAATAAACATATTTAGTACAAGAAGATTTTTATTATTTCATAAACAAACTAAAAAATATATAAATTTAAATTTATGGGCTATATCCAAATTGTATAAGTTCGCTTCTCCTTAAACATATAGCTCGAAAACCTTGTTCTGCATCATATTCATCTTCATTATCGCCACTTATTTTACGCATATACTCTTCATCAGAAGAGTCGAATGGGGCATCCGGTAGCGACGTTCTACCTGGTGACCACTCTGACGGTAATGACGACGACGATGGCGATGATGAACCATCTCCGTTAGCTTCTTCTTCTTCTGTAAAAGAGTTGAAATTTTGCTGTCGCTGCTGCTCTAACAAATCTCCTCCCCCGCTTAAAGTGATTGGGGTTTGAGTGGGTTGGGTGATATGCGATGATGATAATTGTTCTTCTTGCTGTTTTCTGTGCTCATTTTGACACCATTCACAGAAACCCATTTGTCCCACTAGCAATTCCCAATGTTCACAATTGGCACACATCTGATGACCATTAATGGAAAATGGCGAAACCATTGCAGTTGGACGTTCTTCTTTCGACTGCATTTTAAAAAATTTATTGTAGTAAACTCAAGACCAAATAATACAACTGAACTGAATTTTAAAATTTTCGAGAGAAGTTCTTATACCCAAGAGTCGACCTTCACACACCGACATAACCTTGGCATCCCCACCCCTATCTTAACTTCGTTTTAGGTTTGCCTTGGCTTTTTTTTGACCTTCCAAATTGCTAATTCGTTTTTCAAGGCCCCATAGAAAGCTGTGGCTTATATCTCCAAGGCTGGTGATCTTCTCATTAAGTGAATATACCTCCGTATTAATTTTAGATAATATTTGTGTATGAATTTTATGAAGTTCATTCAGGACGTACTCACTGGTCGCCGCATCATGACTTTTTATCGGATTTGCAACATTGGACAAAGATTTGCCTTCAATGTCATATTGTCCATCATGGGTTAGTTTGAAACCAACTCCAGGTGGACCACGTAATAACTGAACTTGTACATTGGTCCCATGACGACCAAATTTATCAATTGTGTTGTTAACACGACCCATTTTGAACTTAAACTGAAGTAATTTTGCAAGTTTACCAATTTATAAGAAATACTAAGACTAGTTAAAGCTAAAATAAAACAATAAATTAGGTACATAATGATTTATTTAAGATCGCATATTACATTATACAATGAATAGAAATTTAGAAATTTTCTTCATCTTTTTGAACACACTCATCGCTAACAATAGCACACGCTTCCCCATCAACTTCATCGGTGTTGACTGCTTCACTCCCAAGGCCGTCAACAAGGGTGTTATCATTTGTGGGAGCCAAACCATATTTTCTAGCTAATTCATCGGGTAAATAAGGCACTTCGAATAGGTAGCTTCCCAATTCTTCATTTATCATCCCAGCGCAAAATTCGTCCAGATCAATGGTTCCATATAGGTATTTCTCGCACGTATGTGCTCCAGCCGTGAAATTTACGGCGTCTTTCATATACTTCCTATACTGACTTTCACTAAAACCCACATCGGATTTACCATAATTTGCAAAGTGTAGTATTTCTTCAGCCAGCTCTCTTAATTTACGATAACCAATTAATGTACATATCTCGATTTTCAATGACAGTAGGGCAGTCACACATCTTAAATAGAAAATAATGGACATGTGATTGTGTGTGAGTGTGTGTTTTTCGATATATACTTAACAAGAACTATTTTATTACATTTTAAATCAACATTAAAATGGCCTAATCAACAATATATTACAAACAACCAAAATTTAACAACGCTCTAGTATTACCTCCAGAGAATACATGTGAGCTTTGCCCCAAATAAGTTAAGGTGTACTGATGACCGGAGTTATTCATCATTTCAATAGTATCCTCTGTCAGAATTTCAGCTACGCGTGATGGTAAAAATGTTTCAAATGTTGCTTGATGTGTTGGATCAAACAATGTAACGATAATGGCTTTTCCAAAACGTGAAGTCAAAGAATTAATTTTTTTTATCATATAAATTTTGCCCACCGTTAATGTAGAGAATTTTCTACGTTCCAGAAATTGAATATCTTGGTTTATCATATTATTAATTTCGGCTATGGTCTGCTTTGAAATGCTCATGATTTAAAATACAATAAAAACAATTACTGTCAAATACCTTGAATAAACACTTGTAGAACACACCACAAACACAATACTTTATATGCCAAAGCAACAGTTAACGCATACGATGTATGAGTGACAATGAAAGCTATTTTCGAAATGAGCCATATTTATTAGGAAGTAATCCAAGGTCAAGTATTTATTTATGGTGGGAGGAATACATCCGACGACCTCGAAAAATACAAAACAAATGTAACCTTGAAATAAGCGTCGTCCACCTGGTCATCACCAAACAAAGAAACATCTGCTCGCGTTCAAGACCAAGCAAATGTAACCTTGAAATAAGCGTCGTCCACCTGGCCATCACCAAACAAAGAAACATCTGCTCGCGTTCAAGGCCAAGTTCTTGACCTTGACCTTGGAATAACACCTGCGCATGTCAAGGCCAAATAACAATAGCACACCTGCGCGTTCAAGGTCGACCCTACTGCGCATGCGGAAACTCACTAAGCATCTACTTCTACTACTTGTATGCAATTATCATGTAATGGCCATTAATACACTCGCGTTCGTAACGATACTCGCCAAGGTTAGTGTCGTTACTTTATGCTCGTGTATTAATAGCCATCATTACATAATCGTTGATTAGAGTCAAAACAAAGCAGTAAACCGTTCTAGAATACTTCTAAATTTAAACCAAAACAAAGCTCTTACGTGGCATTCTATAGATCAGAGCATACATAGCAGTTTTAAGCCCTTAGGGGAAACTAGCTTCGGTTTTCTAGGGGGCCACTGGTTTGGCCAGTTATTTTAAAGAAAATTTTAAAACTACACAAAAATTTACTACTCATAAAAAAGTAATATCCAAACAAATGTCAAAAAGCACCCAATTGTACCTGCCCATTCAAAAGTGACGACCAAAACAAAACACTACCCAGTAAACACAAGGTGGCTGCTCCAGAAGCGGACAGAAACGGCATTGCCGAAAGCCGCGTCCGGCCCGAAACCCAAGCAAACCCCGCGGATTGTAGACCGGGCATGTCCTCTTTGCCGCGTCGGCCCATGGAACGTAATGCCACCGAACATTTTGTACTGTTCGGTAGTAATGCGGCTTATAGGCCATGAGAGGCATTACACTACAGGGCGCAGTCAGAGAACACCAACTAATATTCTGGGGTGCAGTACCGATGGAGACCCGCTGTCCGTCCACTGGTGGATTAGCCAAGTACAGTGGATGGCCCGCACACGGCTAGGTGCTGTAGCTAATGCGTGGTTTTAATACAAATTTAAGATGTTCCTCATTGGGCATTTTAGACAGACTTTAACAAAAAAATAGTCACTGAAAATTAACAAAAATGATTTGCCCTTGCTGTTATATCAATTCTATACAAGACATTTTAAATTTGAATTCAAAATATTTGTCCCTAAATTTGGGGTATGCCGGGCTAAAACGAAATTATTTTTGGAAAACTTATTTTTTTCTGTAAAAATGTTTCTAGAAGAACCAATGTTATCCCTCTTAAATTATATACATACATACATTTGAATATACCGTTTATTTTCTTCTTTATAAAAACGTGCTGAATATCTCGGCTCCCAGTATTTAAAATTGCAGATTAACAAACCTTGCTCAATAGGTATAAATAGTAAATTTAACCCATCGCTTTAAATTAGTTTATAACTTTTCTAGTTAGGAAAGTAGTAAAACGACAGAAGATAAGGAAAAAAATATTAAACTATAATAATTTACAAAGGTGTGGACAAATTTATTTAAAAACATATTTACGTACAAAAAGGAACATAAAAAACCAAATCACCACTGAAAATGCTACAATACACATTTGAAAAAAAATATAGGCGAACTGAACAATACACAAAAAAGCACCAAACACGTCTATACCTACGCTTCCACAAAAAATGGCGGTTCATGTTGTCGAGTCGTGCCGTCCTGTAAACTCGGAAATTTACTATTACGCATGCTCATTGACAAGCGGAATGATCGCGGTAACTTGTTGGTTAACCGAACTCCAACAAAGCCGCTTAAGAACCGAATGCCAGAATCTTAACCGCGTTCGATTCGAAACTGAAGAATCGTTTGTGGTGTGCCGAGTCCATGACGCTTTAGGTTGAAGACTGGCAATTCATCGCATGGAAAAACACGCGCGTATCGTATGCAGTTTGAAAATAGTAAAAAGAGCAGCAGATTTCCCACCAGTGCCGACAGGCGGCCGACTGGTTCCCGACTGCCGTTGGTTTACTGGGTACATATTTAACATAGATATGATTTTTGTTGCGTCTTACTTTTTTAACTTGTACGATTTATAAATTCGGTGTTAAGCACTTAACTTAAAGCTATAACTATCAACAATGTCAACATGAACAAATCTGATAGATGTTGCCCTAGTCATTCTATTTAACTGCGAGTTTGACCCTGCATTGACATTTCGGTCTATTTTAACACCGCATAATAAAAAAGACCCTATAATAATGACCCTGTGGTTGGGTATAAGATATTATGCAATAGGTAGGTACAGGGTAATTGGTTATACTGGTAAACCTTCCTATTTTACTAATGTAATTCCAAGTTTTGTGTTCCATTTTTTATTACGCAGTGTAATAGTTATATTTACTATTTACTATACATAATATGTTATTGAGATCGCCCGTTCCGGGACGGTCTCTATATCCCCTGCTTGGAAAAAAACGTATCTATGTTGCCGTTGGTTTTGACGTTTTCACATTTCCAATTTTTTTTCTCGAACACGGTTAGAGGTGGGGCAATAAAATTTTCTGTGTTAATAGAGGGATAGTGCATCTAGCTTCAGTACAAAATTCAGTTACACAGGGTGTTCCGTTTCGGAGTTATTAAACGCCAAACTCGAAATTTCCGCGATTTCGTATGATACACGATACAGGTCGCAAAAGTTAATTAAATCGATTTAAATTTTCGGAGGTTGTAGAAGACCGGGGTCTTCCGAACCCTATTGAAATTGGCGGTATTCGGAAAATGGGAAGTAATTCTTTTGAATTTTTTTATGTCGAAAAATGCCGTTTGCAGACTCCTCTTTGGCGCTTTATAAGTCGAAGCCGGACCGTCGGACAGAAAAACGGATTTGAACTTAAAACTAAAGAATCTCAAATACTCTCTTTTTGCAATACATTTACCTATACCTAAAATGACTGGAAATTGGCAAAATTTGGGAAACACTGGAAATTACGATTTTTCATGCAAATTTTTAACGGTTTTTATTTTTTTTCGGGGTGAAAATGGATTCAAATCGAAATCCCATGTGCCTTATCGGAAAGAGCTCGCCGAAATACTTCATTTAAATATTTTTTGGTTCCTTCATTCTTAATAGGAAAGGAGCAATCGACGATTAAATTTCGATTTGTTACGATTTTTTTTCATGACATCTCTACATTTGAATCACTCTGTATCTTTTCCTATTTAATTTCTTCCAACTTTTTCAACGCTATCCCTTGGGGATATAATCAGGCTTTAAAACAAATTCCGAACGGGTGATCCAGGACCGGATTTAGGGGGTAAAAACTCATTTTTTCTATTTTTTTCAACCAAAATTAATCTTTAAAAGCCATTATTATATATTATTTGTAATATCTAAGAGTTCTTTTTTTGTTTATTTTCTTCCCTCATCATCTGAGAACACTTCACACTAATTAAAATTGCATATTTTTTCGTTAAAGTTAGAAATAAATAAATTTATTCTATCAGGGCACGAAAATTTTCTACAAAGTGCGAATTTTAAACCATGTCATGGAAAAAAACAATTGAACAGATGACACCTTACATCGAAATTAAATATAACCTGTCAAAATATCCAGTTTTTCTACCGATATTGGAAAGATCCTGGACCAGTTTCGGCTTGGAATATACATGTAATCGATAGAATGGACGTTTTTTATGGATTCCGGTGCATTTCATAGCATGAGCTTGGCTTTAAATATCGTTTTTATTGAATTTTTGTTGACCCTACATTGCATTATAAAAATCTATTTCTATTCAAATGTATTAATTTAATTATAATGTATGAAGTGTCAAAATTTGGCTAAAATGCCAGCTTTTTGTTGCGAGATTGGAAGGAGTCTGGACCAACTTCGGCTTGAAATTTACCGGGCAAGGTATTTAGGGACCTTATACTTTCGGTAGAAAGACATTTCATTTGATAAATTTGGCTTTAAATACCAATTTTATCGATTTTCCGATGACGCTACAAGACATCATTGAAAATTCTAATATGGAGCTCAGTGGCATCGAAAAATATGCATTGTATTTTCTAACAATGAGCGTGTATACCGTTGGGCCAATACATTAATTATTATTGAATAATTTTAATTTAATTTTAGGGAAATGACTTGATCCGGATCGTTTTAAAGAAACCAGAACGATTCGAAAATACATTTTATATCTTCCAGCATGTGCGTGATTGTATATATGTCTACAGGGTGTCCGAAAAGTCTTTGTATGCGCAAATATCTTTGTCATTAGCACGAAGAAAAACTTAAATGAGTCTTATTTCAAGAAAAACGAAAATATTTAAATTACTATGTGTCGTGTTTGTTGTGTTTGTATGTATGTATAGTACAGGGTGTCCGAAAAGTCTTTGTATGGACAGAAACCATTGCTATTTGTACAAATATAAACCTAATTGTCAGATTTAAAGCCAATCGTATATGTTTGCATTTCTATGTGTACGGAGATATACAGGGTTCGGCAAAATGTATTACCCATTTTATTTCATTAATAACACAAAAACGATCCGGTTATTTTGAATGAAAATAGTTTTAGATGGAAAAGTAGGCTTTGGAAATTTTGTTAGAATTGTTGACAGTTGTCAAAATGGAGCGTTGATCTACACAACATCGCGTCTTTTGTATTGAGAAATTGATTCAATTTAATTCAGTAATCGCTGTTCAAAGGTGTTTTCGACGTCATTTTAATGTCCGTCGCTATCCTCAGCCTAAGACTATTTTGGCTTGGCGCAATAAATGGAGGCAACTGGGATCTATTGTAGACAAAAAGTCAAGTGGAAGACCAAGAACTGCCTGCAGTGAAGGTAACGAAGAAAGGGTAAGAAATACCGTTATTGCTAGTCGGAAAAAACATGCTTCCGTCCTTGGTTTGAGTGATCGAAGCACGAGAAGAATGTTAAAACGCATGAATTTTCATCCATATGAGATCGCAATAGCTCAGGAAATAAATGATTAAGATAAGATTAATGGACTTGAATTTTGTCGTCTGATTCATGATAATCACCAAGGTATCGAAAGTAACCTTTTCATCAGTGACCAGGCACATTTTTATCTCAATGGCGATGTAAATAAGCAAAATTACCGTTATTTGGCTCAAGAGAATCCTCGGGTAATTCATCAGCGACCTTTACATTGCCCTAAAGCAACTGTATGGTGTGCCATTTCATCGTCTAGAATAATTGGGCCTTATTTTTTTGAAGAGAATGGTAAGACGGTAACCGTTACCGCTGCGCGCTATGTTCAAATGCTGCAGACATTCTTTTTACCTCAAATTAAAGAAGAAATACTCGTAGGATACTACTGGTTTCAGCAAGTCATACCGCGAGAATAAGCATGGACATTTTAAGAGAATCCTTTCCAAACAGACTCATTTCAAGAAATGGTACGATTCCATGGCCAGCAAGATCCCCAGATCTTTCAGCTCCGGATTATTTTCTTTGGGGCTATTTAAAGCTTAAAGTGTTTGTGAATAAACCCAGAAATTTAAGAGATTTGAAATTAAACATTAGAAATGAAATCAATGCTATCCCACGTCACGTTTTTCAAAGCGTTATGCAAAAATTTGCTAATCAATTAGAAGAATACATTGAGAACCATGGCGATCATTTACGAACCACTATATTTAAATCATAAAAAACTCCCATCTTTCTAGTTTAAAAATATGTATTAATTCGTTTTATTATTCAAGTTAATACATTTTTATAACCTGTTTAAATTGGGTAGTTCATTTTGCCGAACCCTGTATATCTGTATACAGGCTGTCCAAAAAGTCTTGGTTGGAGCAAATCCTCCTAGCAGTACCAGGATAAATGTAATTAAACCGGATTTCATGCAAATCAATTATATTTGTTTTTATATGTGTTGTTACGCATACAGGGTGTCCGAAAAGTTTTAGTATGGGCAAATACTTCTACTAGTACCGAGATAAACCTAATTAATTCGGATTTTAAGTAAATCGACTACATTCCTATTTAAACGTGGGAGTGTTAGTTTGAATGTATACAGGGTGTCCAAAGAGTCTTGGTATGGGCCATTAGTACGACAATAAACTTAATAGAGTCAGTTTTCAAGCAAATCGAAAATATTTAAATTATTATGTGTCGTGTTGTGTTGTGTTTTTATGTATGTATACAGGGTGTCCGAAAAGTCTTTGTATGGGCAAATACTTTTGCCTTTTGTACAAAGCTTAACTTAATTATCGGATTTAAAGAAAATCGTATATATTTGCATTTTTATGGTTACGGATTTATATGTTTGTATACAGCAGGGATGCACAGACTTATAGGGAGCAGGGGCCACTCGGGAAAAATATAAGCCAAGGACGGGCCACTACAAACAATATTTATTAACACAAAAATTTTTATTTTTAAATAGTATGAAATACAATGATAAAAATAAAAGAACCTTCAAAAATGTTTGTTGTAATAATTATGTAATCATTACAATGTAATATTTCATGTTTTATTATTTTGATGCATGACATTGCATTGAACTAACAAGTTTTTTTATATTTGGCTCCACATTACTTGTAGCCACACGTATAATTGCGTCCAAATTTTCATTTGCCATGCGGTTTCGGTTTTTCGTTTTCTTAAGTTTCATCACTGAAAACGTTTGTTCACAAATATACGTCGATCCAAATAAGCTTGCGCATTTCAATGCATTTATTCGCAACTCTTTATAAGCGTTTTTATCAACGCAAAGGTAGAAGTTGAGTAAATTACCTTCATTAAATTTGTTTCTTAAATTATCATCATTTTGCATGTCTATTAATTCCAGCTGCATTGATTCCGGCGCATTTTCGGGTGAAATGGTGAAAGGATTGCTGAAAATGTCCAATAGCGGTTTAACTTTTTTGAAGTCTACAAAACGATTTTCAAAAGCTTGTATCAAAATATCAATTTTTTCAACATGAGCGAAATTGACGTCAGTTTTATTGAACTTCTCCATAATTTTTTTGTAGTTCGGAAAATGGCCGTAATTGGCTGAATTGATTTGTGTCCTGAAAAGACTCAATTTGCATTGAAAGGACGAAACATGAGAGTATAGCTGCGAAATCAATTGATCTTTGCCTTGGAGTCGCGTATTTAAGACATTCAAGTGATTTGTGATGTCTACAAGAAACGCTAAGTCACACAGCCAATCAGGGTTGTCGAGTTCGGGGACGTCGTTTTTCTTTTCCGCCAGAAATAGTTGGATTTCTTCAATTAAGTTAAGAAACCGCTGTAGTGTCAACCCACGACTTAGCCACCTTACTTCAGTGTAAAACAGGAGATCACCATATTCGCTTTCAATATCCTCGAGAAATTGTTTGAATTGTCGGTGATTGAGACCTCGTGATTTTATAAAGTTTACGGTAGGTACTACAACTTTCATAACATTTTCAAATCCCAATAATTTTGAACAGAGGGCCTCTTGATGTATAATACAATGAAACTGCATTAATTCCTTGGTATTTATGTTTTTAGTTTGTAAATATGTTTTTAACATAGTTACTATCCCAGATGTACTTCCAACCATTGAAGGTGCTCCGTCAGTTGTAATTCCAGATATTTTCGTTAAATCCAAATCCATTATAGAACATTTTTCTAGAAGAGCTTTGAGCATGTCACTTCCCTTGGTTTGACTTGTCAAAGAACTCATACCAATCAGTTCTTCACTCACTTCAAAATTTTGCGTTACACCTCGTAAAAATATTAATAGTTGAGCAGTTGAACTTATATCTGTAGATTCGTCGAGCGCTATAGAAAAATACTCAAAACTTCTCGATTTCGTAGCTAATTGCTCTTCTATATTATCTGCTAATGCGGTAATTCTTCTTTGAACAGTCATCCGATTTAACTGAATTTTTTCAAACTTCTTTACATTTTCCGGACAAATTTTTTTTGCGGCGATATCCAAACATTGCTTAACAAACTCACCATCTTTAAAAGGCCGACAAGTTTTCGCTATTATTCGAGATATTTCAAAGCTAACTTCAGTGGCTGTTTCAGCATCTTGAATTGGTTTTGTAAACATAGATTGCTGGCTTATTAGTTCCCGTTGTAAAGTGGAAATTCTTTGCGTTCGATTTTCGCCAGTTAATGTGGTAAAAGTAGGATGCTGGGTTTCATAGTGCCTTTTCACATTATATTCCTTCGGAATAGAAACACTACTCTTGCATATTAAACAGACAATTTTGTTATGCGATGAAATAAAAAGTATTTTTCGGTCCAAATATCATGAAACTGTCGATTTTCATCTTCAACCTTACGACTACGTTTCTTACTGGGGCCTGGTTTATCCATGTCAAAATTAATATTATATTGTTACAGTCGGTAAAAGCCAAGTTCGAACGACGAAATATTTACTCGTCACAGATTACAGTTCTCAAACAGTATAACGTTCGCTTATCCGTAGTCAAAACTTAACTGCCCCGGTAACCGGCGATGCGTCGAATTTATACGAGTTACCAAACATCGAGAACCATCCACTTTCTTCGGGGATCTACCGACGTGTTTCGCGAATCTGTAATCTAGTTGATGCTACAGATTTCTAGTCTCGTAACAATATGCTTGGACCGGAGCGCGGCGACGAATACTTTTAAAAGTCGATGGCAGGCCGCACAAATATCGCTTTTAAAATTCGTTGGCGGGCCGCATAAACATCGACAGCGGGCCGCATGCGGCCCGCGGGCCGCGGTGTGTGCATCCCTGGTATACAGGGTGTCCGAACAGTCTTAGTATGGGCAAATACTTCTACTGGTACCGAGATAAACCTAATTAATTCGGATATTAAGTAAATCGATTATATTCCTATTTAAACGTGTGGGTGTTAATGTGAATGTATACAGGGTGGCCAAAAAGGCTTGGTATGGGCAAATACTCCTATTAGTACTTAGATAAACTTTATTAGGTAGGATTTCACTCAAATCGAATACATTTGTATTAAAATGTGTTTATGTTTGTATGTATATATACAGGGTGTCCGAAAATTCTTTTCGTTGGCAAACATAGTTTATACGTGTAGGTGTTTGTATTCATGTAGCGATACGGTTACGAAGGGCGGTCTATTCTGCATCATCAGTCCGAAGGAGTGTGATATCTTCCTTAATACATAGCCTACCAACACGAAATTTTCAGGGCGTGACAATGATGATATTACCGACCTTATAGAGGCCCCCCGGGGGCGATTAGGCGGTCTACCCGTACTAGTTATAGACCGATGGCAATGTATACTTATATCATTAAAGAGCGTCTGACAATTTGGGAGGGGGGGGGGTGGTAAACTTAGTTAGGACCAAGCCCCCAAGCACTCCAATAGGTACGCCTATGGTTTTAAGCAATTCGAGCAAATCAGCTGATTTTTCACGAGGAAGAAGGGCTCACTTGACGGCAAAATTGACAAAGATGCCAAATAACACGATAATGAAGACAAAGACGAAACGAAAACATTCTCCGGTAGAGTAGTCAGCAAATAAAAACAGTTTTACCACTTGTATTATCATACGTAGTACAGATAAATAATACAGGGTGTCCGGTAACTATGGGGCAAACTGTCGGGAGCGTGTAGGGAACGTTAAAATAAGTCTAGTGTTTCATATAATTTTTTTTCCTATAGTGCTCCCTGACCGAGATATCGGGCCCCAAAGGGGTACCCAGCGATTTACTTTTTTCGCATTATTTTTTGAACCACCTCGTATACTTTGATACAATTTTGGCATTTTATACAGAGGATGGGTACCCAAAAATAGGTGCTACACGGTAACATTTAATTTTTCAGGAAAGCCAGAAAAGGACTCGCCCCAATACACAGAAGCCAACATTTTTGACAGGTGTCATGGAATCGAATTAAGGATATTATTTTTGGATACTACAAACATTTTACTCCAAAAAAGGTACCCGTCAATTCTTTCGATACAATGAACGGTTTTCGAGATAAATTAGTTTTTTCTGTGCTTTTTTTGCAACAGTTATTAATTCAACAATAAAAAATAAATCTATACTATGGCAACAAGCCTCTTTTTATTATCACTTGCTTATGTTGCGGGCTTAATTATTATCAACATAAGTAACAAAACTTAAACCAGAAATGGTAAAATGGTTTTTACAATTATTAAATCTTTGTGATGTCATTTTCGGTCAAGTATTTACTACAGTCGACTACTAAACACCTCCAGAACATTCAAAATAATTTAAAAGAACTCGTCAGATTAACAGTTTTTTATTTGTCTGTTTTATTAAACATCACTTTAACAGTTGCTCAATATGACCACCCTGTACTTCAATACACTTTCTTATCCTACGAATATTTTCCTGCTGTACATTAAATAATATTCCAGGATTGTTCCGAATTTGATCACAACACCCCCTTATTCTTTGAATTAAATCATGCATGGTATTAACTGGCGTTGAATACACAAGCTCTTTTAGATAACCCCACGCAAAAAATCCAATGGATTAAGATCAGGCGACCTAGGCGGCCACAAAACAGGTCCGCCACGACCGATCCATTGATCACCAAAAGTATTTGTCAAATGTTGTCGAACTAAATGGGAGAAATGGGGCGGCGCACCATCATGCATAAACCACATCTGAGCTCTTGTTTGCAGGGGTACGTTTTCTAACAAATTATCTAAATGCTGTTGCAAGAACTGTAGATAGAGTGCACCATTTAACCTGTCTTCTAAGACGAATGGACCTACTAGATCATTTCCAATGATGCCAGCCCACACGTTGATCATAAATCTTTGTTGGTGCTTTGTCTGGACAATGGCATGTGGATTTTCCTCAGCCCATACATGTAAATTATGGGAATTTATTATCCCGTCTTTTGTAAAACCAGCTTCGTCGGTAAATAAAATAATCCTTGTAAAATGTGATTTTCTCTATGTTGCTGTAAAAACCAGTTAGCCTAAAGCAGTCTTGCTGGGTAATCTTCAGGAGACATAGCATGAACCTTTTGTACATGATAAGGATGGAGGAGTTGTTCTTTAGTGGTTTCATGAACAACCCATTTTGTTGAACCAATCTGTGTCCAGAGCTTTCTTACACTGATGGACGGATTATTAGCAATCTCCAAGATATTTTCTTCTACCTCAGGGACTCTCGCCCTTAGTGGAGGACCCTCGCCACCACGTCGCGGTAAAAAGGATCCTAAATAAATATGAAATCAGAAAGAATTAATTTAAACAACTTTTTTACTTATTCCTAATATTTTACCTGTTTCTCTTAAGCGACGATCAACACGTTCAAATGTCTTCCTATCTGGCAAAATTCGAGCCGGGAATCTATTACTATAAATTCTTCTTGCTTCCAAAGAATGGCAGAGGGCCTGTCCATAAACTAAATGTATGTCAGCATATTCTGCATAGGAATAATCCGGCATTATTACTTTATTATGGTATACAATTTTTGGCCATTTTGACAAGTCAAGTCAATCATATAGGTAATAATAAAAAAGGCTTGTTGCCATAGTACAGATTTATTTTTCATTGTTGAATTAATAACTGTTGCAAAAAAGGCACAGAAAAAACTAATTTATCTCGAAAACCGTTCATTGTATCGAAAGAACTGAAGGGTACCTTTTTTGGAGTAAAATTTTTGTAGTATCCCAAAATAATATCCTTAATTCGATTCCATGACACCTGTCAAAAATGTTGGCTTCTGTGTATTGGGGCGAGTCCGTTTCTGGCTTTCCTGAGAAATTAAATGTTACCGTGTAGCACCTATTTTTTGGTACCTATCCTCTGTACAAAATGCCAAAATGTTATCAAAGTATACGAGGTGGTTCAAAAAATAATACGAAAAAAGTAAATCGCTGGGTACCCCTTTGGGGCCCGATATCTCGGTCAGGGAGCACTATAGGAAAAAAATTATATGAAACACTAGACATATTTTAACGTTCCCTATACGCTCCCGAGAGTTTGCCCCATACTTACCGGACACTCTGTAGATTAAAATGAAAATACATACGTGTGAAACTAACCACATTGTTCTCCAATCATCTGACATGCTTTATACGATAAAGATTAACGAATCATATTTTGTTTATTGTAAAAACTATAAATCTTTCTTTACCCTGTCCACTTTGAATTGCATAGTGTGAACCAGTATCCTGGGCTTTTCTTAAATTCCTTGTTAAGTTATTTAAGTCCATATTTTCAAGTTTTTCAGTCGTTCCTTTGCTTTTAAATCTTCCTGAAATTATATCCTTAATAGCGTGATATGTTTTGCTCACTCCTCTAAAACAATAATATAGACTCTGAAATTAAAATATAGGCACCTGCTGAAATAAATAAAATGACATAATGACTAATTTTAAGTTACCGTAATTAAGAGTGATTGGTCAGAGTTTTTGGCGTTTTAAGATAGAGCAAATAAAAAGCAACGTATAAATCTGTGCTATTTATGCACTTTACTAGCACATAACTTTTATCTTAGAATAATATCAGGCATACCGAGAATTTGACTTAGTTGATTTTTCGTCTGAAGATTGGCTATTTTGTTGTTGAAACGTCTTAGCAGAAATTTGATCTTCAAAATAAATTTCATTGGGACATGGTGTGGATTTTGGCCCTTCTTGACTTAAAGCATGATTTCTATATTGCTCAACTTTTGGGCAATAAGAGACTCTATAGACTGTGCCTTCGGATGCTTGCTGAATAGATTGATTTGGTACAGAGAGAGGCTAAAATCAAACTAGAGTATAGCATGCAAATAGACAAACAAGCAAATATTCACATTTTGTACAAATACTAGTGTTTTATAGATCTTTGAATAATTTCTCACCTGATCAGAATAAATCTGATGAGGTTGCATTTGATCTTGACGAGTCCAAGCTGCAACTTGTTTTGGAGGTACGTCAGGAGCTATTATAGACCCTTTTGCTCTTTTTTTTAAGTCGTGTAAAATGGGTATCTTAAAATCCTTTTCTGTACTGGAAAGAGTTATTTGGCGTTCAATCTGCAGATAAAAAGAATATGAACATTTTAGTTTCAGTTCTATACCATATTTTTCTGCTTATGGAGTTAAGTTTATTATATAAAACAATTTTTCTTTACAGTAACTGTCATCTAATGGGCTACTTGCCGGATTCGCATAATTTTTTGCATATAGGAGTTGTCTCTATCCGAAATGCACTTAGGAAATTGATTATCATACTATTTTAAGTTCAAGACATTATGCATTTGTGTAAAATTTTCGTTTACTGGATAACGTGGTTCAAAAATTTAGCGTGTGATTGGGAAGTGGACACACATGATCAAATGTATGCCTTACGGATCTCATCAGTCGCAAGTGTTCAGTTTTAATAGAATTTCGTGAGAAACATTAAAAATCATAATATTCTCGAATTATGCAAAAACTCGAAATATCTTAAAATGTACGTATAGGTTCGGAAACTACTTGGCATCAAAGTATTTTTTTTTCATTTCAACCATAACTGTGACAAATATTTCTTGCTTTTCTGAGAGACAAATGTTAATTCTCTTTATGAGAATAGTTGCAGAGATGGAAGTCACCTTGACGGAGAGTAATGTGACTAGAGCACTGGAAAGAATTAGAAATGAAATTGACCAAAATGCTATTCAACTTCCTCAAAGTAGATGGACAGAATTAATAACCTGGAGCATCTTATTTTTATACTAGTATAATAAAACTGCGGCATGAACATTATATAGGTCCTAGAAGGACCTATGTAATACTAGTACGGGTAGACCGCCCTATCGCCCCCTCCGAGGGGCTCTATAATGTCCGTAATATCATCATTGTCATGCCCTGAAAATTTCATTTTGCTAGAGCATGTATTAAGGAAGATATCACACTCCTTCGGACTGATGATGCAGAAGAGACCGCCCTTCGTAACCGTATCGCTACATACATAAAAACACCTACACGTAGAAACTATTTTTCAAGGTCGTCCGCTCCCCAGACGCCTAATTCTTTCAAGGTCTTCCGCTCCGCAGACGGATATTTTCCAACAAAAAACTTTTCGGACACCCTGTATACATATATACAAACATAAACACATATTAATACAAATATATTCGATTTGCTTGAAATCCGACCTAATTAAGTTTATCCAAGTACTAATAGGAGTATTTGCCCATACCAAGACTTTTTGGACACCCTGTATACATTAACACTAACACCAACACGTTTAAACAGGAATATAGTCGATTCACTTAAAATCCCACTTAATTAACTTTATCTTGGTACTTGCAGAAGTATTTGCCCATACTATAATGAGACTTTTGGGACAGCCTGTATACAAACATATAAATTCGTACACATAGAAATACCAATATATACGATTTGCTGTAAATCCGACAATTAAGTGTATATTTGTACAAATAGCAAAGGTATTTGCCCATACCAAGACTCTTTGGACACCCTGTATACATTCACACTAACACCCACAGGTTTAAATAGGAATATAGTCGATTTACTTAAAATCCCACTTAAATAAATTTATCTTGGTACTAGTAGAAGTATTTGCCCATACTAAGACTTTTCGGACACCCTGTATACGTATATACAACACAAATGAGAACAAATATAACCGATTTGCTTAAAATCCGGTTTAATTAGGTTAATCTCGGTACTAATAGGAGTATTTGCTCCAATCAAGACTTTTCGGACAGTCTGTATACAAACATATAAATCCGTACACATAGAAATGCAAATATATACGATTTGCTCTAAATCCGACAATTAAGTTTATCTTTGTACAAATAGCAAAGGTATTTGCCCATACAAAGACTTTTCGGACACCCTGTATACATACATACCAACACAACACAACACGACACATGATAATTTAAATATTTTCGATTTTCTTGAAAACTCAATTAAGTTTATATGCATTTGATTTTATAACCTGGAGCGTATATACCTTTGGGTCAATTATTATTAAATAATTTTAATTTAACTTTAGGGAAAGGAGTTGATTCGGACCGTTTTAAAGTAACCAGAACGATTCGTAAATACGTTTTATACCTTTCGGCATGTGGGTGATTGTATATATGTCTATGGGGTGTCCGAAAAGTCGTTGTGTGCGCAATTATCTTTGTCATTAGTACGAAGTTAAAGTTAATTGAGTCGGATTTCAAGGAAATCCTAAATTTTTTATTCCTTTGTGTGTTTGTTTTGTTATGTCCAAGTGGAAGGCTAATTAAACATATTTTCACTGCTACTGTAACTATTTATTTTCGGACTTAAACCGACAGCAACGCATTAAAGTACAATAGTACAATCATAATCTTACTCTCCTTTTTTGCCTTCAAACCCAAAATCCTTGTTAACCTTAGATCAGGTAAGTTTGTAGAGCAGCAATTTATAAATATTCTCTTATATACTACATGTTTATATGTTTGTATGTATACAGGATGTTCAAAAAAAGTCTTTGTATGCGCAAACATCTTTGCCATTAGTACGAAGATAAACTTAATTGAGACGGTTTGCAAGAAAATCGAAAATATTTAAATTACTACTAGTCGTGTTGTGTTGTGTTTGTATGTATGTATACAGGGTGCCCGAAAAGACTTTGTATGGGCAAATACCTTTGCTATTTATACAAAGATAATCTTAATTGAGTCGGATTTAAAGCAAATCGTATATATTTGCATTTCTATGTGTACGGATTTATATGTTTGTATACAGGGTGTCCGAAAAGTCTTAGTTTGGGCAAATACTTCTACTAGTACCAAGATAAACTTAACTAAGTTGGATTTTAAGTAAATCGACTATATTCCTATTTAAACGTGTTGGTGTTAGTGTGAATTTATACAGGGTGTCCAAAAAGTCTTTGAATGGGCAAATACTCCTATTAGTACTTAGATAAACTTAATTAGGTCGTATTTCAAGCAAATCGAATATATTTGTATTAATATGTGTTTATGTTTGTATGTATTTATACAGGGTGTCCGAAAAGTATTTTTGTTGGCAAAAATAGTTTCTACGTGTAGGTGTTTGTATGTATGAAGCAATGCGGTTACGAAGGGCGGGCTATTCTCCATCATCAGTCCGAAGGAGTGTGATATCGTCCTTAATACATGGCCTAGCAACACGGAATTTTCAGGGCATGACAATGATAATATTACCGACATTACAGAGCCCCCTCGGGGGCGATTAGGCGGTCTAGGCATACTAGTTATAGAACGCCTTTCAGTCGGTCTATATACCCCCCCTTGGTGAGAAATGTTCGTTGGTTGTCGCACACTTGAACATTTGCACATTTTAAATTTTTTTCTCGAAAACGGTCAGTGCGGCAGCGACCAAATTTTCTAGGTTAATAGACGGATAGTGCATCTAGCTTCGATAAAAAATTCAGTTATATATCGTCTTGTCTGCTGTAGACGACTCGCCACGACTTGGTTTAAAATTCGCAGTTTTTCAGAAAATTTTCGGACCCGGATTGAAAAAAATATGTATTTATAACTTTAACGAAAAAATAAGCATTTCTTATTATTATGATGCAAATTAGATTTGTTATTAATGTCTTAAAGTAACCAGAACGATTCTAAAATACATTTAATACCTTTCGGTATGTGAGTAATTGTATATATGTCTACAGGGTGTCCGAAAAGTCTTTGTATGCGCAAATATCTTTGTCATTAGCACGAAGATAAACATAATTGAGTCTTATCTCAAGGAAGTCGTAGATTTTTATTCCTTTGTGTGGTTGTTTATATGTTTGTTTGTATACAGAATGTCCAAAAAGTCTTTGTATGCGCAAATATCTTTGCCATTAGTACGAAGATAAACTTAATAGAGTCGGTTTTAAAGAAAATCGAAAATATTTAAATTACTATGTGTCGTGTTGTGTTGTTTTTATGTATTTATACAGGTTGTCCGAAAAGTCTTTGTATGGACACATACCTTTGCCTTTTGTACAAAGATTAACTTAATTGTCGGATTTAAAGCAAATAGTATATATTTGCATTTCTATGTGTACGGGTTTATATGTTTGTATGCAGGGTGTCCGAAAAGTCTTAACTAATTCGGATTTTAAGTAAATCGACTATATTCCTATTTAAACGTGTTGGTGTTAGTGTGAATGTATACAGGGTGTCCAAAAAGTCTTGGAATGGGCAATTGTATGTATGTATACAGGGTGTCCGAAAAGTATTTTTGCTGGCAAAAATAGTTTCTACGTGTAGGTGTTTATATGTATGTAGCGATGCGGTTACGAAGGGCGGTCTATTCTCCATCATCAGTCCGAAGGAGTGTGATATCGTCCTTAATACATGGCCTAGCAACACGAAATTTTCAGGGCATGACAATGATGATATTACCGACATTACAGAGCCCCCTCGGGGCGATTAGGCGGTCTACGCATACTAGTTATAGACCGCCTTTCAGTCGGTCTATATACCCCCCCCCCTTGGTGAGAAATGTTCGTTGGTTGTCGCAGACTTGGACATTTGCACATTGTCAATTTTTTTCTCGAAAACGGTCAGTGCGGCAGCGATTAAATTTTCTGGGTTAATAGAGGGATAGTGCATCTAGCTTCGATAAAAAAATTCAGTTATACAGGGTGTCGCGTTTCGGAGTTATTAAACGTCAAAGTCGAAATTTCCGCGAATTCGTATGGGATCGATTACAGGTCGCAAAACGTAATTAAATCGATTTATATTTTCGCAGGTTGTAGAGGACCGGGAGCTTCGGAACCCTATTGAAAATGGCGGTATTCGGAAAATGGGTAGTCATACTTTTGAATTTGTTAATGTCGAAAAATGCTGTTTGCAGACCCATTTTGGCACTTAGTAACTCGAAGACGGATCCTCGGAGCGAAAAACCATATGTCCCACAACACTTTAGAATCTCAAATACTTTCTTTTTGCAATACATTTACCTATACCTAAAACGACCGGAAATTGGAAAAATTTGGGAAAAACAGAAAATTACGATTTTTGATGAAAGTTTTTGACGGTTTTTAATTTTTTTCGGGGTCAAAACGGATCCAAATCAAAATCCCATATACCTGGTCGGAAAGAGCTCCCAGAAATACGTAATTTTCATATTTTTTTGTTTCTTCGTTTTTTATAGGAAGGCAGCAACAGATCATTAAATTTCGATTTTTAAACCTATTTTCAATGACATTTCTACATTCGAATCACTCTATATCTTTTCCTGTCGGACTTTTCCAAGACGATTTCAACGCTATCCCGTGGGGATATAATCAGGCTTTAGAATGAATCCCGAATGGCGGATCCAGGACCGGATTTAGGGGGTCAAAACTCATTTTTTCTATTTTTTTCCATCACAACTCATCTTTAAACGTATTATTTCTTTTATCTAACAGTTCTTTTTTGGTTTATTTCCTTCCCTCATTATGTGAAAACATTCCACACTAATTAAAATTGCTTATTTTTTCGTTAAAGTTATAAATAAATATTTTTTTTTGAATCCGGGTCCGAAAATTTTCTGAAAAATTGCGAATTTTAAACCAAGTCGTGGCGAGCCGTCTACAGCAGACAAGACGCTGCGTCGCGTTACCTTGAGGTAGCACAGTGGCGAGGAAAAATTTGTTGTATCTATTATCCAAAAATATGCATTTAATTTTCTAACCACGAGCGTGTATACCTTTGGGCCACTATATTAATTAACATTAAATGAATGAATATATTATGTGAGTGTTTGTATGAATGTACCCAGAATTTCTGAAAAAAAGGCTTAAAAAACCTCGATTTCGCGCTTTCGTGAAAACACCCTAAAATCGGCGAAAAAATAGATATTAAACTCAGGGATTAAAATCAAATGCTCTCTGTCATTTTATCGCTTGGGTCGCAAAATTTAGGATAAATAAAAGTCATCATAAATCGGGAACTACTAGGAAAAATCAATCCCGGTTTTCGATAGAGTTTTCTAAATTACTCCTTCTATTAACTTAGACCTATAGAAGTGCTTTTGCTGTCAAGGGTACCATCCCTGCAAGTCCTTTAGGTCGGGGAGTTTTGAATAATTTCGAAAAAATTAAACTTGACAAAACTAAATACCGATTGTGACTAAGGGCGTTAAGTTTGTCCCCAACTTATAGTAGTGTCCTTTTGGTCGGTTTAGTAGCAGAAGAACCCAAGCTGTGAAACAAAATCGACTATTTTGTAAAATAAATATAAAATCCGCGATTTATTAGAAAATAGATTATTTAAGTAGTGCTAGGAGTGACTGGTCGTGGTTCGGTAGCCACACGCGTACTTGTCTTTTAAACAAAGCCGTGAGAGAGGCGCAGCCTCCTGATAGACGGGCAAACCCTAGACAAGCGGTCGGGCGCGGCGTTTACCGGACGTATCAGTAAAATTGCGTGAAGGTGAATATAGACGATCATAAGTGGAATTCCCGAAAAGGGACTAGCCATAAAGTGTTAGCCATATAGTGTAATATAATATACTTAATTAGGAAAGTGCTAGAAAGCAGAGGCTATTGTAACGGCCACAAGAAAACAACTTAGAATTGTAAGGCCCCTTAGCTATGAAACCGGGATTAGATATTAAGATTATATCCGGCGTAGGAAAATTTTAGTTTGTTACCCGTAGGTAGTTTAAGGGGGTCGCGAGACGTTACAAACAACGACTGAGACTTAACCCTGAAATTTAAAGTAAAACCTGACAAACATCACAATAAACAAAATAATTGACCCTCCGTGCAAATTTTCAGTTTTGGGTAGTCACAACTACCCAAGTAAAAAATTGTTGGACGTGCCCGTTCCAGCGACAGGCTGTCCAAAAAGTCCTGGTTTGAGCAAATACTCCTTTTTATATGTGTTGTATGCATGTATACAGGGTGTCCGAAAAGTCTTAGTATGGGCAAATACTTCTAATAGTACCAAGATGAACTTAAATAAGTGGGATTTTAAGTAAATCGACTATATTCCTAAGGTTCCTTTTTTTTTCGACTATTTTTGTTTTTTCGGTCCCATCGTGAAATTTTGTTGGAAATATAAAAAACAAAATTGCCTGAACTTTTGAGCCCTTAATATTAATATTAAGTCCTAGACCAAGGCGTGTAAATATTTCCCATTGAAAATACACGAAAACTGATTTTTTATCTTTAAATTTCTAGAGCTCAGCGGCATTTTATGGCATCGCTTTGACCATAGACAAGTATTTCTCAGAATTGAACGCTCTACAAAAATGACCATTGCGGCAAAGTCGTAACTCACACCGGCGAGGTAGTACGGGCCACTAAACCTGATTTTTCGCATTTATCTCGCAAACTAAAAGCGATACAGAAAAAAATGTATAAAACAAACTTGTAGGAAATTCAATTTTCTACAAAAAAGGTCCTTAGTACTGAGTCGCTAACATCAATATTTCTGGAGATAACTATCTATAAAGTTTTTTTAATTTCAAATTTTTATCGAAAATCACGTTAAATTATAAAAATGTCGTTCGTTCATTATCCATCACTCGACCATCATTTATCCATCAAGCGACTCAGTACTAAGGACCTTTCTTGTAGAAAATTGAATTTTCTACAAGTTTGTTTTATACATTTTTTTCTGTATCTCTTGTCGTTTGCGAGATAAATGCGAAAAATCAGGTTTAGTGGCCCGTACTACCTCGCCGGTGTGAGTTACGACTTTGCCGCAATGGGCATTTTTGTAGAGCGTTCAATTATGAGAAATACTTGTCTATGGTCAAAGCAATGCCATAAAATGCCGCTGAGCTATAGAAATTTAAAGATAAAAAATCAGAGTTTTCGTGTATTTTCAATGGGAAATCTTTACACGCCTTGGTCTAGGACTTAATATGAATATTAAGGGCTCAAACGTTCAGGCAATTTTGTTTTTGGTATTTCAAACAAAATTTCACGAGAAAAAATAGTCGAAAAACAAGCACCCTAATATTCCTATTTAAACGTGTGGGAGTTAGCGTGTATGTATACATGTATATACATATACATATATGTCCATACATATATGTCCAAAAAGTCTGGGTCTGGGCAAATAGTCCTATTAGTACTTAGATAAACTTAATTAAGTCAGATTTCAAGCAAATCAAATATATTTGTATTAATATGTGTTTATGTTAGTAGGTATGGCGTTACTTGAGACGAAGAAGAAGAATGTGTACATAACCTCATTTTCACTGTCAAATGTCACACTCTTGGGCGATAGCTATTTTGGTCTTAGCTACTTGGGCTTTAACTACCTGGGCATTAGCTACAGTAGCAATATCGGCCCCTCGAAACCTTACCCTCGGAGCCCTACTCACCAGGGCCCCACAAACAAGCGCCCCATATTTGGGACGAGCCGCCGTTTCGGGAATCTTCGTATGAGATCATTGAACTTCGCTTACAGGGATATAGATGACGCACGGTTGTAGTCATTCGATTTAACCTTTAATTAAATAAGTGGAAAAATTTTTTGGACCGAATGCGTCTTGAACCGCCAACCTTCCGATTAGAACTCCAAAGCCGTACCCATTGAGCCACAGAAATATACTAACAGTTTAACCTTTCAAGTCCAAGTCACTCGTTATGCTGACGTAACAAACTTATTAGATTACGGTATATGAGAAGATATAAAAATTTAAATATACGAGGGTATTAGATTATTAAAAGAGCTATATATTTTCCAGAACGGATTAATATTACGGGTGGTTCACTACAGGGGGTTTCGAAATGTTTCATAATGGTTGTTATTAGTTGTTTTCAGAAACAGGAGCAGTGTTAGCGGTTGAGTGGTTGAGCGGTTGAGTGGTTGAGCGGTTGAGTGGTTGAGCGGTTGAGTGGTTGAGCGGTTGAGCGGTTGAGTGGTTGAGCGGTTGAGTATAGCACTCGCTTGACAGGAACAGGGTGTTTACATAAAAAAATTAATTCTATATTTGAAGTTTCTTTATTAATTACATTTGCTTTACAATTTTATATATTTGTTATATCCGAGTTTATTATTTAATTACAGTCTGTTCTTTGCTTCTTATATCCATAGGGCTCAGAGTTACCATCAGGAAGAAACTTTCTCTTTACGGAATTCGGTCTATATTGCTTGGTTTCCGTATTTGTTGTTACAGTATGGTCTTTCGTTCGTAGAATGTTCTTTGATATAATAGGTACTGGGTCTGTCTTGTGGAGAACCATATTTTTTATTGTTTCAAAATTTATAAATTTTGATGCAGCATAATTTAAAGAGATACCTTTTACTTTGCAAACTACTTCTTCTGTGTTGCATTTTGTTGAGTGAACTTTAAATGCGTAATTCTTAGGACCTCCAGAAACGAACTGAGTGATATAACTACCGGAACCATTACACTCTAATTCATTAGTCAGATCTCCGATAAATTCACCTGTTGATAAATCAATTGGACCCGGTCTGGACACATAAATTACACAGTCCGTGTCGTAATAAAGGACCCTGTCTTCGAGTTGTTCAAGATAGCTGTATAACTTCAATCTAGCCTGTGCCGTTACGAAAGCAGCAATAGACACATTAACAGTAGATAGTGGACCAGATGATTCTTCTGTGTGTAGGTATGGCGTTACTTGAGACGAAGAAGAAGAATGTGTACATAACTTCACTTTCACTGTCAAATGTGACACTCTTGGGCGATAGCTATTTTGGTCTTAGCTACTTGGGCTTTAACTACCTGGGCATTAGCTACAGTAGCAATATGGGCCCCTCGAAACCTTACCCTCGGATCCCTACTCACCAGGGCCCCACAAACCCGCGCCCCATATTTGGGACGAGCCGCCGTTTCGGGAATCTTCGTATGAGATCATTGAACTTCGCTTACAGGGATATAGATGACGCACGGTTGTAGTCATTCGATTTAACCTTTAATTAAATAAGTGAAAAAAGTTTTTGGAACGAATGCGTCTTGAACCGCCAACCTTCCGATTAGAACTCCAAAGCCGTACCCATTGAGCCACAGAAATATACTAACAGTTTAACCTTTCAAGTCCAAGTCACTTGTTATGCTGACGTAACAAACTTATTAGATTACGGTATATGAGAAGATATAAAAATTTAAATATACGAGGGTATTAGATTATTAAAAGAGCTATATATTTTCCAGAACGGATTAATATTACGGGTGGTTCACTACAGGGGGTTTCGAAATGTTTCATAATGGTTTTTATTAGTTGTTTTCAGAAACAGGAGCAGTGTTAGCGGTTGAGTGGTTGAGCGGTTGAGTGGTTGAGCGGTTGAGCGGTTGAGTGGTTGAGCGGTTGAGTATAGCACTCGCTTGACAGGAACAGGGTGTTTACATAAACAAATTAATTCTATATTTGAAGTTTCTTTATTAATTACATTTACTTTACAATTTTATATATTTGTTATATCCGAGTTTATTATTTAATTACACTCTGTTCTTTGCTTCTTATATCCATAGGGCTCAGAGTTACCATCAGGAAGAAACTTTCTCTTTACGGAATTCGGTCTATATAGCTTGGTTTCCGTATTTGTTGTTACAGTATGGTCTTTCGTTCGTCGAATGTTCTTTGATATAATAGGTACTGGGTCTGTCTTGTGGAGAACCATATTTTTTATTGTTTCAAAATTTATAAATTTTGATGCAGCATAATTTAAAGAGATACCTTTTACTTTGCAAACTACTTCTTCTGTGTTGCATTTTGTTGAGTGAACTTTAAATGCGTAATTCTTAGGACCTCCAGAAACGAACTGAGTGATATAACTACCGGAACCATTACACTCTAATTCATTAGTCAGATCTCCGATAAATTCACCTGTTGGTAAATCAATTGGACCCGGTCTGGACACATAAATTGCACAGTCCGTGTCGTAATAAAGGACCCTGTCTTCGAGTTGTTCAAGATAGCTGTATAACTTCAATCTACCCTGTGCCGTTACGAAAGCAGCAATAGACATATTAACAGTAGATAGTGGACCAGATGGTTCTTCTGTGTGCTCATAACTAACAATCAATGTTTTTTCATTAACGGGGAAAACACCATTAACATAAATTTCGGAATTAGTAAACAAGGTAAAAAAATCTGATGGTGTGCTTATAATTTTTGTTTTAGGTAGATTTTCCCTCTGACCAAATTTTCCCCAAAAGGAGTTAAGTATTAACTTGGCCAAAGACCTAAGACCAGGATTCTCGAGTATTTTGGAATACTCAAGTTTAACATCTTCTCGTTCGAAAAATTCTTCAATATATCGGTTTTTTTCTTTTTCCGTAGTACAAACATGCGACCACCTCGATGCTTCCTATATTATCTTTATAAACTTGTTCATCATCGCTGTAAATAAGCCTTCCTCTCCTGCGTCTTTACTGAACCTTTGAATCTTATATCTCCAAATTTCAAAAATTTCTAATATCTGATATCCCTTCTCAACTGCTTTTAAGACTTCGTCTATTACCCAAGTACCTTCTAAGGACCTTTCTTTATCGGTATGGGTACAAGAAGTATTTTGGTTCATTTCTTGTCCACATGTTTGACACAATACAAACATAAGTTTATTGTTCATTTTTAGAGGCAATACGGGATGGTAAAGGTCCTTAGGTGGAAGTATACAGCATTTAGTAAGTCCATCAGTATAATTCAAATCCAAACGAATACAATCTGCACCCACAAAAACTTCAGGGTGACCAATGGGGAATTTGCCATATTTACAGACGTAAGGATACAAGCTGCAAACATCAGCGTATTTTATCTTTTCTCCTTCTACTATTTCATAACATTACCAGTTCGCCCTCCAAAAAAGGCGTCTCTAGGGTTTAAAGGGATCGTAAGTAGAAGCGGATGTGTCTGAGTAAATCGTCTGATCTCTGGCTTTGATTCTAACTGCTGTCGAAATTTGCACTCCCACATTTCAGTTACTAAATAGCCAAATTCCTTTAGTCTTTTAATTTTTATCTGTGTTGTCTCATAGCGCAAACTTAAAGTTGTTGTTGGGTCGTCGTAAAGGGATTCATCTCTGCCAAATTTGTAACACCTAGGACAGTCATGATAATAACATCCTTGAAACTCAAATATTTCATTAAGGTCTGAACAATATCCGTCAACCTTTATACCTCGTAGAACGGCTTCTTGACCTTTGGCTGCATGCATAATATTTATTTTTCTTTGGTTCTCCAACCACAATAACCACTCAATTGCAATACGACTCTGGTTATCTTTCCAGCGATAGCCGTTTTTAGGAATAGTTCCAATGGTGTTGGGCTGAAGAAAATTCCTTCTAAATACCTTATTACAGCAAGAAGCAATTGTAGTAGCCTCTGTAAAGGGGCATACGCTGGTGGTGTTAAGCATTTGATCTCTAAATTTCAGACATGCCTCAGTTACAATTTTTACATCGGAAACACAGTAGTCAACAATATCTTTTTGCATCTCAAATACAGTATCTTTATGCTCTTCATGCCATTTTAGAAATTTAGCTCGTTCGTCCTCTTTCATTGTATCTGGAGAGTAATATTCGATTGGGGGAAGAGTTCCAACATAGTTGTCGTTGGCCTTGGCATTAAACAGGTGAGGAAAATATCCTTTTTTAAAGGTGTCTGGAAGACCGAAAGCTTTGGGCAGTTTTGCTAAAGCCATGGGAAAATAATTTAGCGAGTCTATAAATTTGACATTTCCCACCAACATCATAATGATTTGGGTTCCTCTCATAATGAGTTCAGGTGTTAGATCGGTTTCAGTCAGAATGTAATTTAATAAGAATTGGTGATCAAATGCTTGACCATTGTGCGCAATATCAATTACTTCTTTAAAGTTCTTCCTGATCTGAAGCACGTGTTGCGTAAAGGCCTCTACCGCGTGTAAACCTTTAAGCTTTTGCAATCTGATGCCGCACCTCGTACAAATATCAATCGTCTGTGATTTTATGCACACGTCGAAACACTGTTGAAATACACAAAGTTTGACAATATGACGGATCACACCGGGTTCCATCTGCTCTTCTTGCTGCGTCTCCAAATCATAAAACACAAATAAGTTATCTTTAGTTTTGGGTTTTCCTGTGTCAGATTGAATGTGACAGAGATGATTGTCGGTAATGTGAGTACGACAGATCTTGCACAATATCTCCCCACATATATGGTTACTGGTACTTCGAATTATTTTAAAACATGGATTACAACTTCGAAGTTCCGCACAGACAGTAGTTTTTTCCCATGAGCCAACTTTTAGATGATTCTCATAACAGTCCTTTCCTTTAAAATACCGATGACAAGAATAACATTTAACTTTACTTCGATCGTCAGGACAGAGGGAACCTTGGAGACAAGATCGACATGTTTTACTACATCTATGTTTATGTTTATGATCATAAGGAATGAAACATTGGTCACAATAATAGCTACACACAAAGGCAGCTGTCAGGGATGTTATTACATTGTAATGATTATTATGGTGCAATAGATTAAGTCTCTTGTTACTTTCTGATGTTCCCTCAAAGATAACATCTCTACCTTTTGATCCATAACTGTAAACAACGATTTTATAGTCCGTGAGATATTGTTGAAATTTTTCCAGCACTAACATTCCAGCAACCCTTCAGGAATGGTAAGTTCAGCTTCCTCCATCAAAGTTTTAGTTCTCTCTGTCTGAATTTTTCCCACATCTCTCCTAATCTTGTTTAATGCTGGGTCTTTATTAGCACTAGCAATGACCACTACGAGAGCACGTGTTAGGCATAAATTGTCCTTGTTTGGAATGGTTATAATTCCTCTTCTCTTGCCACACTCCTCTTCAAAACTGTTGTATTTTTTGCATCTCTCTCTACCTGATGGCAGACGTACGCTTGTTACCTTCAGGCAAAATGATTCCGTATTCAATCCGGAGGAATTAGATTGAAAAACGTTGCTTATAACATTCCAAACGTCTTCGTAATTGATTTCTTCTGCAGGCCTAAATCGAATCCACCCTTCATTACGACTAAAGTCTTTTGAACAAAAACTAAAACCAACGTAATCCGACGATTGAAGTCCTTCTGTAGCCTTCTTAATAACCTTATTAATAGCCTCTCTCACCCAGCCAACCGGTTCAACTCCTTCAGGCACAGGTTTCAGCCTAAACTCCAATGCACGACCAACTACATTGTATCTTCCAACTTTCTGAACGGTATCCTTAATACTAAGAAACTTTTCCATCTTAACTAGACACGTCCGTACACTTCAAGCATTGAACTAAACAAACACACTGGAAAGGACGCCACTCGATCAGCAACTGAAGCAAACGCCGATATATGCAACCCGTCAATGCGAGGGATTCCTCTCTCTCTCTCCCACTCAATAGTACTTATTACTTCGATAGCGCGATATTATTTAAAAGTAATTTGATTTTTTTATAATTGTTCAGTATGACAATAAATTAAGTTGATACAAGTTAAATTAATTTGAAAATATGATAATATATTTAAAATTAATTTTTGCAAGCAGTTTCCCATTGCAAAACATAGATTGACAAAAAAATAATTTACAAACAGGAACACACGCGATTTTAAATTTTAATGAAGGGAAATAAAACAACATTTTGTTTTGTACAACGGCTATTTTATTGTCGTACATTAAATAATTAAGTAGGAACGCCGTACGCAAACTTAAAAAAAGTTACTTTTAGTAGAAACACATTTGTTAAAAAATAAATTTACAAATGATGAAATAATATTAATTTAGTGAATTTTTGTCTAACCCCTGTATTTTTTCCATGAATTTTTTCATTTATTAATTTTGCCTCATGGGGCATTCTGCATTTTAAATAGGCAATTACAATAGCTTTTATTAGTTGGAATTGGTGTAAATCCTCAGACAGAATTCTTCACTTCCTACAGGGTGTGTTGGTTTAAACTGATGCAAACACTCAGAAATCTTGTGTTTACTTGAGTAACGCCTTCGACTTGGGGCAGCATTTTGATTTTTAAACTGGGAACTAGCATTTCCAGAGGAAAACCTAAAATGTATTAAATACGTAATTATTACAAAAAAAAAATGAAAAGAATTTCCTTTATTGTTACATACTTGGCATTTAAAAGAACTAACCTTCAAAGTAGTCTTCCATTATAATGTCTAAGTCAGCTGAACTGCATTGCTTTTTCTTTAGTTCTTGTATTCGCTTCTTAGTGGTAGTGGTGCGGATTTGTTTATCTCTTCTGCGGACTTTTTGTTTTAATGTTTTAATTTTTTTACGCATTCTACATATTTGCTAGTTACCAGAAATTACTGTTTGTGTCGCTACATTTTTTTGCACTGGTAGAATCTCTACAATATTATATTGTTCCTAAAGCATTGTGTATTAATTCAGGGCTGATTTATCAATAAAAGGTTTACTACCAAATCAGGACTTCAAAACCATAAAAAAAACCGTTTACCTCATGATGCACTTCAATTGGTCTATTGCAATATTCCAAAACTCGTCGTTTATTACAGTGCTTTTGTAAATGTTTCGGAAAATTAAACACGCTGGGCACTGCATCCAATTTTAACAATTTAACTGATGATCCAGGTCTTATTTGGTAATCACTATTGTTAAAATGTTCACTACAAAGCCTGCTTGTACGAGCTGGCTTCCAAGATTCTCGTCTTATTGCAGTTATCCACAACTGAAGTATTTCAGGCCTTTTAAAGGGAAATCTATAACAATGGATTAATTCCAATGTGAAAACAGAATAAAACACCTAATTTTAAATATATTGCATACAAATATTTTTACTATTTACTTACGTGTGAAACTATATGTTTGGATTCTTCGAATATACATTTTCACACCCATATGCAACGCAATTAACGACTATGTTTAACTATTCTTATTTAGCCTGATTGCACTGCTTATCACACTAGAATGTTTAAATACCTCTTATAAGAAGTATAACAACGCAAAGAGATCAAACAAATGCAAAATATCAATTTCTCGTCTAAACAGCCGGTAAACAATAATGCCGGGAGACACACGAGAGAGAGGGAAATCCCTCTAGTATACTCCTTCTCTTTCTACTGCCCCTGACACAAATAAGCTCGCAAGAGAACGCGATAGCAACCTTTCCAGTGTGTTTCTTTAGTTCAATGACTTCAAGAGACTGATGCGAAATGACTAAAACTAAACTGCTGTCTGTCACCTCTATTTATAACCTCGGTTTGGTAGAAAGAAGTGCGTTCGGAAAACAGGGATGCGTTCCGAATACCAACTGAAGTTGTGCAAAAAGAGTTTAAGGTTTAGTATGCCGTAAAATTAAATTATCGAGTACTTAGTAGCAATTTTCATAAATACGAAAACAAGACCCAGCGTTCGAGAAGAATGTTCTCTGTAATAAATATTTACGCTTTTACTATGCAGCAGAATAAACGAGGAGATTTAGTGGTGTGGTTTACCAAAACAGCCATCGAAGCGTTAATAACGCAAATTCAAACATTTCAAGCACCTATTTGGTTCCTATATCTTAATGCAAACATTAATCTACGAGGATGTCGATCTTATACTGAAACGTCTGCTGAGGCACGAAGAAGGGAGTGGTGAAGACGAAATTTGTAATCTAAATAGAATGACTCTGTAAGAAAGGTTTAGTATACCGTCGACTGTCAAGCGATTAGCATGGCGGAAGTATTAAAAATTATTCTTGCCAACATTGAAGAAGTATTCAGTCGGAACCAGTATTATGGGTTCTGTTTACCTGCAACTTTAATGGTTTGGGAACTTGCTAAAAAATATAATGTACAGGTGGAACCAAAATGCCGAAAGATTTTCTATGATGAAATTGGAGACAACATTCATTTTTGGAACGTGTTTGAAGGAGAAATTTACGACCCCACCGTTAAAGTTATAAAACATATGATGCCATCCGTGGACCTAACGAAGTTTGTTTGTATACAAAGAAGATATTAGTATGGGCACAGATATGGAGGCAGCAGTAATGTTAGATATTTTTAATCAGTTCCAGAGACCAAACACAACAAACCAATACTTTTCCAACGCTCCAGATAAACTTAAAACTATTAGAAAAATTATCCACAGAAATGTATCTAGATGTATTAAATAAAAGTTTGTATTCTTTGTATTTATATGTTAGTTTATTAACCTCTTTGCGAAGAACCAGACCACCAATAAGCAAAGCTGCTAGAAACATGATTTATTTAGTAGCTATCTGAAAGATCGTAGTTGTGTCCTATTGGGGTCCGCATAGTGTCCGAATAGTGTCCGGATAGTGTCCGGATAGTGTCCGGATAGTGTCCGGATAGTGTCCGGATAGTGTCCGGATAGTGTCCGGATAGTGTCCGGATAGTGTCCGGATGGTGTCCGGATAGTGTCGGGATAGTGTCCGGATAGTGTCCGGATAGTGTCCGGATAGTGTCCGGATAGTGTCCGGATAGTGTCCGGATAGTGTCCGGATGGTGTACGGATAATGGCCTTAAGCCGTCCTAATAGCATCCTAAATACGGCCTAAAAACACCCCTAAATAGCATCCTTCTGATGTTCTAGCGTATACTTAGGATATATTAAATGGCATAGTTCCATTTTTGTGTTTAGTTCGGGAGTAAATATTATGGTGATAAGATGTATTTCATCAAGTTAAAGTATCAGCTTCTTGAAACACTAACTGTTAAATATGGTGTAAGGAAAGAGGGAACTAAGTAGTTTCTTGGAAATATCCCCGTCGTTATAAAAGATAACGTTCTCATAATAGATAATGATAAATTTCTGTTATTAGAAGGACTGTTTAATTTATTAGCTACAAATCAACCACTAAAATTTAAAGTGAATCCAATCAAGCAAGCCGAAGCAAACCCAACCAAACGAACCTGAGCAAACCTGAGCGTTTTTATTTGCGTCTTTAGCTGTTTTTAGTTGTTTCCCGAAACAGGGTATCTGTTGTTAGCTGTTTTTCCAGAACAGGTTCTGTTTTTAGCTTTTTTTCAGAACAGGGTCTGTTTTTTAGCTGTTTTTCCAGAAACAGGGTCTGTTTATTAGCTGTTTTTAGCTGTTTATTAGCTGTTTTTCCAGAACAGGGTCTGTTTTTAGCTGTTTTTCCAGAACAGGGTCTGTTTTTTAGCTGTTTTCCCAGAACAGGGTCTGTTTATTAGCTGTGTTTCCAGAACAGGGTCTGTTTTTTAGCTGTTTTCCGAAACAGGGGTCTGTTTTCTTTAGCTGTTGTTAGCTGTTTTAGCTGTTTCATAGCTGTTTATTAGCTATTTTTAGCTGCCGAGAAGGCGCGAATGCGATATTATAGAAAACACGCAACAGATCATATTTTGCCACTTTTCTCAAAATAGCGAACCATTGATGAAACTGAAGAACCAACTTCATAGTCAGCATCTTCTAATGCTCCTCTTCCATTTGACACCACCCGTGTGCCACCGTTATCTACGGTAAGCTAGTTAGCGAACCATTGATGAAACTGAAGAACCAGCTTCATAGTCAGCATCTACTAATGCTCCTCTCCCATTTGACACCACCCGCGTTCCACCGTTATCTACGGTAAGCTAGTTAGCGAACCATTGATGAAACTGAAGAACCAACTTCATAGTCAGCATCTACTAATGCTCCTCTGTCATTTGACACCACCCGATCACCACCATTATCTACGGTAAGCTAGTTAGCGAACCCTTGATGGAACTGATGAACCAACTTCAGATTCAGCGTCTACTAATTCTCCTCTTTCATTTGACACCACCCGATCGCCACCATTATCTACGGTAAGCTAGTTAGCGACCCACTGATGAAACTGTTTTGAAAATCAAAGGTAATCCTAAAAGGCACAGGAGAAAAAAATTTGAGCCATTTAATAGTTCTGTCACACTTCGATACAGCAGTAGAGATAGATGGGGCGTTCTGCAACAAGTGCATCCAAGCAAAGTGTGCAAATCCAAGCGTCGGTACCGAGCAAACGAGAGCAAACCCAAGCAAAAGTGTGCTCAAATCCATCAAACCCAACCGTCCGGTACCGGGTAAAAACTGGGCAAACCTGCCCGGTACCGGACGGTTGGGTTTGATGGATTTGAGCACACTTTGCTTGGGTTTGCTCTCGTTTGATCGGTACCGACGCTTGGATTTGCACACTTTGCTTGGGTGCACTTGTTGCAGAACGCCCCATCTACCTCTACGGCTGTATCGAAGTGTTCCAGAACTTTTAACTGGCTCAAAATTTTTTCTCCTGTGTCTTTTAGGATTACCTTTGATTTTCAAAACAGTTTCATCAGTGGGTCGCTAACTAGCTTACCGTAGATAATGGTGGCGATCGGGTGGTGTGAAAGAGGAGAATTAGTAGACGCTGAATCTGAAGTTGGTTCATCAGTTCCACCAAGGGTTCGCTAACTAGCTTACCGTAGATAATGGTGGTGATCGGGTGGTATCAAATGAAAGAGCAATATCAGTAGACGCCGAATCTGAAATTGGTTCTTCAGTTTCATCAAGGGTTCGCTAACTAGCTTACCGTAGATAACGGTGGCACGCGGGTGGTGTCAAATGGAAGAGGAGCATTAGTAGATGCTGACTATGAAGTTGGTTCTTCAGTTTCATCAATGGTTCGCTATTTTTGAGAAAAGTAGCAAAATATGATCTGCTACGTGTTTTCTATAATATCGCATTCGCGCCTTCTTGGCAGCTAAAAACAGCTAATAAACAGCTATGAAACAGCTAAAACAGCTAAAAACAGCTAAAGAAAACAGACCCCTGTTTCGGAAAACAGCTACATAACAGACCCTGTTCTGGAAAACAGCTAATAAACAGACCCTGTTCTGGGAAAACAGCTAAAAACAGACCCTGTTCTGGAAAAACAGCTAAAAACAGACCCTGTTCTGGAAAAACAGCTAATAAACAGCTAAAAATAGCTAATAAACAGCTAATAAACAGACCCTGTTTCTGGAAAAACAGCTAAAAAACAGACCCTGTTCTGAAAAACAGCTAAAAACAGACCCTGTTCTGGAAAAACAGCTAAAAACAGATCCCCTGTTTCGCGAAACAGCTAAAAACAACTGAAAGCAGACCCCCTGTTTCGGGAAACAGCTAAAAACAGCCTAAGACGCAAAAAAAAAACGCTCAGGTTTGCTCAGGTTCGTTTGGTTGGGTTTGCCACGGCTTGCTTGATTGGATTCACTTTAAATTTTAGTGGTTGATTTGTAGCTAATAAATTAAACAGTCTTTCTAATAACAGAAATTGATCATTATCTATTATGAGAACGTTATCTTTTATAACGACGGGGATATTTCCAAGAAACAACTTAGTTCCCTCTTTCCTTACGCCATATTTAACAGTTAGTGTTTCAAGAAGCCGATACTTTATCTTGATGAGATACATCTTATCACCATAATATTTACACCCAAACTAAACATAAAAATGGAACTATGTCATTTAATATATCCTAAGTATACGCTAGAACATCAGAAGGATGCTATTTAGGGGTGTTTTTAGGCCGTATTTAGGATGCTATTAGGACGGCTTTAGGCCATTATCCGTACACCATCCGGACACTATCCGGACACTATCCCGACACTATCCGGACACTATCCGGACACTATCCGGACACTATCCGGACCCTATCCCGACACTATTCGGACACTATTCGGACACTATTCGGACACTATGCGGACCCCAATAGGACACAACTACGATCTTTCAGATTGCTACTAAATAAACCCTGTTTCTAGCAGCTTTGCTTATTGGTGATCTGGGTCTTCGCATAGAGGTTAATAAACTAACATATAAATACAAAGAATACAAACTTTTATTTAATACATCTAGATACATTTCTGTGGATAATTTTTCTAATAGTTTTAAGTTTATCTGGAGCGTTGGAAAAGTATTGGTTTGTTGTGCTTGTTCTCTGGAACTGATTAAAAATATCTAACATTACTGCTGCCTCCATATCTGTGCCCATACTAGTATCTTATTTGTACACAAACTTCGTTAGGTCCACGGATGGCATCATATGTTTTATAACTTTAACGGTGGGGTCGTAAATTTCTCCTTCAAACACGTTCAAAAATGAATGTTGTCTCCAATTTCATCATAGAAAATTTTTCGACATTTTGGTTCCACCTGTACATTATATTTTTTAGCAAGTTCCCAAACCATTAAAGTTGCAGGTAAACAGAACCCATAATACTGGTTCCGATTTAATGCTTCTTCAATGTTGGCATGAATAATTTTTAATATTTCCGCCATGCTAATCGCTTGACAGTCGATGGTATACTAAACCTTTCTTACCGAGTTATTCTATTTAGATTACAAATTTCGTCTTCACCACTCCCTTCTTCGTGTCTCAGCAGACGTTTCCGTATAAGATCGACATCCTCGTAGATTAATGTTTGCATTAAGATATAGGAACCAAATAGGTGCTTGAAATGTTTGAATTTGCGTTATTAACGCTTCGATGGCTGTTTTGGTAAACCACACCACTAAATCTCCTCGTCTAGGCAACACCATTTCCCGCGATTTAAAGTTCTTTCGTTCTTTTCCGGAATTAAAACCAACGGAAAACTCTATCTTGACCACATCAGGTGTACCACTTATGGCAAATTTTATCTGTTTTAATTCGGCTTGAAAATAGCCTAAAAGTGTTGCACGCATATCTTCCTCTGTCTGCGATTTAAAATATTTTTGCTCTGGCTGAAATGGATTCTCAACTATTGCCTTTAATAATTCATATCTTGCTTGTTCACATTGTCCGATATCTTCGTGATAACATTCAAAACAATAAGTTTTAAAGTCGTAGTATGCGATTCTCTTGCGATCTTTTCTTCGTATACCACCAACCTTATATCCATCCTTGTCTAAACAAATTTCACATTTTTCCTTTGGCTCTGGTCGACACTCGCTACAATCGCAAGGCCTTCCCCAAAAGCACTCTTTAGGCATTGTGCTCGCTTCAATTGATCAATTAAGACTGAACGTTTAAATGTAATAAGATAGATTAATACTCAAAATAATTGTTACAGACATGCATTGCCGTAATTAAGCCTTTTTCTTGGTAACTAAAATATTTGAAGATGTGAGAACCGACATCATTACATTTCAATATTATTCTGCTGCATAGCAAAAGCGTAAATATTTATTACAGAGAACATTCTTCTCGAACGCTGAGTCCTGTTTTCGTATTTATGAAAATTGCTAGTAAGTACTCGAAAATTTAATTTTACTGCATACTAAACCTTAAACTCTTTTTGCAGAACTTCAGTTGGTATTCGGAACGCACCTCTGTTTTCCGAACGCACTTCTTTCTACCAAACCGAGGTTATAAATAGAGGTGGCAGACAGCAGTTTAGCGAGTTTAGTCATTTCGCATCAGTCTCTTGAAGTCATTGAACTAAAGAAACACACCGGAAAGGTTGCTATCGCGTTCTCTTGCGAGCTTATTTGTGTCAGGGGCAGTAGAAAGAGAAGGAGTATACTAGAGGGATTTCCCTCTCTCTCGTGTGAGTCTCCTGGCATTATTGTTTACCGGCTGTTTAGACGAGAAATTGATATTTTGCATTTGTTTGATCTCTTTGCGTTGTTATACTTCTTGTAAGAGGTATTTAAACATTCTAGTGTGATAAGCAGTGCAATCAGGCTAAATACAAATAGTTAAACATAGTCGTTAATTGCGTTGCATATGGGTGTAAAAATGTATATTCGAAGAATCCAAACATATAGTTTCACACGTAAGTAAATAGTAAAAATGTTTGTATGCAATATATTTAAAATTACGTGTTTTATTCTGTTTTCACATTGGAATTAATCCATTGTTATAGATTTCCCTTTAAAAGGCCTGAAATACTTCAGTTGTGGATAACTGCAATAAGACGAGAATCTTGGAAGCCAGCTCGTACAAGCAGGTTTTGTAGTGAACCTTTTAACAATAGTGATTACCAAATAAGACCTGGATCATCAGTTAAATTGTTAAAATTGGATGCAGTGCCCAGTGTGTTTAATTTTCCGAAACATTTACAAAAGCACTGTAATAAACGACGAGTTTTGGAATATTGCAATAGACCAATTGAAGTGCATCATGAGGTAAACTGTTTTTTTTTTTTATGGTTTTGAAGTCCTGATTTGGCAGTAAACCTTTTATTGATAAATCAACCCTGAATAAATACACATAATGTTTTAGGAACAACATAATATTGTAGAGATTCTACCAGTGCAAAAAAATGTAGCGACACAAACAGTAATTTCTGGTAACTTGCAAATATGTAGAATGCGTAAAAAAATTTAAACATTAAAACAAAAAGTCCGCAGAAGAGATAAACAAATCCGCACCACTACCACTAAGAAGCTAATACAAGAACTAAAGAAAAAGCAATGCAGTTCAGCTGATTTAGACATTATAATGGAAAACTACTTTGAAGGTTAGTTCTTTTAAATGCCAAATATGTAACAATACAGGAAATTCTTTTAATTTTTTTTGTAATAATTACGTATTTAATACATTTTAGGTTTTCCTCTGGAAATGCTAGTTCCCAGTTTAAAAATCAAAATGCTGCCCCAAGTCGAAGGCGTTACTCAAGTAAACACAAGTTTTCTGAGTGTTTGCATCAGTTTAAACCAACACACCCTGTAGGAAGTGAAGAATTCTGTCTGAGGATTTACACGAATTCCAACTAATAAAAGCTATTGTAATTGCCTATTTAAAATGCAGAATGCCCCATGAGGCAAAATTAATGAATGAAAAAATTCATGGAAAAAATACAGGAGTTAGACAAAAATTCACTAAATTAATATTATTTCACATTTGTAAATTTATTTTTTAACAAATGTGTTTCTACTAAAAGTAACTTTAGTAGTATAGGCCTTACTTGAGCCAGACAGATGACTATGGCGCAAACTGAAAAATAATGTTATTGAAAAGAAAGTTCTGACTAGCACAGGATTCGAACCTAGGACCTCTTCGAATGTGCTGGACTTTGGTGATGTTTGACAACCTAGACCGCACGGCTATCAAAGCCCATGTACAGACTTTCATCGACTAACCCATACGAAGGCTCTTGGAGACGCTACAATCAATAGCCAATCATTGATAGACATTTACAGGAGAATAACTAAAAACAGCAACATCGTAGAGAAAAATTTTACAGGAGGTTCCACTTCTCGAGTTACTATAGGCGGTTTAAATATGTCTCTTTATTAAAAATCTAAAACTACCAACGGTTCATTGATCTCAAGGCTACAATGCAATACTGTTGTCCTAAGTAAGATGTTAAACATTAAACGAATTATTTCGACTAAGTTTTCTTGGTTCAAAAAGACGTGTGTTGAGTGGTTGAGATATTGAGCGGTTGAGTGGTTGAGCGGTTGAGTGGTTGAGTGGTTGAGCGGTTGAGTGGTTGAGCGGTTGGGTGGTTGAGCGGTTGAGTGGTTGACTGGTTGAACGGATGAGCGGTTGAGTGGTTGAGCGGTTGAGTGGTTGAGCGGTTGAGTGGTTGAGCGGTTGAGTGGTTGAGCGGTTGAGTGGTTGAGCGGTTGAGCGGTTGAGTGGTTGAGCGGTTGAGCGGTTGAGTGGTTCAGTGGTTGAGCGGTTGAGTGGTTGGGTGGTTGAGCGGTTGAGTGGTTGAACGGTTGAGCGGTTGAGTGGTTGAGCGGTTGAGCGGTTGAGTGGTTCAGTGGTTGAGCGGTTGAGTGGTTGAGTGGTTGAGCTGTTGAGTGGTTGAGCGGTTGGGTGATTGAGCGGTTGAGTGGTTGAGCGGTTGAGCGGTTGGGTGGTTGAGCGGTTGAGTGGTTGAGTGGTTGAACGGTTGAGCGGTTGAGTGGTTGAGTGGTTGAGCGGTTGAGCGGTTGAGTGGTTGAGCGGTTGAGCGGTTGAACGGTTGAGCGGTTGAGCGGTTGGGTGGTTGAGCGGTTGAGTGGTTGAGCGGTTGAGCGGTTGAGTGGTTGAGCGGTTGAGTGGTTGAGTGGTTGGGCGGTTGAGTGGTTGAGCGGTTGAGCGGTTGAGCGGTTGAGCGGTTGAACCGTTGAGCGGTTGAGTGGTTGAGCGGTTGAGCGGCTGAGCGGTTTCCTGAAACAGTCTGTTTATTAGTTGTTTCATAGCTGTTCAGCAGTTGTTTTCAGAAACAGGGTCTGTTTTTTAGCTGTTTTTTAGCTGTTTTTTAGCTGTTTATTAGCTGTTTTAGCTGTTTATTAGCTGTTTTAGCTGTTTATTAGCTGTTTTTTAGCTGTTTTTCCAGAACAGGGTCTGTTTTTAGCTGTTTTTCCAGAACAGGGTATGTTTATTAGCTGTTTTTTTAGCTGTTTTTCCAGAACAGGGTCTGTTTTTCCAGAACGGGGTCTGTTTATTAGCTGTTTTTCCAGAACAGGGTCTGTTTATTAGCTGTTTTTAGCTGTTTTTCCAGAACAGGGTCTGTTTATTAGTTGATTTCAGAAACAGGATATGTATATTTAGCTGTTAAGAGGTTGCGGATTGTTTCAGTTTCGAATAGTTTTGTACCATCGACAATAGAACATTTGTTCAGGGTTGCTTGGGTTTGTTTGGGTTTGCTCATTTTAATTTAATTTTACGACTTGCCATCTTATCGCTATGACGTATGCAGTACTAATGAGGTTGTTAACAGACGTTTCACTATTTATTAAACCTAACACCACCCTAACACTACCCTAACACAACCCTAACACTACCCTAACACTACCGGACAGCAACCGGACAGCAACCGGACAGTAACCGGACAGCAACCGGACAGCAACCGGACACTATCCGGACACTATCCGGACACTATCCGGACAGCAACGCGAACACCTCACAACAATAAGACAAACGTCACACTTGCGTATCAAAAACATCACACCGGCGACAGACAGACAACACAAAGGCAAACGCCATGAGAAAAGCTCGCATCCTTTGGAAACAGAACCTGTTTTATTTATAGCCTGAGGCTGCGGATTGTTTAAGTTTCGAATAATTTTGTACCACCGGCAATAGAACAATTGTTGAGGTTAGGTTTGACTGTTTAAGGTAATAAAACATATAAAGGACTTAGTTTAATTATTTATTAAAAACATTTAGATACATTTCTATAGACAATTTTTCTAATAGTTTTAAGTTTATCTGGAGTGTTGGAAAAGTATAGGTGTGTTGTGCTCTTTTTTAAATCTTCATTAATATGTAAGTAGGAATAACAAGAGTTTTTAGAGTAGTAGTAGTGTTGGTTGATCCAAACAACTATAATTTAGATTTGAGAATCCCAGTAAGAACGATAAAGGCTTAAGTTCAATGTTCTAGAATTTTCTCGAAGATTCTAGTACTTTCGTTTTGAATTTCCCGATTTACGGAACGTACCTCACCTTCTGAACGTACCTTGAAACTTTTACATTTATCCTTTGTGTTGTGGTAAGTAAGAGAGAGAGGGAGAGAGAACGAGAGAGAGAGAGAGCTAATTTAATGTTCTACAATTTTCTCTCATATTTTAGTTCTATACGTATCTTAAACTTTTACTGCATACTAAACCTTAAACTCTTTTTGCAGAACTTCAGTTGGTATTCGGAACGCACCCCTATTTTCCGAACGCACCCTAAAATTTTGCTTTAGCAAACATAACCGAGGTTATAAATAGAGGTGTGTCAGAGCAGTCTAGTCATTTCGCATCAGCCTCTTGAAGTGTACGGACGTGTCTATTTAAAAAATGGAAAAGTTCATTGTTATTAGGGACTCTATTCAAAAGGTGCGAAGATACAATGTTACAGGTCGTGCGGTGGAATTTAAGTTAAAGCCTGTGCCAGAAGGAACTGAACCAGTTGGCTGGGTGAGAGACGCTATACAGCAAGTTATTCATAAGGCCACGGAAGGACTTCAATCGACGGATTATGTTAGTTTTAGTTTTTGTTCAAAAGACTTTAGTCGTGGTGAAGGATGGATTCGCTTTAAACCTGCCAAAGAAGTAAATTACGAGGATGTTTGGGATGTTATTAGCAATGTTTACCAGTCCAACTCAACAGGACTTAATACAGACACTTTTTGTCTTAAAGTAACACCTGTTCGCTTACCGACAGGTCGGGGAAGAGGAAGTAAATACAACAGCTTTGAAGAGGAATGTGATATGCGACGAGGAATAATAAGTATTACGAATAAAGACAATTTATGCCTACCTCGCTCCTTGGTGGTTGCGATAGCCAACCTGGACAAAGACCCTGAATTTAACAAAGTAAGGAAAGATACGGGAAAAATACAGATTACAAGGACCAGAAAGTTATTAGAAGAAGCTGGTGTTGTAATTCCCGGGGAAGGGGCGGGTATTGTCGAGCTTCAACAATTTCAAGAACACCTCAGGGATTACAAAATTGTGGTATACAGTTACGGGACAAAGGGCCGAGATACCATTTTTGAAGGAACTACAGAAAGCAATAAAAGACTTAACTTGTTACATCATGATGGACATTTTAATGTAATTACTTCTACTACGGCTGCTTTTTGTTGCAATTATTACTGCGAAGAATGTCGCCGTTTGATCACAAAGATAAGCACAGGTGCGGTAGAGTGTGTGCTGGTTGCCTTCAGTCTCCGAAATGTGCAATTCAAAAACTTAAAATTAAATGTACCAATTGTCGTCGGTACTTTAAAGGCCAAGCTTGTTACGAGAATCACTTACGAAATGGGTCTTGGGAGAAAAGCACAGTGTGTGCTGAAATTAGAAGTTGTGAGAATTGTTTTAAAACAGTGAGGGGTAAAAGACAACATGTATGTGGAGAAGTATTTTGTAAAATATGTAGAACATATGTACCTGAAAATCATCTATGTTTCATTCAAAGAGACACAGAAAAGCAGAAAACGAAAGATGTACTTTTCGTGTTTTACGACTTTGAGACCCGACAAGAAGAGATGTTGACTAATGGTTCGCTTCGTCACCAAGTAAACCTCTGTGTTTTTAAACAATGTTGTGACGTGTGCATCAATACTGACGGCAAAATATGCAGAAAATGTGGTGTTAGACTGCAAATACTTAAAACTTTTGATCCTGTTTTACTATTTACGCAACATTTGCTACAATTACGAAAAACCTTTAAAAATATTGTTGTAATAGCACACAACGCTTCGAGCCTTAGATCATCAATTTATTTTGAATTATCTACTCACAAACACCACTCTAACGCCAGAACTAATTATGAGAGGAACCAAAATCATTATGATGTTGGTGGGAAATGTCAAATTTATAGACTCGCTAAATTATTTCCCAATGGCATTGTCGAAATTACCAAAGGCATTTGGTTTGGGTGATGACTTCAAAAAGGGATATTTTCCTCATTTATTCAACACAAAAGCAAACGAACATTACGTTGGTATCCTCCCTGCATTAGACTACTACTCTCCAGACACCATGAAGGAAGATGATCGAAAAAAGTTTTTACAGTGGTACGAGGAACACAAAAATGATCGATTCGAAATGCGAAAGGACTTGGTTGAATACTGTGTATCAGATGTAGAAATTCTAACACGGGCCTGTTTGAAATTTAGAGATCAACTGTTGTCAACCACTAATGTCTGTCCCTTTACAGAAGCCACAACAATTGCTTCCGCATGCAACAAAGTATTCCGCAGAAACTTTTTAAAACCCAACACCATTGGGATTATTCCTAAAAACGGATACAGGTGGAAAGATCAACAAAGTAAAATTGCAATAGAGTGGTTAATTTGGGAGGAAAAACAAAGACAAATCAATATTTTACATGCTGCTAAAGGGAGAGAAATGGTTCTACATGGTGTAAAAGTTGATGGTTACTGCCTTGAAACCAATGAAATTTTCGAGTTTCAGGGCTGTTATTACCATGGATGCCCAAAATGTTATAAATTTGGAAGATATGATCCTGTTTATGGCGATCCTTCCACAACACTAAATTTAAGGTATGAATCATCTCAAGCAAAAAGTACAAAGTTAAAAGAAATGGGTTTTGTTGTTAATGAAATATGGGAGTGTGACTTTAGAAAGCAATTAAAAGATAATTTGGAAATTAAGGCCTACACCGAGACACATCCTCTTTTAACACTTTTGCCTTTAAACCCGAGAGATGCTTTCTATGGAGGTCGTACGGGTAATACTCATACTTATTACAAGGCTAAAGAAGCAGAAAAGATTAACTACTTGGATGTTTGTTCCCTGTACCCCTGGGTGTGTAAGTACGGAAAATTTCCAGTTGCACATCCTCAAGTCTTCGTAGGGGAGGAATGTCACAGTTTGGATTTGAATAACATTAGCGGCTTAATTAAATGTAAAATTTTACCTCCTCAAGATCTCTACCACCCAGTTCTCCCCGTTAAAATGAATAGTAAATTGATGTTTGTTCTTTGTCGAACCTGCGGTGAAAACATGATTACCAGCGAGTGCAACCATATTGATGAAGAAAGAAAGTTAGAGGGGACATGGGTTCTAGACGAGGTACTTAAAGCTGTTGCGAAAGGATACAATATAACCGAAATACAAGAAATATGGAAATATGATGTTCTGACATTTAATAAGGAGACTGGTGAAGATGGCTTGTTCACAGGAATGATGAACAAATTTATTAAAATAAAGCAGGAAGCATCCGGCTGGCCCAAAAGGTGTACAACCGAGGAAGAGAAAAACAAATATATTGAAGAATTCTTTGCAAGGGAAGATATCAAATTAGAATATTCTCAGATTCTTGAAAACCCTGGTCTAAGATCTCTAGCTAAACTTATTTTAAACTCTTTTTGGGGCAAATTTGGACAACGGGAAAATCAACCAAAGACAAAGATTGTAAATAAACCTGCTGAATTCTTTGCAATGCTAACAAATCCGTCAATTTATGTTAATTGTGTTCTCCCTGTCAACGACAGCACTCTAATTGTTGGATATGAACATAGAGAAGAATCCCTTGATCCGTTAACTACTGTTAATGTGGTTATTGCTGCTTTCGTTACTGCCCAAGCTCGCCTGAAACTTTATTCGTTTCTCGAACAATTAGAAGACAGAGTCCTTTATTACGATACTGACTCCGTTATTTACGTTACCAAACCTGGTGCGACTGATTTAACTACTGGACAATCCATTGGTGATCTAACCGATGAATTAGAAGTGTATGGTGATGACAGCTACATTACAGAGTTTGTTTCTGGAGGCCCCAAAAATTATTCTTATAAAGTACATGCTACCAAGACTAATTCTGATGTGATGGTTTGTAAAGTTAAGGGAATATCCTTAAATTACGAGGCATCGCAGTTAATAAATTTCGACACTATTAAGGATATGGTTCTTACAGAGTCGGGACCAATATCGATCATCTCAAAAGATATTCGAAGAACCAAAGACCACTCTGTAACAACTTGCACTGGGACGAAACTCTACAGACCAAACTCCACAAAAAGAAAGTTTCTAGTTGATGGGAACTCTGAACCGTTTGGCTACAAGAAACAGAAAACCTGTTAATTAGAATGTATATTATAATATTTGTACAACATTTGTAATTAATAAATAGTTAATAAATATTGTTGTCATTTATTTTAACTTTTTTTTTAGCAGTCTAACAGTAGTTGACAACTTTGTTGTGAGCTATTATTTATGTATCTTTAAATCGCGAAGTCTCAAATCGGTTCTAATTTAAAACTACTGGATAAAGTCTAAAGCAACAACACGTTCTATGTTTATTGGTAAAGAAAAACAAGTTTTAAGTAGAAGTCTATTAAGGGTGTAAGCCTATCACCTCTATCCTGATTCGTGGCTGTCAGATGTACACAGTTCTTAAAACATTGTTCAAGTTTACTACAAGAGTAGTAACACTGATCTTACATACACTTTGCAGTGATACTAAATTAGTTGTAGCATTGTTGCCATATTTAGAAAATTCTTAAAACTATGGTTAAGAAGGGTATTTTTACTGCAATGTCGCCCGGTCAGAGCTAATAATACTTAGCAACATCTAGATATGTTTTAATTCTGTCATTCAAACCCCAGAAATTTGTCGAAGTGGCACGAAGTTCAAAATCCTAAACGGTCTAAATATTACTCTAAGAAATGCACAAGCCTCTAATTTGTTCGTACTGCAGCTTTAATTTACCTTACAACATTAGAAATATTTTACTATTGTCTTGAGGTTTTAAACTTAACACATTTGTCTTTGAGTTGTTCCAACAGTATCTCTTTTTCTTTCTGTCTCGGTGACGTTCTTAGTTTAAAAGTATTGATAGGGTATGGCTACATTTTTTTTAGGTTAAGTAACGACTAAATATAGCACTTAAAAGTATTTATTAATTAACAGCCTTCATTAGGATGTGTGAATATTAAAGTTCCTCTGTGTAAAATTTCTATATTAATTTTCGAGCTCAGCGTTTTTTAGCTGATTTTAGTTGTTTTAGCTGTTTTAGATGTTTTAGCTGTTTTTAGCTGTTTTCGCTGATTTTAGCTGTTCTAGCTGTTTTCGCTGATTTTAGCTGTTTTTAGCTGTTTTCGCTGTTTTTACTGCCTGTTGGAATTTGATTAATTTTTTAATACATGTAACTTAAATATTTCATTTCTACGTCACTGAGATCTTCCGTACGGGTCTACAATCAACTTTGACATCACAGAGGCATTCTACAGACTCTAGCCTACTTTTTCATCCTACACTCAATGAGAGACAACCTGGGATAGGCTCAGCAGCACTCAGCAACACGGTATTTTTACATATATGTAACTGAAATATTTAATTTCTACGCCACTGAGAGCTTCCGTACGGGTCTACAATCAACTTTGACATTACAGGGGTATTCTACAGACTCTAGCCTACTTTTTCACCCTACACTCATTGAGAGACAACCTTGGATAGGCTCAGCAGCACTCAGCAACACTGTATTTTTGCATATATGTAACTGAAATATTTAATTTCTACGCCACTGAGAGCTTCCGTACGGGTCTACAATCAACTTTGACATTACAGGGGTATTCTACAGACTCTAGCCTACTTTTTCACCCTACACTCATTGAGAGACAACCTCGGATAGACTCAGCAACACTGTATTTTTTAATACATGTAACTGAAATATTTCATTTCTACGTCACTGAGATCTTCCGTACGGGTCTACAATCAACTTTGGCATTACGTGGACATTCAACAGGCTCTAGCTCATGCTTTTCACCTACACTCATTGAGTGACAACCTCAGATTAACTCAGTAGCCTTCATTTTTCAATACATGTTACAGTAATATTTAATTTCTACGCCACTGAGATCTTCCGTAGTAGGTATGTTGTTTATATATTTTAGGTAAATAATAAAATAGTTTCTTTATAGTTAACACCCACACGTGCTCAGCGTGACGTAACAAGTCGTTTCGAGAAAAAAAAAACGAAAAAGGTTAAATACTAAACATTAAAAATGATAAAAAACTGACATAGGGCACGTGCTCGGGAGCGTTGATAGAAGGCGTTTAAAAAAAGAATGGCGTTGATCGGCCCTTTGGTTCCCGAGAAAATAATAGTATTATGCTACTACATACATATAAAGCGTCGTGCGCATGGCACGTTGTTGCGATATAAAAATTTAAAAAATACGTCGCGTGCTCGGGAGCGTTGTCAGAAGGCGTTTAAAAAAAGAATGGCGTTGATCGGCCCTTTGGTTCCGGAGAAAATAATAGTATTATGCTACTACATACATATAAAGCGTAGTGCGCATGATCAGAGTTCCCTCTCACTAACGCTCGCTGGTCAATTTTCGAACTAACCAAAGGTTGGGCCGAAAGCCACCCGATCACCACCATTATCTACGGTAAGCTAGTTAGCGAACCCTTGATGGAACTGAAGAACCAACTACAGATTCGACGTCTACAAATGCTCCTCTTCCATTTGCCACCACCCGATCACCACCGTTATCTACGGTAAGCTAGTTAGCGAACCCTTGATGAAACTGAAGAACCAACTACAGATTCGACGTCTACAAATGCTCCTCTTCCATTTGCCACCACCCGATCACCACCATTATCTACGGTAAGCTAGTTAGCGAACCCTTGGTGAAACTGAAGAACCAACTTCACAGTCAGCGTATACTATTGCTCCTCTTTCATTTGACACCACCCACTTGCCGCCATTATCTACGGTAAGCTAGTTAGCGTAGTAGTGATAGAAGGGATGTTCGCCCCACACCACACTGTCTGCGCATTCCAATTCCCGGTACCGAGAGTTGGGTTTGCTCTGATTTACTCGGTATCGGGTTGGGGTTGCTCTGGTTTACCCGGTACCGGCTGGGTTTGCTCTGGTTTACTCGGTACCGGCGCTTGGGTTTGCGTATGCGATTTACACACAGTGTGGATGCAGAACATCCCTTCTATCACTACTACGCTAACTAGCTTACCGTAGATAATGGCGGCAAGTGGGTGGTGTCAAATGAAAGAGGAGCAATAGTATACGCTGACTGTGAAGTTGGTTCTTCAGTTTCACCAAGGGTTCGCTAACTAGCTTACCGTAGATAATGGTGGTGATCGGGTGGTGGCAAATGGAAGAGGAGCATTTGTAGACGTCGAATCTGTAGTTGGTTCTTCAGTTTCATCAAGGGTTCGCTAACTAGCTTACCGTAGATAACGGTGGTGATCGGGTGGTGGCAAATGGAAGAGGAGCATTTGTAGACGTCGAATCTGTAGTTGGTTCTTCAGTTCCATCAAGGGTTCGCTAACTAGCTTACCGTAGATAATGGTGGTGATCGGGTGGCTTTCGGCCCAACCTTTGGTTAGTTCGAAAATTGACCAGCGAGCGTTAGTGAGAGGGAACTCTGATCATGCGCACTACGCTTTATATGTATGTAGTAGCATAATACTATTATTTTCTCCGGAACCAAAGGGCCGATCAACGCCATTCTTTTTTTAAACGCCTTCTGACAACGCTCCCGAGCACGTGACGTATTTTTTAATTTTTTATATCGCAACAACGTGCCATGCGCACGACGCTTTATATGTATGTAGTAGCATAATACTATTATTTTCTCGGGAACCAAAGGGCCGATCAACGCCATTCTTTTTTTAAACGCCTTCTATCAACGCTCCCGAGCACGTGCCCTATGTCAGTTTTTTATCATTTTTAATGTTTAGTATTTAACCTTTTTCGTTTTTTTTTCTCGAAACGACTTATTACGTCACGCTGAGCACGTGTGGGTGTTAACTATAAAGAAACTATTTTATTATTTACCTAAAATATATAAACAACATACCTACTACGGAAGATCTCAGTGGCGTAGAAATTAAATATTACTGTAACATGTATTGAAAAATGAAGGCTACTGAGTTAATCTGAGGTTGTCACTCAATGAGTGTAGGTGAAAAGCATGAGCTAGAGCCTGTTGAATGTCCACGTAATGCCAAAGTTGATTGTAGACCCGTACGGAAGATCTCAGTGACGTAGAAATGAAATATTTCAGTTACATGTATTAAAAAATACAGTGTTGCTGAGTCTATCCGAGGTTGTCTCTCAATGAGTGTAGGGTGAAAAAGTAGGCTAGAGTCTGTAGAATACCCCTGTAATGTCAAAGTTGATTGTAGACCCGTACGGAAGCTCTCAGTGGCGTAGAAATTAAATATTTCAGTTACATATATGCAAAAATACAGTGTTGCTGAGTGCTGCTGAGCCTATCCAAGGTTGCCTCTCAATGAGTGTAGGGTGAAAAAGTAGGCTAGAGTCTGTAGAATACCCCTGTAATGTCAAAGTTGATTGTAGACCCGTACGGAAGCTCTCAGTGGCGTAGAAATTAAATATTTCAGTTACATATATGTAAAAATACCGTGTTGCTGAGTGCTGCTGAGCCTATCCCAGGTTGTCTCTCATTGAGTGTAGGATGAAAAAGTAGGCTAGAGTCTGTAGAATGCCTCTGTGATGTCAAAGTTGATTGTAGACCCGTACGGAAGATCTCAGTGACGTAGAAATGAAATATTTAAGTTACATGTATTAAAAAATAAATCAAATTCCAACAGGCAGTAAAAACAGCGAAAACAGCTAAAAACAGCTAAAATCAGCGAAAACAGCTAGAACAGCTAAAATCAGCGAAAGCAGCTAAAAACAGCTAAAACATCTAAAACAGCTAAAACAACTAAAATCAGCTAAAAAACGCTGAGCTCGAAAATTAATATAGAAATTTTACACAGAGGAACTTTAATATTCACACATCCTAATGAAGGCTGTTAATTAATAAATACTTTTAAGTGCTATATTTAGTCGTTACTTAACCTAAAAAAAATGTAGCCATACCCTATCAATACTTTTAAACTAAGAACGTCACCGAGACAGAAAGAAAAAGAGATACTGTTGGAACAACTCAAAGGCAAATGTGTTAAGTTTAAAACCTCAAGACAATAGTAAAATATTTCTAATGTTGTAAGGTAAATTAAAGCTGCAGTACGAACAAATTAGAGGCTTGTGCATTTCTTAGAGTAATATTTAGACCGTTTAGGATTTTGAACTTCGTGCCACTTCGACAAATTTCTGGGGTTTGAATGACAGAATTAAAACATATCTAGATGTTGCTAAGTATTATTAGCTCTGACCGGGCGACATTGCAGTAAAAATACCCTTCTTAACCATAGTTTTAAGAATTTTCTAAATATGGCAACAATGCTACAACTAATTTAGTATCACTGCAAAGTGTATGTAAGATCAGTGTTACTACTCTTGTAGTAAACTTGAACAATGTTTTAAGAACTGTGTACATCTGACAGCCACGAATCAAGATAGAGGTGATAGGCTTACACCCTTAATAGACTTCTACTTAAAACTTGTTTTTCTTTACCAATAAACATAGAACGTGTTGTTGCTTTAGACTTTATCCAGTAGTTTTAAATTAGAACCGATTTGAGACTTCGCGATTTAAAGATACATAAATAATAGCTCACAACAAAGTTGTCAACTACTGTTAGACTGCTAAAAAAAAAAGTTAAAATAAATGACAACAATATTTATTAACTATTTATTAATTACAAATGTTGTACAAATATTATAATATACATTCTAATTAACAGGTTTTCTGTTTCTTGTAGCCAAACGGTTCAGAGTTCCCATCAACTAGAAACTTTCTTTTTGTGGAGTTTGGTCTGTAGAGTTTCGTCCCAGTGCAAGTTGTTACAGAGTGGTCTTTGGTTCTTCGAATATCTTTTGAGATTATCGATATTGGTCCCGACTCTGTAAGAACCATATCCTTAATAGTGTCGAAATTTATTAACTGCGATGCCTCGTAATTTAAGGATATTCCCTTAACTTTACAAACCATCACATCAGAATTAGTCTTGGTAGCATGTACTTTATAAGAATAATTTTTGGGGCCTCCAGAAACAAACTCTGTAATGTAGCTGTCATCACCATACACTTCTAATTCATCGGTTAGATCACCAATGGATTGTCCAGTAGTTAAATCAGTCGCACCAGGTTTGGTAACGTAAATAACGGAGTCAGTATCGTAATAAAGGACTCTGTCTTCTAATTGTTCGAGAAACGAATAAAGTTTCAGGCGAGCTTGGGCAGTAACGAAAGCAGCAATAACCACATTAACAGTAGCTAACGGATCAAGGGATTCTTCTCTATGTTCATATCCAACAATTAGAGTGCTGTCGTTGACAGGGAGAACACAATTAACATAAATTGACGGATTTGTTAGCATTGCAAAGAATTCAGCAGGTTTATTTACAATCTTTGTCTTTGGTTGATTTTCCCGTTGTCCAAATTTGCCCCAAAAAGAGTTTAAAATAAGTTTAGCTAGAGATCTTAGACCAGGGTTTTCAAGAATCTGAGAATATTCTAATTTGATATCTTCCCTTGCAAAGAATTCTTCAATATATTTGTTTTTCTCTTCCTCGGTTGTACACCTTTTGGGCCAGCCGGATGCTTCCTGCTTTATTTTAATAAATTTGTTCATCATTCCTGTGAACAAGCCATCTTCACCAGTCTCCTTATTAAATGTCAGAACATCATATTTCCATATTTCTTGTATTTCGGTTATATTGTATCCTTTCGCAACAGCTTTAAGTACCTCGTCTAGAACCCATGTCCCCTCTAACTTTCTTTCTTCATCAATATGGTTGCACTCGCTGGTAATCATGTTTTCACCGCAGGTTCGACAAAGAACAAACATCAATTTACTATTCATTTTAACGGGGAGAACTGGGTGGTAGAGATCTTGAGGAGGTAAAATTTTACATTTAATTAAGCCGCTAATGTTGTTCAAATCCAAACTGTGACATTCCTCCCCTACGAAGACTTGAGGATGTGCAACTGGAAATTTTCCGTACTTACACACCCAGGGGTACAGGGAACAAACATCCAAGTAGTTAATCTTTTCTGCTTCTTTAGCCTTGTAATAAGTATGAGTATTACCCGTACGACCTCCATAGAAAGCATCTCTCGGGTTTAAAGGCAAAAGTGTTAAAAGAGGATGTGTCTCGGTGTAGGCCTTAATTTCCAAATTATCTTTTAATTGCTTTCTAAAGTCACACTCCCATATTTCATTAACAACAAAACCCATTTCTTTTAACTTTGTACTTTTTGCTTGAGATGATTCATACCTTAAATTTAGTGTTGTGGAAGGATCGCCACAAACAGGATCATCTCTTCCAAATTTATAACATTTTGGGCATCCATGGTAATAACAGCCCTGAAACTCGAAAATTTCATTGGTTTCAAGGCAGTAACCATCAACTTTTACACCATGTAGAACCATTTCTCTCCCTTTAGCAGCATGTAAAATATTGATTTGTCTTTGTTTTTCCTCCCAAATTAACCACTCTATTGCAATTTTACTTTGTTGATCTTTCCACCTGTATCCGTTTTTAGGAATAATCCCAATGGTGTTGGGTTTTAAAAAGTTTCTGCGGAATACTTTGTTGCATGCGGAAGCAATTGTTGTGGCTTCTGTAAAGGGACAGACATTAGTGGTTGACAACAGTTGATCTCTAAATTTCAAACAGGCCCGTGTTAGAATTTCTACATCTGATACACAGTATTCAACCAAGTCCTTTCGCATTTCGAATCGATCATTTTTGTGTTCCTCGTACCACTGTAAAAACTTTTTTCGATCATCTTCCTTCATGGTGTCTGGAGAGTAGTAGTCTAATGCAGGGAGGATACCAACGTAATGTTCGTTTGCTTTTGTGTTGAATAAATGAGGAAAATATCCCTTTTTGAAGTCATCACCCAAACCAAATGCCTTTGGTAATTTCGACAATGCCATTGGGAAATAATTTAGCGAGTCTATAAATTTGACATTTCCCACCAACATCATAATGATTTTGGTTCCTCTCATAATTAGTTCTGGCGTTAGAGTGGTGTTTGTGAGTAGATAATTCAAAATAAATTGATGATCTAAGGCTCGAAGCGTTGTGTGCTATTACAACAATATTTTTAAAGGTTTTTCGTAATTGTAGCAAATGTTGCGTAAATAGTAAAACAGGATCAAAAGTTTTAAGTATTTGCAGTCTAACACCACATTTTCTGCATATTTTGCCGTCAGTATTGATGCACACGTCACAACATTGTTTAAAAACACAGAGGTTTACTTGGTGACGAAGCGAACCATTAGTCAACATCTCTTCTTGTCGGGTCTCAAAGTCGTAAAACACGAAAAGTACATCTTTCGTTTTCTGCTTTTCTGTGTCTCTTTGAATGAAACATAGATGATTTTCAGGTACATATGTTCTACATATTTTACAAAATACTTCTCCACATACATGTTGTCTTTTACCCCTCACTGTTTTAAAACAATTCTCACAACTTCTAATTTCAGCACACACTGTGCTTTTCTCCCAAGACCCATTTCGTAAGTGATTCTCGTAACAAGCTTGGCCTTTAAAGTACCGACGACAATTGGTACATTTAATTTTAAGTTTTTGAATTGCACATTTCGGAGACTGAAGGCAACCAGCACACACTCTACCGCACCTGTGCTTATCTTTGTGATCAAACGGCGACATTCTTCGCAGTAATAATTGCAACAAAAAGCAGCCGTAGTAGAAGTAATTACATTAAAATGTCCATCATGATGTAACAAGTTAAGTCTTTTATTGCTTTCTGTAGTTCCTTCAAAAATGGTATCTCGGCCCTTTGTCCCGTAACTGTATACCACAATTTTGTAATCCCTGAGGTGTTCTTGAAATTGTTGAAGCTCGACAATACCCGCCCCTTCCCCGGGAATTACAACACCAGCTTCTTCTAATAACTTTCTGGTCCTTGTAATCTGTATTTTTCCCGTATCTTTCCTTACTTTGTTAAATTCAGGGTCTTTGTCCAGGTTGGCTATCGCAACCACCAAGGAGCGAGGTAGGCATAAATTGTCTTTATTCGTAATACTGATTATTCCTCGTCGCATATCACATTCCTCTTCAAAGCTGTTGTATTTACTTCCTCTTCCCCGACCTGTCGGTAAGCGAACAGTTGTTACTTTAAGACAAAAAGTGTCTGTATTAAGTCCTGTTGAGTTGGACTGGTAAACATTGCTAATAACATCCCAAACATCCTCGTAATTTACTTCTTTGGCAGGTTTAAAGCGAATCCATCCTTCACCACGACTAAAGTCTTTTGAACAAAAACTAAAACTAACGTAATCCGTCGATTGAAGTCCTTCCGTGGCCTTATGAATAACTTGCTGTATAGCGTCTCTCACCCAGCCAACTGGTTCAGTTCCTTCTGGCACAGGCTTTAACTTAAATTCCACCGCACGACCTGTAACATTGTATCTTCGCACCTTTTGAATAGAGTCCCTAATAACAATGAACTTTTCCATTTTTTAACTAGACACGTCCGTACACTTCAAGAGGCTGATGCGAAATGACTAGACTGCTCTGACACACCTCTATTTATAACCTCGGTTATGTTTGCTAAAGCAAAATTTTAGGGTGCGTTCGGAAAATAGGGGTGCGTTCCGAATACCAACTGAAGTTCTGCAAAAAGAGTTTAAGGTTTAGTATGCAGTAAAAGTTTAAGATACGTATAGAGCTAAAATATGAGAGAAAATTGTAGAACATTAAATTAGCTCTCTCTCTCTCGTTCTCTCTCCCTCTCTCTCTTACTTACCACAACACAAAGGATAAATGTAAAAGTTTCAAGGTACGTTCAGAAGGTGAGGTACGTTCCGTAAATCGGGAAATTCAAAACGAAAGTACTAGAATCTTCGAGAAAATTCTAGAACATTGAACTTAAGCCTTTATCGTTCTTACTGGGATTCTCAAATCTAAATTATAGTTGTTTGGAACAACCAACACTACTACTACTCTAAAAACTCTTGTTATTCCTACTTACATATTAATGAAGATTTAAAAAAGAGCACAACACACCTATACTTTTCCAACACTCCAGATAAACTTAAAACTATTAGAAAAATTGTCTATAGAAATGTATCTAAATGTTTTTAATAAATAATTAAACTAAGTCCTTTATATGTTTTATTACCTTAAACAGTCAAACCTAACCTCAACAATTGTTCTATTGCCGGTGGTACAAAATTATTCGAAACTTAAACAATCCGCAGCCTCAGGCTATAAATAAAACAGGTTCTGTTTCCAAAGGATGCGAGCTTTTCTCATGGCGTTTGTCTTTGTGTTGTCTGTCTGTCGCCGGTGTGATGTTTTTGATACGCAAGTGTGACGTTTGTCTTATTGTTGTGAGGTGTTCGCGTTGCTGTCCGGATAGTGTCCGGATAGTGTCCCGATAGTGTCCGGTTGCTGTCCGGTTGCTGTCCGGTTACTGTCCGGTTGCTGTCCGGTTGCTGTCCGGTAGTGTTAGGGTAGTGTTAGGGTTGTGTTAGGGTAGTGTTAGGGTGGTGTTAGGTTTAATAAATAGTGAAACGTCTGTTAACAACCTCATTAGTACTGCATACGTCATAGCGATAAGATGGCAAGTCGTAAAATTAAATTAAAATGAGCAAACCCAAACAAACCCAAGCAACCCTGAACAAATGTTCTATTGTCGATGGTACAAAACTATTCGAAACTGAAACAATCCGCAACCTCTTAACAGCTAAATATACATATCCTGTTTCTGAAATCAACTAATAAACAGACCCTGTTCTGGAAAAACAGCTAAAAACAGCTAATAAACAGACCCTGTTCTGGAAAAACAGCTAATAAACAGACCCCGTTCTGGAAAAACAGACCCTGTTCTGGAAAAACAGCTAAAAAAACAGCTAATAAACAGACCCTGTTCTGGAAAAACAGCTAAAAACAGACCCTGTTCTGGAAAAACAGCTAAAAAACAGCTAATAAACAGCTAAAACAGCTAATAAACAGCTAAAACAGCTAATAAACAGCTAAAAAACAGCTAAAAAACAGCTAAAAAACAGCTAAAAAACAGCTAAAAAACAGACCCTGTTTCTGAAAACAACTGCTGAACAGCTATGAAACAACTAATAAACAGACTGTTTCAGGAAACCGCTCAGCCGCTCAACCGCTCAACCACTCAACCGCTCAACGGTTCAACCGCTCAACCGCTCAACCGCTCAACCACTCAACCGCTCAACCACTCAACCGCCCAACCACTCAACCACTCAACCGCTCAACCACTCAACCGCTCAACCACTCAACCACTCAACCGCTCAACCACCCAACCGCTCAACCGCTCAACCGCTCAACCGCTCAACCACTCAACCGCTCAACCGCTCAACCACTCAACCACTCAACCACTCAACCGCTCAACCGTTCAACCACTCAACCACTCAACCGCTCAACCACCCAACCGCTCAACCGCTCAACCACTCAACCGCTCAATCACCCAACCGCTAAACCACTCAACAGCTCAACCACTCAACCAGTCAACCGCTCAACCACTGAACCACTCAACCGCTCAACCGCTCAACCACTCAACCGCTCAACCGTTCAACCACTCAACCGCTCAACCACCCAACCACTCAACCGCTCAACCACTGAACCACTCAACCGCTCAACCGCTCAACCACTCAACCGCTCAACCGCTCAACCACTCAACCGCTCAACCACTCAACCGCTCAACCACTCAACCGCTCAACCACTCAACCGCTCAACCACTCAACCGCTCAACCACTCAACCGCTCAACCGTTCAACCACTCAACCACTCAACCGCTCAACCACCCAACCGCTCAACCACTCAACCGCTCAACCACTCAACCACTCAACCGCTCAACCACTCAACCGCTCAATATCTCAACCACTCAACACACGTCTTTTTGAACCAAGAAAACTTAGTCGAAATAATTCGTTTAATGTTTAACATCTTACTTAGGACAACAGTATTGCATTGTAGCCTTGAGATCAATGAACCGTTGGTAGTTTTAGATTTTTAATAAAGAGACATATTTAAACCGCCTATAGTAACTCGAGAAGTGGAACCTCCTGTAAAATTTTTCTCTACGATGTTGCTGTTTTTAGTTATTCTCCTGTAAATGTCTATCAATGATTGGCTATTGATTGTAGCGTCTCCAAGAGCCTTCGTATGGGTTAGTCGATGAAAGTCTGTACATGGGCTTTGATAGCCGTGCGGTCTAGGTTGTCAAACATCACCAAAGTCCAGCACATTCGAAGAGGTCCTAGGTTCGAATCCTGTGCTAGTCAGAACTTTCTTTTCAATAACATTATTTTTCAGTTTGCGCCATAGTCATCTGTCTGGCTCAAGTAAGGCCTATACTACTAACTTTTTTTAAGTTTGCGTACGGCGTTCCTACTTAATTATTTAATTAATGTACGACAATAAAATAGCTGTTGTACAAAACAAAATGTTGTTTTATTTCCCTTCATTACAATTTAAAATCGCGTGTGTTCCTGTTTGTAAATTATTTTTTTGTCAATCTATGTTTTGCAATGGGAAACTGCTTTCAAAAATTAATTTTAAATATATTATCATATTTTCAAATTAATTTAACGTGTATCAACTTAATTTATTGTCATACTGAACAATTATGAAAAAATCAAATTACTTTTAAATAATATCGCGCTATCGAAGTAATAAGTACTATTGAGTGGGAGAGAGAGAGAGAGGAATCCCTCGCATTGACGGGTTGCATACATCGGCGTTTGCTTCAGTTGCTGATCGAGTGGCGTCCTTTCCAGTGTGTTTGTTTAGTTCAATGCTTGAAGTGTACGGACGTGTCTAGTTAAAATGGAAAAGTTTCTTATTATTAAGGATACCGTTCAGAAAGTTGGAAGATACAATGTAGTTGGTCGTGCATTGGAGTTTAGGCTGAAACCTGTACCTGAAGGAGTTGAACCGGTTGGCTGGGTGAGAGAGGCTATTAATCAGGTTATTCAGAAGGCTACAGAAGGACTTCAATCGTCGGATTACGTTGGTTTTAGTTTTTGTTCAAAAGACTTTAGTCGTGGTGAAGGGTGGATTCGATTTAGGCCTGCAGGAGAAATCAATTACGAAGACGTTTGGAATGTTATAAGCAACGCTTATCAATCTAATTCCTCCGGATTGAATACGGAATCATTTTGCCTGAAGGTAACAAGCGTACGTCTGCCATCAGGTAGAGGGAGAGGCAAAAAATACAACAGTTTTGAAGAGGAGTGTGGCATGAGAAGAGGAATTATAACCATTCCAAACAAGGACAATTTATGCCTACCACGTGCTCGTAGTGGCCATTGCTAGTGCTAATAAAGACCCTGCATTAAACAAGATTAGGAGAGATGTGGGAAAAATTCAGACAGAGAGAACTAAAACTTTGATGGAGGAAGCTGAACTTACCATTCCTGAAGGGGGTGCTGGAATGTTAGTGCTGGAAAAATTTCAACAATATCTCACGGACTATAAAATCGTTGTTTACAGTTATGGATCAAAAGGTAGAGATATTATCTTTGAGGGAACATCAGAAAGTAACAAGATACTTAATTTATTGCACCATAATAATCATCACATTGTAATAACATCCCTGACAGCAGCCTTTGTGTGTAGCTATTATTGTGAGCAATGTTTCATTCCTTATGATCATAAACATAAACATAGATGTAGTAAAACATGTCGATCTTGTCTCCAAGCTTCCCTTTGTCCTGATGATCAAATTAAAGTTAAATGTTATTCTTGTCATCGGTATTTTAAAGGAAAGGACTGTTATGAGAATCATCTAAAAGTTGGCTCATGGGAAAAAACTACTGTCAGTGCGGAACTTCGAAGTTGTAATCAATGTTTTAAAATAATTCGAAGTACCAGAAACCATATATGTGGGGAGATATTTTGGAAGATCTGTCGTACTCACGTTACCGACAATCATCTCTGTCACATTCAACCTGACACAGGAAAACCAAAACTAAAGATAACTTATTTGTGTTTTATGATTTGGAGACGCAGCAAGAAGAGGAGATGGAACCCGGTGTGATCCGTCATAGTGTCAATCTTTGTGTATTTCAACAGTGTTTCGACGTGTGCATAAAATCACAGACGATTGATATTTGTACGAGGTGCGGCATCAGATTGCAAAAGCTTAAAGGTTTACACGCGGTAGAGGCCTTTACGCAACACGTGCTACAGATCAGGAAGAACTTTAAAGAAGTAATTGTTATTGCGCACAATGGTCAAGCATTTGATCACCAATTCATATTAAATTGCATTCTGACTGAAACCGATCTAACACCTGAACTCATTATGAGAGGAACCCAAATCATTATGATGTTGGTGGGAAATGTCAAATTTATAGACTCGCTAAATTATTTTCCCATGGCTTTAGCAAAACTGCCCAAAGCTTTCGGTCTTCCAGACACCTTTAAAAAAGGATATTTTCCTCACCTGTTTAATACCAAGGCCAACGACAACTATGTTGGAACTCTTCCCCCAATCGAATATTACTCTCCAGATACAATGAAAGAGGACGAACGAGCTAAATTTCTAAAATGGTATGAAGAGCATAAAGATACTGTATTTGAGATGCAAAAAGATATTGTTGACTACTGTGTTTCCGATGTAAAAATTGTAACTGAGGCATGTCTGAAATTTAGAGATCAAATGCTTAACACCACCAGCGTATGCCCCTGTACAGAGGCTACTACAATTGCTTCTTGCTGTAATAAGGTATTTAGAAGGAATTTTCTTCAGCCCAACACCATTGGAACTATTCCTAAAAACGGCTATCGCTGGAAAGATAACCAGAGTCGTATTGCAATTGAGTGGTTATTGTGGTTGGAGAACCAAAGAAAAATAAATATTATGCATGCAGCCAAAGGTCAAGAAGCCGTTCTACGAGGTATAAAGGTTGACGGATATTGTTCAGACCTTAATGAAATATTTGAGTTTCAAGGATGTTATTATCATGACTGTCCTAGGTGTTACAAATTTGGCAGAGATGAATCCCTTTACGACGACCCAACAACAACTTTAAGTTTGCGCTATGAGACAACACAGATAAAAATTAAAAGATTAAAGGAATTTGGCTATTTAGTAACTGAAATGTGGGAGTGCAAATTTCGACAGCAGTTAGAATCAAAGCCAGAGATCAGACGATTTACTCAGACACATCCGCTTCTATTTACGATCCCTTTAAACCCTAGAGACGCCGTTTTTGGAGGGCGAACTGGTAATGTTATGAAATAGTAGAAGGAGAAAAGATAAAATACGCTGATGTTTGCAGCTTGTATCCTTATGTCTGTAAATATGGCAAATTCCCCATTGGTCACCCTGAAGTTTTTGTGGGTGCAGATTGTATTCGTTTGGATTTGAATTCTACTGATGGACTTATTAAATGCTGTATACTTCCACCTAAGGACATTTACCATCCCGTATTGCCTCTAAAAATGAACAATAATCTTATGTTTGTATTGTGTCAAACATGTTGACAAGAAATGAACCAAAATACTTCTTGTACCCATACCGATAAAGAAAGGTCCTTAGAAGGTACTTGGGTAATAGACGAAGTCTTAAAAGCAGTTGAGAAGGGATATCAGATATTAGAAATTTTTGAAATTTGGAGATATAAGATTCAAAGGTTCAGTAAAGACGCAGGAGAGGAAGGCTTATTTACAGCGATGATGAACAAGTTTATAAAGATGAAACAGGAAGCATCAGGGTGGCCGGATGTTTGTACTACGGAAAAAGAAAAAAACCGATATATTGAAGAATTTTTCGAACGAGATGTTAAACTTGAGTATTCCAAAATACTCGAGAATCCTGGTCTTAGGTCTTTGGCCAAGTTAATACTTAACTCCTTTTGGGGAAAATTTGGTCAGAGGGAAAATCTACCTAAAACAAAAATTATAAGCACACCATCAGATTTTTTACCTTGTTTACTAATTCCGGAATTTATGTTAATGGTGTTTTCGCCGTTAATGAAAAAATATTGATTGTTAGTTATGAGCACACAGAAGAATCATCTGGTCCACTATCTACTGTTAATGTGTCTATTGCTGCTTTCGTAACGGCACAGGCTAGATTGAAGTTATACAGCTATCTTGAACAACTCGAAAACAGGGTCCTTTATTACGACACGGACTCTGTAATTTATGTGTCCAGACCGGGTCAAATTGATTTACCAACAGGTGGATTTATCGGAGATCTGACTAATGAATTAGAGTGTAATGGTTCCGGTAGTTATATCACTCAGTTCGTTTCTGGAGGTCCTAAGAATTACGCATTTAAAGTTCACTCAACAAAATGCAACACAGAAGAAGTAGTTTGCAAAGTAAAAGGTATCTCTTTAAATTATGCTGCATCAAAATTAATAAATTTTGAAACAATAAAAAATATGGTTCTCCACAAGACAGACCCAGTACCTATTATATCAAAGAACATTCGACGAACGAAAGACCATACTGTAACAACAAATACGGAAACCAAGCTATATAGACCGAATTCCGTAAAGAGAAAGTTTCTTCCTGATGGTAACTCTGAGCCCTATGGATATAAGAAGCAAAGAACAGACTGTAATTAAATAATAAACTCGGATATAACAAATATATAAAATTGTAAAGTAAATGTAATTAATAAAGAAACTTCAAATATAGAATTAATTTGTTTATGTAAACACCATGTTCCTGTCAAGCGAGTGCTATACTCAACCGCTCAACCACTCAACCGCTCAACCGCTCAACCGCTCAACCACTCAACCGCTCAACCACTCAACCGCTAACACTGCTCCTGTTTCTGAAAACAACTAATAAAAACCATTATGAAACGTTTCGAAACCCCCTGTAGTGAACCACCCGTAATATTAATCCGTTCTGGAAAATATATAGCTCTTTTAATAATCTAATACCCTCGTATATCTAAATTTTTATATCTTCTCATATACCGTAATCTAATAAGTTTGTTACGTCAGCATAACGAGTGACTTGGACTTGAAACGTTAAATTGTTAGTATATTTCTGTGGCTCAATGGGTACGGCTTTGGAGTTGTAATCGGAAGGTTGGCGGTTCAAGACGCATTCGGTCCAAAAACTTTTTTCACTTATTTAATTAAAGGTTAAATCGAATGACTACAACCGTGCGTCATCTATATCCCTGTAAGCGAAGTTCAATGATCTCATACGAAGATTCCCGAAACGGCGGCTCGTCCCAAATATGGAGCGCTGGTTTGTGGGGCCCTGGTGCGTAGGGCTCCGAGGGTAAGGTCGCGAGGGGCCGATATTGCTACTGTAGCTAATGCCCAGGTAGTTAATGCCCAAGTAGCTAAGACCAAAATAGCTATCGCCCAAGAGTGTGACATTTGACAGTGAAAGTGAGGTTATGTACACATTCTTCTTCTTCGTCCCAAGTAACGCCATACCTACTTATGTTTTTACGTGTGTGATAAGTCTTATTATGGATAAATACTTCTACTAAACTGCTGGCCACTCGAACTTACACAGAAATTTTTAGGCAAAATTTAAAGTTCAATATTTTCAACAGGAATGCAAATTTTTGAACGCGTCTGGCAGATTTTAAGAGCTAGTTTTTTTCGGATTAAGCTGCATGACGTATATTTATCGTAGGGCCATAGGTTTATTATATACGGAGTGATCAATGAAGTCATGCAAAAAATCAAAAAGTTTGTATGAGTGAAATTTCCGCAAAAAATATTTTTGGTCGTTGCAATATGGTTCGTTACTAGGTAACATCAATATCTCTAGACGTTTTTGTCACTTTTTGGATTAAGGCCCTTAGGTCTTGTACACACTACTAAACTTAAATTTGGGTAGCAAAATTTTTAAAATGCTATAACTTCACATTGGATTGACGGTTCTTGATGATTTTTACGGATTTCGAATCCTTATTTCACATAGATTTTCTATAATCTAAGCATTTTATTTGGGGATTGAAATATACAGGTTGAAATGTACACATTATACCGGGTCGATAATAGACAAAAAAGTAGGATACGACGCACTCTAAGGTTTGGCATTATTTAAGTTTTTGTAAAAATAAATTCTCACCTCAAGTTGTTTCTGTTTAATGTCCTTCTCACTGTTCTGTCCAAAACTTTCACCCCAGTTTATTGTCTCAAAGAGTCATTCAGATCTTTTTGTATCCCCATGCCCATATTTATGATCGACTGTAATTTCTACGCGACGCGTCAATTTCAAAGTAGGGTTTTTTTAGGGATTGCAGGAACCTTTAAATTAGGTTTAGGATTCGAAATTTTGTAAGAATTGACTTTTGGCCGTTGTTAACCAATCTTGTATATTGTAGAATATAATGTAATAAACTTGTTCTTGTCGCTACGTTTTTGTCTATTATCGACCCGGTATAATGTGTAAATTTCAACCTGTATATTTCAACCCCCAAATAAAATGCTTAGATTATAGAAAATCTACGTGAAATATGGATTCGAAATCCGTAAAAATCATCAAGAACCGTCAATTCAATGTCAAGTTATAGCATTTTAAAAATTTTGCAACCCAAATTTTATGTTTAGTAGTGTGTACAAGACCGAAGGGCCTTAATCCAAAAAGTGACAAAAATGTCTAGAGATATTGATGTTACCTTAGTAACGAACCATATTGCAACGACCAAAAAAAATTTTTGCGGAAATTTCACTCATACAAACTTTTTGATTTTTTGCATCACTTCATTGATCACCCCTTATATAATAAACCTATGGTCCTACGATAAATATACGTCATGCAGCTTAATCCGAAAAAATCTAGCTCTTAAAATCTGCAAGACGCGTTCAAAAATTTGCATTCCTGTTGAAAATATTGAACTTTAAATTTTGCCTAAAAATCTCTGTGGGTAAGTTCGAGTGGCCAGCAGTTTAGTACCAAGATAAACTTAATTAAGTGGGATTTTTAGTAAATCTACTATATTCCTATTTAAACGTGTGGGAGTTAGTGTGTATGTATACAGGGTGTCCAAAAAGTCAGGGTCTGGGCAAATACTCCTATTAGTACTTAGATAAACTTAATTAAGTCAGATTTCAAGGAAATCGAATATATTTGTATTAATATGTGTTTATGTTTGTACGTGTGTATACAGGGTGTCCGAAAAGTCTTAGTATTTGCAAATCCTTTTATTGGGACCAAAATAAACTTAATTAAGTCGGATTTCAAGAAAATCGTCTATATTTGTATTTATATGTGTGGTTATTTGTATGTATGGTATACAGGGTGTCCGAAAAGTCTTGGTGTTGGCAAATATCCGTCTGGGGAGCGGAAGACCTTCAAAAAATTTCGCGTCTGAGAGGACGACCTTCGGAAAAATACGTGTCTGGGGAGCGGATGATCTTGAAAAAGCGTTTCTATGTGTAGGTGTTTGTATGTGTGTAGCGACACGGTTACGAAGGGCGGTCTATTCTGCATCATCAGTTCGAAGGAATGTGATATCTTCCTTAATACATGCTCAAGAAACACGAAATTTTCAGGGCATGACAATGATGATATTACCGACATTATATAGCCCCCTCGGGGGGGCGATTAGGCGGTCTACCCGATCTACTTATAGACCGCGAAGCGGTCTATATACGCCCCGTCAGTTGACCTTGGTCCGTATGTTGTCCGTTTCGATATTTTCATATTTTCAATTTTTTTGCTCGAAAACAGTTAGTGCGGGAGCGATTAAATTTTCTGGGTTAATAGAGGGATAGTGCGTCTAGCTTTCATAAAAAATTCAGTTATACAGGGTGTCGCGTTTCGGAGTTATTAAACGTCAAAGTCGAAATTTCCGCGATTTCTTATGGGACACGATACAGGTCTCAAAACTGAATTAAATCGATTTAAATTTTCGGAGGTCGTAGAGAACCAGGGGCTTCCGAACCCTATTGAAATTAGCGATATTCGGAAAATGGGAAGTCATATTTCTGATTTTTTTTATGTCGAAAAATGCCGTTTGTAGACCCATATTTGGTACCTAATAACTCGAAAACGAAACGTCGTACAGAAAAACGGTGTGACACTTCAAACTTTAGAATCTCAAATACTTTCTTTTTGCAATACATTTACCTATACCTAGAACGACCGGAAATTGAAAAAATTTGGGAAAAACCTAAAATTACGATTTTTGATGAACATTTTTGACGGTTTTTAATTTTTTTCGGAGTAAAAACGGATCCAAATCAAAATCCCATATACCTGGTCGGAAAGAGCTCCTCGAAATACGTAATTTTCAAATTTTTGGTTTCTTCATTTTTTATAGGAAGGGAGCAATCGACGATTAAATTTCGATTTTTTAACCTGTTTTGCGATGACATCTCTACATTCGAATCACTCTACATCATTTCCCATTCAATTTTTTCCAACTTTTTCAACGCTATCCCGTGGGCATATAATCAGGCTTTAAAATTAATCCCGAATGGATGATCCAGGACCGGATTTAGGGGGTAAAAACTCATTTTTTCTATTTTTTCCATCAAAACTCATCTTTAAACGACGTTATTCCATATTATTCCCTCATATTTAATAGTTCTTTTTTGGTTTATTTCCTTCTCTCATTATGTGAGAACACTCCACACTAATTAAAACTGCTTATTTTTCGTTAAAGTTATAAATAAATATATTTTTTTGGAATCCGGGTAAGTAAATTTTCTAAAAATTAACAATTTTAAAGCCGAACCGTGAACACCAGTCCAACAGCAGACCCGGCGCGTCGCGTTACGTTGAGGTTGCACAGTGGCATCGAAAAATTTGTATAGGTTATCCAAAAATATGCATTTTATTTTCTAACAACGAGCGTGTATACCACAGTTTAAAAAACGGGCTTTTCAGCCCGAATCAGTTGGGTATCTTAGCAAGATCGTTGAGGCCAAGAATTTGGACCAATAACAGCAGGCCTGCCTAGTTGACGATTGCGCATTTTTCAATTTATTCCAGGCGGCAAACATTGTTGCCACGACGAACGCTTAAGAAGTAGTTGTAGGAAAACATGTAAATGCTATATTGCTAAACTAATTATGTAATTCTAATCAAAGGATTATAGTCAAATTTAATACAGAAGACATATCTGTTAACCCTGACTGAACCAACTGGTTCCGTTAATATATTGATGGGTTACGCTTCCGCTTAGTTAATTTAGGCTGTAAAAAGGTAGTTTTATTGTAACAAGAATAGTAATACATTAGTTTATAGTCTAAAAAAACTTTAAAATATCATTTTTACTCTGATTGTGTTATTTCTCCAATATTACCAACAAAATTCTTCGGGTTTAGGGTTATCGAGAATTGGCAGCGGTGCAAGAAATGCTTACGATACGGATACGACGAACGTGAAACATTTTTCGTGCTCTAACTGTAGTAATCCGGTTCTGCCTAATCGTAGCACATACGTCGTAAATTGAACCATTTGCCGATATTTCGGCTCTCACGTGACTCTCACTCCGCACACTCGAGATAGGCAGGTGGGTGATTGCATATATCTCTACAGGGTGTCCGAAAAGTCTTTGAATCCGCAAATATCTTTGTCATTAGCACGAAGATAAACTTAATTGAGTCTCATATCAAGGAAATCGTAAAGTTTGTATTCCTTTGTGTGGTTGTTTATATGTCTGTATGTATAGTACAGGGTGTCCGAAAAGTCTTTGTATGGACACATACCTTTTCTATTTGTACAAAGATAAACTTAATTGTCGGATTTAAAGCAAATCGTATATATTTGCATTTATATGTGTACGGAGATATATGTTTGTATACAGGTTGTCCAAAAAGTCTTGGTTGGAGCAAATACTCCTAGTAGTACCAGGATAAATGTAATTAAACCGGATTTCATGCAAATCGATTATTTTTGTTTTTATATGTGTTGTATATACGTATACAGGGTATCCGGAAAGTCTTGGTATGGGCAAATACTTCTACTAGTACCGAAATAAACCTAATTAATTCGGATTTTAAGTTAATCGACTATATTCCTATTTAAACGTGTGGGTGTTAGTGTGAATGTATACAGGGTGTCCAAAAAGTCTTGGTATGGGCCTACTATTATTACTTAGATAAACTTTATTAGGTCGGATTTCACGCAAATCGAATATATTTGTATTAATATGTGTTTGTTTGTATGTATGTATACAGGGTGTCCGAAATGTCTTTTCGTTGGCAAAAATAGTTTATACGTGTAGGTGTTTGTCTTCATGTAGCGATACGGTTACGAAGGGCGGTCTATTCTGCATCATCAGTCCGAAGGAGTGTGATATCTTCCTTAATACATGGCCTAGCAACACGAAGTTTTCAGGTCGTGACAATGACGATTTTACCGACCTTGTAGAGCCCCTCGGGGGGTGATTAGGCGGTCTATCCAATCTAGTTATAGACCGCGAAGTGGTCTTTACACCAAGCCGTCGGCCAGGAAAATGTGTATGTTGTCGTAGATTTTGACATTTTTACATTTTTAATTTTTTTTTGTCGAAAACGGTTAGTGCGGGAGCGATTAAATTTTCTGGGTTAATAGAGGGATAGTGCGTCTAGCTTCGATAAAAAATTCAGTTGTACAGGGTGTCGCATTTCGGAGTTATTAAACGTCAAAGTCGAAATTTCCGCGAATTCGTATGGGATCGATTACAGGTCGCAAAACTTAATTAAATCGATTTCAATTTTCGGAGATTGTAGAGGGCTTCCGAACCCTATTGAAATTGACGATATTCGGAAAATGAGAAGTAATTCTTTTGAATTTTTTATGTCGAAAAATGCCGATTGCATGTCCCTTTTTGGTGCTTAATAACTCGAAAACCAAACGTCGGACAAAAAAAAACGCATTCAAACGATAAACTTTAAAAACTCAAATACTTTCTTTTTGCAATACATTTACCTATACCTAAAACGGCTGGAAAGTGGATTTAATTGAGAAAAACTGGAAATGTAGATTTTAGACCCAAATTTTTCATGGTTTTTAATTTTTCTGGGGTCAAAATAGATCCAAATCAATATCTCATATACCTGACCAGACAGAGCTCGTCAAAATACGTGGTATCCAAAATTTTTAGTTTTTTCATCCTTAATAGGAAGGGAGCAATCGACGATTAAATTTCCATTTTTTGCCCTCGACATCGGTTCATTTGAATCACTCTGTATTTTTTCCTATCTAATTTTTTTCAAATTTTTCAACGCCATCTTATAGAGGGGTAATCAGGCTTTAAAAGTAATCTCGAATGGGTAATCCAGGAGCGTATTTAGGGGGTAAAAACTTTTTTTTTTGATTTTTTCTAACAAGTCCCACTTTCAACCGGCATTATTAAATACTAATTTTTTAATTTAGTGGTTCTTTCTGCCTTCATTATATGCGCTGAATATCTAGGAATACCTCCCAATGATTTAAATCGCTTATTTTTTCGTTTCACTTATAAATAATCAGGTTTATTTGCATCGGGGACGGGCAAAATTTAAGAATTTAAAAATTTTCCTTCATCCAGGTCCCGAGATGTCTAGGGAAGGTGGCCAAGGTTACAGTAAGGACACGTCGGCGGAATCTCCCAAGCAGAGTTGCTAAATGAGTACGGCTCGGATGAAACGAACGATTCTTCTGCGTAATCTAAACAAGGATGGAGTGCAAGGGTGGCAACATAGGTTTTATTGCGTTTGATAGTAACTATACGGAGGACATTCAACAGGGACGTATTTCAGTAAAACCAGAAGATAAACTTAATTGAGTCAGGTTTCCAGCAAATCGTTTATATTTCTGTTTCTATATTATGTGAGTGTTTGTATGAATGACAGGGTGTCCGAAAAGTCTTAGTATATGTAAATATCTTTGTTATTAGTACGAACATAAATTTAATTGAGTCGGGTTTCTTGAAAATTCTAAATATATTACTAGTTCTTTGTATGTATATATACAGGGTGTCCGAAAAGTGTTTGTATGCGTAAATTTCTTTGTCATTAGCACGAAGATAAATTTAATTTAGTCTTATTTAAAGGAAATCGTAAATTTTTTATTTATTTGTGTGGTTGTTTATATGTTTGTATGTATACAGAATGTTCAAAAAGTCTTTGTATGCGCAAATATCTTTGCCATTAGTATAAAGATAAACTTCATTGAGTCGGTTTTCAAGAAAATCGAAAATATTTAAATTACTATGTGTCGTGTTGTGTTTGTATGTATGTATACAGGATGTCCGGAAAGTCTTTGTATGGGCAAATACCTTTGCTATTTGTACAAAGATAAACTTAATTGTCGGATTTAAAGCAAATCGATTATATTTGTTTTTATGTGTTGTATATACGTATACAGGGTGTCCGAAAAGTCTTAGTATGGGCAAATACTTCTACTAGTGCCAAGATAAACTTAATTAATTCGGATTTTAAGTAAATCGACTATATTCCTATTTAAACGTGTGGGTGTTAGTGTGAATGTATACAGGGTGTCCACAAAGTCTTGGTGTGGGCAAATACTCCTATTACTATTTAGATAAACTTAATTAGGGGGGATTTCAAGCAAATCGAATATATTTGTATTAATATGTGTTTATGTTTGTATGTATGTATACAGGGTGTTCGAAAAGTCTTTGTGTTGGCAAATATCCATCTGGGGAGCGGAATACCTTGAAAAAATTTCGCGTCTGGGGAGCGGATGACCTGGAAAGAATGATTCTATGTTGGGGCGTACTTTTAGGGGAAAACTTAGTTTTCCTCAGAAAGGTACTCACTTGCGTACGGCAGATCTTCGTCGGTAGAACAGATGGTCGTCGGCTAGGTCGGCTTTTTAAAGGCGCCACTCAGTTTTTCCTTTAATAGATTCGTTTTCAGAGCTTCTGAACTGAGAAACCAAGCTCTTTTAATCTAAGATTACTAGTTGGTAATAAATAAATAGATTACCTGAGATTAGCTTCAATCAATTTAATTAACGAATTATGCCAAAGGAGGAACCGAAAAAAGTATGTTTATAAATACCAAATAACATAGTTTAAAAATGCCTCCTTTTGTTCTGATAAAAATAAATATAATGCAGTGAACCCAAAATTTCCGAGTTATAGTTATATATACATAACCCCTATCTTCGGCCAAAGATTACCCCAATGTTATGTACATTTATGTACAAAAATATGCTTACAAGTCGCATGTGAATTTAATTTTAAAATAATCAGAAAGCTAGCTTAGACAGGTAATAATGTAAAGAATGAATTTTAGAAATTATGAGGATATCAAGAAAGTTATAGTATAAAAAATTACGCAATTAAGGGAAAATGAAATAGACTGGCCTTAGGTCCAGAGAGCTGGTGGGAGCTTCTAGGGTGTCCCATGCATCCTGTGAAACAGAGACGTGTTGGTGGCTAAACGTTAGGCCGCCAATCCTGGTTCCTACGGACAGCTACTTCCCTGAAGTAAATGAGAAAAGAGGAGAAAAACGTGCTGTGAAACGCGGACACCTCTCTAGCGCCTCTCTAACACCCTATCTAACGCCTCTCTAAAACCCTGTAAATAATATTTACAATAACCAAAACGTTCGAAATCATTAAAGAAATTTAAAGGCTTACCTCTAGGTTGAGGGGATCCGCCTTACTATGCACATGGCGAATAAGAAATTAAAACGGGACTTCTCCCAGGAAGAATAATCATGAATCGGCAAAAAGACATAATAATATAGGTAATCGGAAACTACTTCACATTAAAATAATTTGTGCATGAAATAGCACTATAAAGGCAAAAACTTCAGTCAGAAAAATTGTAACATCGTGTTTTTTTGCAACCTTTTATTATCTTTTAAGATGTTGGGTGCCAGTGTTATATCTCGGCTTTTAAAATGTCCAAAAATACCACTGGGCGCCAGTGTTACGCTTTAAAACCTTAAAAGAGAATATATTGCAAAGTCACTGTTGCCAAATGTTGCTAAAAATATTTCGCCCTAACCTGTTATCCTACAGATAACAATTGTGACCTAGGTACGCCGTGAGAAGGTTATCTACTTACAACTCTTACCGAATCGACCAAATCAAGCTGCTTGTAGAACACCTCCATACGCTAGCTCTATCTCAAGGGTATAGGTTCTTTTAGTGACAGATGAGCGTTTAGCGTTTGGAGTCAAAATCGGTAATTTTAGTCAAAATTAGAGAGGCGCCACCATAGTTTTACTTTCTAAAGTCAGGCTCTAAATGGTGGCCCGTTTAGCCTTTAGCGTTGAAACAAAACCAGGAAAAGAAAACAAATATGTCAAGTCCGGTATAAGAATTACTGGGTAAGCAAAACAAATTATTGTTTAAGGCCAATACATTTAATTTTGAAAAAGGTTTAGGATAAAATAACAAGTCCTTTTTTTTCTATAGTTAAATGCAAGCTCCTCTGAGACAAAACAATATCGGAGTTACTTACGTTATTTACAATAATTTGGAGAGTGATAACTCACCCAGTAGGATTGATTCAAGTGTATTTGACGGCAGTCACTATATCCACACAATAAAGTCAGCTGTGCCTTAAGGATATAGTGACCACATAGACCAGACAACTGGAATTTCCGCTAGGTCAAAACACTTGTATCAAAACTATTGACCGCCGAAAAGTAAAATATAATTACAAGAAAGGTCTTGGTTTCACAAAAACCAAATTAAGTTTTAAGGTTACGGTAATGAAAAATTTACAAAGCTACTGAAAAATTTTGTTACGGGCAGAAAAACAGCACCTTTGAGTTTAGAGTAGAGTACCATTTTTTTGACTTCATTTTATAGGTAAAGATTTTTATGGTGGGATTTTAGAGACTTTAATTAACCATTAAATAATAATTTAATAAATAATACCTTATACTTTTCTGTATATCCTGGCTAAGAGAGAAATACAAATATATGGCTCGATGCTGTTCGAGTGAATTTTTCCTGATTATTTTCCATGTTTCGAATGGTTTGAGTTTTATGACAGTTTCTTGATATATTGCTAGGGTAATTATTCGGATTACCGGAAACAGCGAATTTTTCAAAATCAATGTCGTTAACTCCACGGGTAGGTAAAAGTCTAAAAGCTACACTTAGCTGACTACAACCATCGAAGTTGCCTCTCAGTGCGTTGAAACCCTGGAGAAAGGTTCTCGAGTTCCCTGCCGAACCTTGTTGTCCTGACGTGGACAGGATATAGAAGATTGTTCCAAAAACTGACCACTACAGAGTCCCAAGGTCATTCAAGGTCATGTCAAAACTTCCTAATGGAATTTTAGGCTCTATTGTACCAGCCCCGATGTCCAGTCAATAAGTTCAGGTACTTTAACCCAAACTTAAAACGTTTAGTCCAAAAATTAGGTAATTTAAACCAATACTAAAAATTTAGTCCAATCAAAAAAATTTAGGCCCCGCCTAAAAAGTTTAGGCCCATCCAAAAAAAACCCTTAAATTAATAAGCCCCGTCAGAAAGCATATTTTTATCGGCATCGTAGCCAGGGAATGTATAACATCCAAAGATCCTACTAATACATTCCAAAAAAAGGGATGGTTCCCAAGAAATTATATTTGCCCATGTGGCATTTTCCAAAAGAAATTTATCTGGATTTAATCCCCATGTGCTTTCTCATCGACGGCCAACAAAGAAAGGGGAGAAGAAACGTTGTCCCCTCCTAAGCTAATATAAGAACTTATGGTTCCTTCCATGACCAAATGTCCTTCAAAAAAAAAACAAAATTCCCCTAAGAATCTACGCCAATTCGGAAATTCGCAATGAAAGTTAACCCTTTTCTTAACAAAACCCGGTCGCCTGTCACCGGAATACGCTTATGGTCCTCAGCCTAGAAATCTAAAGAGAAGAATGTCAGCGTCCTGACATTTGTCCTATATCTTAAACAGCTAGCTGTCACATTTCATAATAATAATAATAATAAAGCAATTTCAAAACCAAAAAGATCTAATCCAAGTTCAAAACCCATGTATCCAATTATCAAGTCTCTACGACTAGCAATGGTAATTATTCGGATTACCGGAAACAGCGAATTTTTTCATGAAATTTTGCACAGACCCTAATTTTGGGTCGTAGAACACGAATCCGGAGTCAGTTTTTGGCGGTCTCGTAAAAATTTTTTCAAACTTTTAGGTTAGCTTTTTCAATGAATTTCTTTAAATTTGTTGGGTGAGCAAAAAGGTGGTCAGGTTTGCTCAGTTTTGATTGATATAGATATATATATATATATATATATATATATATATATATATATATATATATATATATATATATATATATATATATATATATATATATATATATATATATATATATATCTACATCAATCAAAACTGAGCAAACCTGACCACCTGTTTGCTCAGGTTGGGTGACCAAAAAAAAAATTTTTTTACGAGACCGCCAAAAACTGACTTCGGATTCGTGTTCTACGACCCAAAATTAGGGTCTGTGCAAAATTTCATGAAAAAATTCGCTGTTTCCGGTAATCCGAATAATTACCATTGCTAGTCGTAGAGACTTGATAATTGGATACATGGGTTTTGAACTTGGATTAGATCTTTTTGGTTTTGAAATTGCTTTATTATTATTATGAAATGTGACAGCTAGCTGTTTAAGATATAGGACAAATGTCAGGACGCTGACATTCTTCTCTTTAGATTTCTAGGCTGAGGACCATAAGCGTATTCCGGTGACAGGCGACCGGGTTTTGTTAAGAAAAGGGTTAACTTTCATTGCGAATTTCCGAATTGGCGTAGATTCTTAGGGGAATTTTTTTTTTTTTGAAGGACATTTGGTCATGGAAGGAACCATAAGTTCTTATATTAGCTTAGGAGGGGACAACGTTTCTTCTCCCCTTTCTTTGTTGGCCGTCGATGAGAAAGCACATGGGGATTAAATCCAGATAAATTTCTTTTGGAAAATGTCATGTGGGCAAATATAATTTCTTGGGAACCATCCCTTTTTTTGGAATGTATTAGTAGGATCTTTGGATGTCATACATTCCCTGGCTACGATGCCGATAAAAAAATGCTTTCTGACGGGGCTTATTAATTTAAGGGCTTTTTTTGGATGGGCCTAAACTTTTTAGGCGGGGCCTAAATTTTTTTGATTGGACTAAATTTTTAGTATTGGTTTAAATTACCTAATTTTTGGACTAAACGTTTTAAGTTTGGGTTAAAGTACCTGAACTTATGGACTGGACATCGGGGCTGGTACAATAGAGCCTAAAATTCCATTAGGAAGTTTTGACATGACCTTGAATGACCTTGGGACTCTGTAGTTGTCAGTTTTTGGAACAATCTTCTATATCCTGTCCACGTCAGGACAACAAGGTTCGGCAGGGAACTCGAGAACCTTTCTCCAGGGTTTCAACGCACTGAGAGGCAACTTCGATGGTTGTAGTCAGCTAAGTGTAGCTTTTAGACTTTTACCTACCCGTGGAGTTAACGACATTGATTTTTGCCAAGGGACAATTTTCCCTATCCTTAAATTATCTGATATGATACTGACTGTACCTCATAGAGGTTCTTTTATTTGGGATGCCTTATTGGGGAATCAATGTTATGAACTTTACTGGTGGAGTCCTTCAGACACTTAAGACTTTAATTAACAATTAAATAATAATTTAATAAATAATACCTTATACTTTTCTGTATATCCTGGCTAAGAGAGAAATACAAATATATGGCTCGATGCTGTTCGAGTGAATTTTTCCTGATTATTTTCCATGTTTCGAATGGTTTGAGTTTTATGACAGTTTCTTGATATATTGCTAGTCGTAGAGACTTGATAATTGGATACATGGGTTTTGAACTTGGATTAGATCTTTTTGGTTTTGAAATTGCTTTATTATTATTATTATGAAATGTGACAGCTAGCTGTTTAAGATATAGGACCAATGTCAGGACGCTGATATTCTTCTTTTTAGATTTCTAGGCTGAGGACCATAAGCGTATTCCGGTGACAGGCGACCGGGTTTTGTTAAGAAAAGGGTTAACTTTCATTGCGAATTTCCCAATTGGCGTAGATTCTTAGGGGAATTTTTTTTGTTGAAGGACATTTGGTCATGGAGGAACCATAAGTTCTTATATTAGCTTAGGAGGGGGCTTGGAGTCAAAATCGGTAATTTTAGTCAAAATTAGAGAGGCGCCACCATAGTTTTACTTTCTAAAGTCAGGCTCTAAATGGTGGTCCGTTTAGCCTTTAGCGTTGAAACAAAACCAGGAAAAGAAAACGAATATGTCAAGTCCGGTATAAGAATTACTGGGTAAGCAAAACAAATTATTGTTTAAGGCCAATACATTTAATTTTGAAAAAGGTTTATGATAAAATATCAAGTCCTTTTTTTCTATAGTTAAATGCAAGCTCCTCTGAGACAAAACAATATAGGAGTTACTTACGTTATTTACAATAATTTGGAGAGTGATAACTCACCCAGTAGAATTGATCCAAGTGTATTTGACGGCAATCACTATATCCACACAATAAAGTCAGCTGTGCCTTAAGGATAGAGTGACCACATAGACCAGACAACTGGAATTTCCGCTAGGTGAAAAACACTTGTATGAAAACTGTTGACTGCCGAAAAGTAAAATATAATTACAAGAAAGGTCTTGGTTTGACAAAAACCAAATTAAGTTTTAAGGTTACGGTAATGAAAAATTTACAAAGTTACTGAGAAATTTACAAGTTAATCTCCAAAAAGGGTCCAAGTGGTTGTGGACACTAGCACGGTTGACGGTGCCTACACCCCCTGCACAAAAAGCCAACTGTGCTCCTACAGGATACAGCCACGAATACCAGCCCTGTGTTAGCTTAACCACCCCAGCCCTGATATGTCAACTAAGCCAAAACGATACTAGGATCCACCTCCCTCTAATAATACCCAGTGAAGATAAATGCTTCCCCAAATTTGTACACTTAAACTTTATGCCCAAGTAAAAATGTAGTTACATGACTACACGTGTCGAATCTACTATTTAAATTTGTTACGTGAAAATTTACAATACACCAAAATTATATGTCCAGCTTGGACTAACGAGGCCTGGTATTACGCTTGCGTGTTGTCGATAATCCGCCCACGTTTACATGTCACCGGCACTTTACATTCGTTCGAACGCACAAGAGAAAACGAAAAACGAATAAAACAGAATGTCCATATTTTATAGCAAATCTTTGGTCTGAAAGACTCTACCAGTAAGGTTCAAAACACTGATCCCCCAATAAGGCATTCCAAAATAAAGAACCTCTATGAGGTACAATCAGTATCATACCAGATAATTTAAAAATAGGGAAAAATTGCCCCTTGGCAAAAATCAATGTCATTAAACCAACGGGTAGGTAAAACTTTAAAAGCACTTAGCTGTCTGCAACCATCGAAGTTACCTCTCGGTGCGTTGAAACCATGGAGAAGTGTTCTCAAGTTCCCTACAAAACCTTGTTGTCTTGACGTGGACAGGATAAAGAAGTTTGTACCAAAACTGACAAACTAATCAGTCTCAAGGTCATTCAAAATCTAATGCAATTTTGGGCTCCACAATAAACCAACCCTCGTCTGCGTCCAACCCATAAATTCAGGTATTTTAGCCCAACTTAAAACGTTTGATCCAAAAATTAGGTAGTTTAAACCAATACTAAAAATTTAGTCCAATCCAAAGAAATTTAATCTAACCTAAAAACCCTACAAAAAAAATACCCTATATAAGATATAGGTTAAAACAAACCTACGTAGGTTAAAATCCATTCATATTAGAACTAACTAAATCAATTTTGATTTTACATATATTTACAACCCTAAATCTTATCTATCCAATTGCGCTTACCTTAAATTAAGAAGGGATTTTCAGTCCCGAAAGAAAACACATATTTATCGGCATCTTGGCCAGGGAATGGATACCATCCAAAGATCAAACTAAAATATTCCAAAAGGGATGATTCCCAAGAAATTATATTTGCCCATGTGGCATTTTCCAAGAGAAATTTATCTGGGTTTTATCCCCATATGCTTTCTTGTCGACGGCCAACGAAGAAAAGGGACCAAGTCAAGCCGTCTCCTCCTAGGCTAATGTATAAAAAAAAATGTTCCTTCCATGACCAACTGTAAACTTCAAAATACCAAAATTCCCCATAATCTTCGCCAATTCGAAAAATCGCAATAAAAAGTTAACCCTTTTTCTTATCAAAATCCCGATCGCCTCCGTCACCGGAATACGGCTTATGGCAGGTCCTCAGTCTAGAAATCTAAAAAGAAGAAGAACCGCCCATGTCACTGTCAACGTTATGACATTGACATATATCTTAAACAGCTGGCTGTCCCTGCATTTGAAAGTAGACAATACTTTTGAAAACAAAACCCCAATCGAAGTTTAATACAAATATATCCCATTATCAAGTCTCGACGACTAGCAATATATGCCAAGAAAACTCATAAAACTCAAACTTTTCAACATGGTAAATAATACAGAAAAAAAACACTCGAATAAGCATCGAGGCATATATCAGTCTTTCTCTCTTAGCAAGGATATACAGAAAGTATAAGGTATTGTTTATTAAATTATTATTTAATTCCTAATTAAGGTTTCTAAAATCCCATAATAAAAATCTTTACCTATAAAATGAAGTCAAAAAAATGGTACTTTATTATAAACTCAAAGCTGCTGTTTTTCTGCCCGTAACAAAATCATGACTCCTCGCACGATTAGCATACGTCCAGAAAAACGCTGGTCCGACGAGCTACGAGTACCACGCATGGGTACTAGACGACATCTCGTCTGCTTGGATGCAACCGGTTTGGAAGTTGGCGAATGCGCTGGATCATGGAAGTTTACAAAAATATTGAGAAATAATAAGGGTAATGGTGGTTAAGGATTTAACCGCTACAATGTGTAGGTGTTTGTATGTATGTAGCGATACGGTTACGAAGGGCGGTCTATTCTGCATCATCAGTTCGAAGGAGTGTGATATCTTCGTTAATACATGGCCTAGAAACACGAAATTTTCAGGGCATGACAATGATGATATTACCGATTACCCTCGGGGGGCGATTAGGCGGTCTACGCATACTAGTTATAGACCGCTTACTGGCGGTCTATATACCGAGCCGTTGTCGACTAAAAATGTATGCATGTTGTAGATTTTGACATTTTCACTTTACAATTTTTCTTTTCGAATCGAATTTTTTGGGTTAATAGAGAGATTGTGCGACTAGCTTCGACAAAAAATTCAGTTATATGGTGTACGGTTTCGGAGCTATTAAACGTCAAAGTCGAAATTTCCGCGATTTCGTATGGGATCGATTACAGGTCGCAAAAGTGAATTAAGTCGATTTAAATTTTCGGGGGTTGTAGAGAATCGGGAGCTTCAGGATCTTACTGGAACTGGGGAGGTTCGGAAAATGGAAAGTAATTCTTTTGAATTTTTTTAAGCCGAGAATTGCCGTTTGTAGACCCTTCTTTGGTACTTAATAACTCAAAAACCAAGCGTCGGACAAAAAAACGTATTCATATGAAAAACTTCAAAAACTCAAATACTTTGTTTTTGCAATACATTTACCTATACCTAAAACGGCTGGAAAATCGATTTATTTGAGAAAAACTGGAAATGTAGATTTTAGACCCAAATTTTTCATGGTTTTTAATTTTTTTGGGATCAAAATGGATCAAAATCTCATATACCTGACCGTTAAGAGCTGGTCAAAATACGTAAAATCCATATTTTTTAAATATTTTCATTCTTTTTCTTTTCTCCATTTTTTGCCCTCGACATCGGTACATTTGAATCACTGTATTTTTTACTATCTACTTTTTTCCAAATTTTCCAACGTCATCTGATAGAGGGATAATCAGGCTTTAAAATTAATCTCGAATGGATAATCCAGGAGCGTATTTGGGGGGGGGGGGTAAAACCTTTTTTTTCTAACAAATCCTACTTTCAACCGGCATTATTAAATACTGATTTTCTTATTGAGTAGTTCTTTCTGCCTTTATTATATGCGCTGAACATCTAAGAATGGTTTCCAATGATTTAAATCGCATATTTTTTCGTTTCACTTATAAATAATTAGGTTTATTTGCAACGGGGACGTTCAAAATTTAAGAATTTTAAAATTTTCCTTAATCCAGATCTGAAAATTTTGCAAAATTAAAATTATACCCGTATATTATAGAAATAAGAAAAGTTTATAAAGCTAAAACTAGGCTATACATCCTGAATATAGTTTTTTGGGCAATCTGTAGCATGTCCTATTCAAGAGCGCCTTTAGCAAAAAGTTCTAGAAATGGTGATGATGATCTTAATTAAAGAATGATTCTTGTTTGGAAAATTGAAGCTCACATAAAATAGTATGTTATAAATCTCATGAACAAAAATCCTCTGCCTTTATGGGACTAGGGAGAAATTACCCCCTTCCCCTCTTAAGACGGCCGTCTTAATATTCCTAGTCTTAAGAAACCCCTATGCAAAATTTCAGCTAAATACTTTAAGCCGATTAAGCATAAGAATTTTTTTTTATTCCGTATAGTGGTTTCCAAATCCCACCCTTGCAACACTCCCTTTATACTATTTATTGACATCAAAAGTCCTATGTCCAACATTTCAAGCCGTTTAGGCATTTCAATTAATAAGAATATTATTTTTTAAAGAACAGTACTAATCTCGTTTCCTATCATTGCTTCTACCTATTTTCAAACTTGATGTTATCTAAAGAACACCGACCGTAATATTTAAGTAAGAATTACAAGCCTAATTATTAATCCTCATCCAGAATACTTAAGCCAGAACAAAATATGTTAACAATAAAAAATGATTAGGTATGTATTTTTTAAATTTATTTTACCTCTGATTTATCAAACTCAATGAACATTGAACCATTTTACCACTATATACAACATGCGCTCTCAAGTGGCTAGGTTATTCACTCTGTGAGAAAGTTCTCATTGTTTAACAATTAATGTGTAGGATAATTTATTTTTATATTAGTTTATTGTGTTTTGAAATAAATAGGTAACATAAAATATTAAGTAAACTTTGCCTGTGTAGTGTATATTCGTGTTCCTTCTAATTTATTAAACTAAAATGAAACATAAAAAAATCATTGTCATATGGGGTAATATTATTTTAAATAAACTATTATTAAACATGATATGTATGTCGGTCTGTCTGTTGGCAAAAAATCATAAAAACTATTGAGAGAAAAAAATTAAATATAGGTTAGGCTTTACCCTGGCTGGTTACACTTCTGGTAAAATATATACAGGGTGAGTACTTTAAAAATCCTTAAAAAATATATTTCAAAAGCTTTTTTACCGCTGATTTTCCACTGCCCATACAGGGTGTGCAACAATATTTCCTTATTGTTGCTTTCGTTTTAAAACGTAACGTAGAAAAAGTATTTTGAGAAACCCAAAGCTTCTAGTTACATTTTTCATCTATTAATAAGTACGTACAGGGTTTAAAAACTGAAAACTGTTTAGTTTTGTCATAATTCTAGGATATTAGCTTAAAAGAAATACAGCGGGTTGCACAAAACTTTTAATCAAGCGGTAAATCCTAATTCATCGTTAAAAACAAAAGATATTCAGTTTAAGAGAGCGCTAAATTTTTTTTCTTTCTGCAACTGCCCAAATTTTCAGCTAATCAATGATTAAACAGACAAATGCCACTAACAAACAAAGGTGTTGTTTACTTTTTCATTTGTTTTTAACGAAGAGAGCACTTAACGATGAATTAAACTAATTACACAATATCCTGTGATTAAAGTCATGTTTTGGTAAAATTTTTGATAAAATATTGGTTACTTTGGAAAAATTTTATGTTTCGATACAAGAAATTAAAAGAAAAAACCTTTCTTCAATATTTTAAAACAAAACTATATACACTTTTATTGCAGATGGGCATCTAATTTATCATAAGCCCAACCTAAACAGATACCTACCTTCACACACTAACAAAAGATGTAGGAAAAATAAAGTTCATCATTTATAATGTGAATTTTACCAAAAAATACACCTTTCATCATCAATAACATACCAAAATTACTCCTTATAAGTACCATTAACTTGTGCAAACATAATATTCTACCGCTGAAATTCTTCTTGGTTATAAACTATTCTTTATCCCAATATTATAATTAAAACAATTTCCCTACTAGTCTTCTATCACAAAAATTGATTAGGATTCTGCTAATTTCCTTTTTCTTCAACATTCAAATTGGCAAGTAATTTTTCCTTGTCTTCCTTCATTTAAAAATAATAAAGCCATAGCATAGAGGTAGTTAGGGTAAAAAAGTATAGGTAAAAAGAAATTGGAATTCAAGCAATTCTTATATAAATCCTTCTTTTGTTTTCTTTTCACGGCCGCCTATACCTACAATAAACCATAACCGAACTATAAAACCATAGAAGAATAAAGGCTCTGTTACAGAAAACTAAAGTATTTTTTTTAAATATAAACAAAATGAGGTCATTTCCAAACAACTGATTTCAAATGACGTTTACGATATAACCTCAAACATTCCTCTCCCAGTTACTGTTAGCTCTCGTCCACGTTCAAGCTTGACCAGCTCGCCACCCGGGTTGGCGCTTAGACCAGAGCTCTGGCGACCCCTAGCGACGGTGTACACTACGGGCGTGTACCATTGTCAACTTCGGTTACGGTTTTGTGTTCTGTAAGTATCGGTAACCTTAAAAGTTGGTAAGATTGGAAACGCGATTCCCGAAAAATATCTGTCATTAATGTCACCGAAGGAGACGATGCTTCCCCTCTGGGGCAGGAGCGGCTAATACTGCAAACACTCCGACGTTGCCACATGTGCGATAGCTCGAAGATTTTAAAATAACGGTATTTTTTCTTCTGTCATTCATACTACTATGAGCAGTGAACTCAATACTACGTACTTTGAGTGACAAGAGTCTAGGGGATAGGTGCAAATTCTTATCCCGGGCTTCCGCATGCGCAGAGGACGGAACAGAGTGGACAATGAGCATGCACCAACTTTCAAACTCGCTTAGTTTTTTGCTCGGAACATTTAAAAAGAACCAAAAAAGATCCTGAGCAACCCTAGAACTGAGCAAACCTGTCCAAGAACGTATTTTATTTCTCAAACACGACATAATTTTTAGGTTAAGGTACCTAGACACGATTAAATTTTTGCTCGGGACCTTTATAAAAAAAGACGAAACTAAATTTTTATCGAGGAAGGAGTGCTAACCCGTTTCCAATACACCTTTTAGAGCCGTTTTTCTATTTTTTTATAATATTTAAATAACAAAAATTAAAAAAAGATGCAGCCGAGCACGGATTCGAACGAACACATCTCGGTCAATAAGCGGATTCTTTACCACTGGACTACGTGGCTCATGCTACCAACAAAGGAAATAAAAGTTTACCGGTGCAAGACAAGGAAAACCGAAATATGGCAACGTCGGAGTGTTTACAGTATTAGTCGCTCCTGCTGGTTTTCCGATTTGTTACGTGAGTTTGTTGTTTATGTTCTGCTTTTTTATTTAAATTTAAATTTATTTTTTCACAAATGTTAAAAATCATCCGTTTAAAAACGTCGCAAGCAGGAGGAGAGGTATATTTTTAGGTTGAGTTGATATCCGTAAAAATAAACAGAAATCTAACAGAAACCACCGATCTGCGTTCCGTAGTAAAACCACTTCTTTCAGGACCCAGTGTTACCATTGGTTTACCGCATTATACAGAGTGGTTAACCAGGTTTGTCAACGGTAAACAGCCTACAAGTTGCTCCTTTATTTTCCTCTGGTTTTGAATTTTGACATAATAGGCGTTTCCAGAGTTTACCGGTTAACAAACCGGTTACAACCGGAAATCGCTCTACCATAACCGCCTCTACCTAAGACGGTTGTGGTCTGGGGCGTATTCGATTGACGAAAATTGAATCGATTCGGATAGGTTTAGGAATTTCGAGTGAAATACACAATTAAATAAAGGTAGTAGAAAGAGATAAAATATCATTAAAGTGTCATAAAATGATTCGGATCGATCCAGTGCATTGAATAAGAGACATGGCCCCTACTCCGGGAGGTTATAGTTTTCTATAATCGACACAAAGCGATCTTGTTGTTTTTGTCTGCCGATGATTTGACAGTCAACGTAAAACAGAGCGAAAAAATATCGCTTTGTCCCTACAAATAGAATTCTAAGATCTCGCAGGGACCCACTGCTAAGACGTATTAATAGGTCTGTTCGTTTGTGTTGCACGAAACTGAACTTACACACCCTTCTTTTTTGTTTGTGAAGACACCCATTAAAAACAATCAATTTACGTTAATGCAATTTTGTGCAACACAAAGGAAAAGTGACCAGGTTCAATTCGATTTTTGTAAATCCAAAAAAGTTCTGTTCGTTAGTGTGGCACGAAACTGCACTAACCTACACTTTTAGGTTTTTTCTTTTATGTTGCATGAACCTGCACTGATTTTTTGCTAATGGGTATCTCCCACAAGTAAAAAAAGTGCAGGTTAGTGCAACGCAAAAGAACAAACCTTTTGTGCTGCACAAAACTGCACTAACCTAGTTTTTTTTTGTGGGAGACACCCATTGGAGAAAAATCAGTGCAGGTTGATGCAAATTGGGCAATACAAAAGAACAAACCTTTTGTGTTGAAACTGCAGTTACTTGCACAGATTTTTTCTAAACGATATCTTCTTACATAAAAAAAAGTGTAGGTGAGTGCAGTTTCGTGCAACACAAATGAAGAGATCTTATGTTGCCCTCGACTTTTTTAAATTTAAAAAGTAGATTAATGTCACAAAACAAATTTAAAAAAAATGATTGTTTACCCGTGTAATTTTCTTTATGGAACTTTTCTAGTTTTATAAATTATCGGGAAATAAAAATGAACAAAAGTATTGAATAAATTAATTTAAACTTATATTGTAAAAAATCCTAGAACATATTTTTATTTATGTAAAATAACAAATTTCTATTTATAAAATATTTTAACATCTATGTCACCAATAGTAAGGTACTAAGGTACCTATATTATTTTGAGCCAGTCTTCACGTTACATCTTTGATATATTCTCTGTGACTTATCTATAACCTGTAACAAAAGATGGAACACATAATAACATGTAAAAGTATACGTACACGATTATATAGTAATCTTAATTAAACCAATGTTCAAAACAACCCACGTAAATAACTTGTTCATAGATATTTCATTCTTAAAAGCAACAATATGATTCACATGAGTATGATAAAAATGGTAGTTAAGTAAATGTGTAACAGAAAAATTTCCATCTTCAATCTCTCAATCTGCTGTAAGCACGAGCAAAAAGTTTATTAAATGAGAAATATTTTACTTCGAACTTAATTTTGAATGAATTTGTGGTGGATTAAATGAACACTCTACAGTTTCAGCATGCCACATGGTTACAAAAATTTTATTTGTGATCTGTACTACCTGTAATTAGGTTTTCCCCCTCCCTATATTGTAAGCAACCTATTTTGACACTGCTTTGACAGACGGAAGTGAAAGTTACTCAACAAGGTATTGGTTGCCCTTAACGACAGGATGTAAGTCAACTTACATCCCTAGGGAAATAATAATCTGAAATTATTATAAGAATAAGTTTAATTTTTGATTTCATCAACATATTACAAAAATCCGGTGATATTAATTGAAATGAATATTAATGGTACAATTATTACAATTATTCACATTATTAACAAAATTTGGAAACACGTTTTTCGTTTCTTCTTGATGTGTATTACATTTTCTGACTCCACAGATCCTTCATTTCTAACCAATGTTTCTGTCACTGTTGAAGCACTGCAAGAGACTTCTGGCTGGGTCTTATTGTATAAAATTTTATTCGCTACTTCCTTTTTATTGTTGAGGCTCTCAGCTACGTAACTTTCCGCAATAGTAGCGGATTTCCATCCACCATGTCGCTTGATAGCTAATACATCAACTCCAGTATTTGCTAATAAAGTTGCCGACGTTCTTCTAAAAGAGTGTCCAGTATACATTTTGAAGTTCTCAAACTTTAGAAATTTCGCAATTTTACTTGGAATTGACGAAAACGTATTTTTCCCAACAGGCTGGTTTAAGCACTTTCCATTTTGATATCGCATAAAGAAGCGCGGATTAATAGTCGTCATGTGGGATCTTATATCAATGTACTTTTGAATTATTTTGAAATGACAAACCTAAGTGTCGTCACTTTTTGTCACTGTAAATGTACGTGACATTCCATTTTTGGAGTCAGGAATGGTCACAATTATGACTTCTTGACTTATTTTAACATTGTCCATTTTCATTTCACAGAGTTCATTAGGACGGCACGCCCCAGCAACTCCCATTGCCATTACGACCTTCATCAACTAGTACGGGTAGACCGCCTAATCGCCCCCCGAGGGGGCTCTATAAGGTCGGTAATATCATCATTGTCGTGCACTGAAAGGGGGCTCCATAATGTCGATAATATCATCATTGTCATGCCCTGAAAGTTTCGTGTTTCTAGAGCATGTATTAAGGAAGATATCACACTCCTACGGACTGATGATGCAGAATAGACCGCCCTTCGTAACCGTATCGCTATATACATACAAACACATATTACATATAAATACAATATGTACGATTTCGCTGAAACCCTACTAAATTAAACTTGTCATCTTTCGATCGGCTTTGAACCATACATTAGATAACATCATCTTCCTGAAATGGTCGAGCTGGATGAAGATTGGTGGCGAGCCCTCCGGGCACGCCACTGATGTCTCTATGGAAAAAAATTGTGCATACATATTATGACCGTCGCTTCTTTCAATCTAAGAAGCCGTTCGCGAGTTGTAAGTTGTTAACTTTACCCCTAATCGTTGCTATGGCAATCATTAAAATTGAAAATTGCAAAAATATTTTTCAATGATTGACCGAATTCTACCTAGATGCGAAATTTCTACTCTGCAACTCAATAAATAACGGAGAAATCAAATTGATCGTCGTCATGACTACCAAAAATCGAAATTATTTTCAAATAAAAAAGTAGTTTACTTCCATCCCTTTCGATAGCCACCTCACTCGTTCCAATCGCAGAAGGCGTCCGCGAGTTATAAATTGTCAACTTTATCCTTAATCGTTGCTATGCCAACCATGGGAATCGATTTTTCCAGATATATTTTTGAATGAGTGACCGAATTCTTCCGAGATATCAGTTTTCAACTTTCCAACTCAATAAATAACGAAAATAGCAAATTGTTCATCGTCCCGGCAACGAAATGTCAAAATTAATTTCACATAAAAAAGTAGTGTACTTTCTAACATTTCGATCGTCACTTTACTGGTTTCAATCAGATAAGCCGTTCGCGAGTTAAAAATTATCAACTTTATGCTCAATCGTTGCTATGGTAATCATCGGAATCAAAATTTATAAAAATATTTTTCAATGATTGACCGAATTCTACCCAGATATCAAATTTCAACTCTAAAACTCAATAAATAATGGAAATAGCAAACTGTTCGTCGTCATGGCAACGAAATGTCAAAATTATTTTCACATAAAAAAGTAGCTTACTTCGTTCCCTTTCGATTGCCACCTCACTCGTTTCAATCCGATCAGCCGTACGTGAGTTAGAAATTGTCAACTTTATCCTTAATCGTTGCTATAGAAACCATGCGAATCAAAATTCACACATATAATTTTGAATGATTGACCGAATTCTTCCCATATATCAAATTTCAGCTCTCTAACTCAATAAATATCGGAAATAGCAATTTTTTCGTCGTCATGCCAACGAAATGTCGAAATTATTTTCAAATAAAATAGCTTACTTCCTCCCCTTTCGATTGCCACATCACTCTTTTCAATCGAATAATCCGTTCTCAATTAATAACAAATCTAAGCAAAATTTAAATCAGACCCGTCATTGTGATTTACCCCGTATACTACCTCATGGAATAGCCTTTCTATGATGCTTCGCCGCGTCATCGAAAAATTGTTAAAATTGGTATTTAATGACTAATTCTTCAAATTATATGTTCCGAAATCCACACGGGAAGGTCTATAGAGGCGTTGCCCGGCATTGTACAAGTCGAAAACGGTTCAGAAACCCTAAAATCTCGCAAGGAAAACGGCATTTTTGCGACATTTCGACCCTTCACATTTTAATACATTTCTCCGTATGAAACTGATTTTGACATGCATTTGCATGGGCTGAGAAAAATTAAAAAAAATCGTATTTAATGCTTAAATCGTCCAATGAAATGTATTTTAACTAAAAATATAAAGTCCGTTTTACCTTTGCCATGTATATTTCAAGCCGAAATCGGTCCAGGAAGCTTCCAATATCGCTACAAAAACTGTTATTTTCATGACATTTTGACAGGTCATATGTTAATTTCGATGTAAAGAGGGTCAGTTTCATTTGTTTCTCCAAGGCACGGCTTTTATTATATGCACTTTTTAAAATTTTTCCTGCACCGATGCAAAAAAAGGTATTTATTTATAACTTTAACGAAAAAATATGTAATTTTAATTAGTGTGGAGTGTTCTCAGATGATGTAGGAAGAAAATAAACCAAAAAAGAGCTGTTAAATAAGAGAAATAATACACAATAATGCCATTTAAAGATGAATTTTGATGGAAAAAAACAGAAAAAATGAGTTTTTACCCCCTAAATGAGGCCCTGGATCACCCATTCGGGATTCATTTTAAAGCCTGATTATATCCCCAAGGGATAGCGTTGAAAAAGTTGGAAGAAATTAGATAGGAAAAGATACAGAGTGATTCAAATGTAGAGATGTCATGAAAAAAAATCGTAAAAAATCTAAATTTAATTATCGATTGCTCCTTTCCTATTAAGAATGAAGGAACCAAAAAATACGTTTGTAACGTATTTCGGCGAGCTCTTTCCGATAAAGCACATGGGATTTCGATTTGGATCCATTTTGACCCCCCAAAAAATTCAAAACTGTCAAAGATTTGCATGAAAATTCGTAATTTCCACTTTTTCCCAAATTTTTCCAATTTCCAGTCGTTTTAGGTATAGGTAAATGTATTGCAAAAAGAAAGTATTTGAGATTCTTTAGTTTTAAGTTCAAATACATTTTTCTGTCCGATGTTTATTCAGTGCCAAAGTGGGGTCTACAAACAGCATTTTTCGACATAAAAAAATTCAAAAAAATTACTTCCCATTTTCCGAATACCGCCAGTTTCAATAGGGTTCTGAAGCTCCCGGTCCTCCACAACCTCCAAAAATTTAAATCGATTTAATTCACTTTTGCGACCTGTGCCCGATTTCAACCGAAATCGCTGAAATTTCGACTTTGACGTTTTATTTCTCCGAAACGGAACACCCTGTATAACTGAATTTTTTACCGAAGCTAGCCACACTATCCCTCTATTAACCCAGAAAATTTGGTTGCCCCCCTCTAACCGTTTTCGAGAAAAAAAATTGAAAAGGTGAAAATGTCGAAACGGACGACAACATACATACCGCCATACATACACACATTTTTCTGACCAAGCAGGGGGTATAGAGACCGTCCCGGAACGGGCGGTCTCTAACTAGTACGGGTAGACCGCCCTATCGCCCCCTCCGAGGGGGCTCTATAATGTCGGTAATATCATCATTGTCGTGCGCTGAAATGGGGCTCCATAATGTCGGTAATATCATCATTGTCATGCCCTGAAAGTTTCGTGTTTCTACAGCATGTATTAAGGAAGATATCACACTCCTTCGGACTGATGATGCAGAATAGACCGCCCTTCGTAACCGTGTCGCTACACACATACAAACACCACACGTAGAAACTATTTTTGCCAACAAAAAACTTTTCGGACACCCTGTATACATACATACAAACATAAACACATATTAATACAAATGTATTCGATTTGAGTGAAATCCGACCTAATAAAGCTTATCTAAGTAATAATAGGAGAATTTGCCCATACCAAGACTTTTCGGACACCCTGTATACATTCAAACTAACACCCACACGTTTAAATAGGAATAGAGTCGATTTACTTAAAATCTGAATTAAGTAGGTTTATCTCGATACTACTAGAAGTATTTGCCCATACCAAGACTTTTCGGACACCCTGTATACATACATACAAAGATACACATATTAATACAAATATATTCGATTTGCGTGAAATCCGACCTAATAAAGTTTATCTAAGTAATAATAGGAGTATTTGTCAATACCAAGACTTTTAGGACACCCTGTACACATTCAAACTAACACCCACACGTTTAAATAGGAATATAGTCGATTTACTTAAAATCCGAATTAAGTAGTATCTCGGTACTAGTAGAAGCATTTGCCCATACCAAGTCTTTTCGGACACCCTGTATACATACATACAAACATAAACACATATTAATACAAATATAATATTCGATTTGCGTCAAATCCGACCTAATAAAGTTTATCTAAGTAATAATAGGAGTGTTTGCCCATACCAAGACTTTTCGGACACCCTGTATACATTCAAACTAACACCCACACGTTTAAATAGGAATATAGTCGATTTACTTAAAATCCTAATTAAGTAGGTTTATCTCGGTACTACTAGAAGTATTTGCCCATACCAAGACTTTTCGGACACCCTGTATACATACATACAAAGATAAACACATATTAATACAAATATATTCGATTTGCGTGAAATCCGACCTAACAAAGTTTTTCTAAGTAATAATAGGAGTATTTGCCCATTCCAAGACTTTTTGGACACCCTGTATACATTCAAACTAACACCCACACGTTTAAATAGGAATATAGTCGATATACTTAAAATCCGAATTAAGTAGGTTTATCTCGGTACTAGTAGAAGTATTTGCCCATACCAAGTCTTTTCGGACACCCTGTATACATACATACAAACATAAACACATATTAATACAAATATATTCGATTTGCGTGAAATCCGACCTAATAAAGTTTTTCTAAGTACTAATAGGAGTATTTGGCCATACCAAGATTTTTGGACACCCTGTATACATTCACACTAAGACCCACAGGTTTAAATAGGAATATAGTCGATTTACGTAAAATCCCACCTAATTAAATTTATCTTGGTACCTACTAGTAGAAGTATTTGCCCATACTAAGACTTTTCGGACACCCTGTATACGTATATACAACACAAATAAAAACAAATATAATCGATTTGCCTGAAATTCGGTTTAATTACATTTATCCTGGTGCTACTAGAAGTATTTGCTCCAACCAAGACTTTTTGGACATCCTGTATACAGACATACATATGGAAATCCGTACACATGGAAATGGAAATATATACGATTTGCTTTAAATCCGACAATTAAGTTTATATTTGTACAAATAGCAAAGGAATTTGCCCATACAAACTTTTGTACTTTTCGGACACCCTGTAGACATATATACAATCACGCACATGCTGGAAGATATAAAATGTATTTTCGAATTGTTCTGGTTACTTTAAAACGATCCGAATCAATTCATTTCCCTAAAATTAAATTAAAATGATTTAATAATAATTAATATATTGCCCCAAAGGTATACCCGCTCGTGCTTAGGAATTATTTTATATATTATAACTTTATAACAAATATTTGGATGCCACTGAGCGTAATATTAGAATCTTCAATGATGTCTTGTAGCGTCATCGGAAAATCGATAAAATTTGTATTTAAAGCCAAATTTATCCAATGAAATGTCTTTCTACTGAAAGTATAAGGTCCCTAATTCCCTTGCCCGATAAATTTCAAGCCGAAGTTGGTCCAGACTGTTTCCAATCTCCCAAGAAAAACTGGCATTTTGCGACATTTAGACACATATTTTAATACGTTTTTCCGTATAAAACTGATTTTGACATGCATTTGCATGGTCTGAGAAAAATTTAAAAAATTCGTATTTAATGCTTAAATCGTCCAATGAAATGTATTGTAAATAAAAATATAAAGTCCGTTTTAGCTTTGCCATGTATATTTCAAGCCGAAATTGGTCCAGGAAGCTTCCAATATCGCTACAAAAACTGTTATTTTCATGACATTTTGACAGGCCATATTTTAATTTCGATGTAAAGAGGGTCAGTTTCATTTGTTTTGTCAAGGCACGGCTTTTAATATATGCACTTTTTAAAATTTTTCCTGCAGCGATGCAAAAAAGGGTATTTATTTATAACTTTACCGAAAAAATATGGAATTTTAATTAGTTAGAAGTGTTCTGAGATGATAAGGGATGAAAATAAACCAAAAAAGAATCGTTAAATAAGAGAAATAATATATAATAATGCCTTTTAAAGATGAATTTTGATGGAAAAAAACAGAAAAAATGTGTTTTTACCCCCTAAATACGGTCCAGGATCACCCATTCGGGAATCATTTTAAAGCCTGCTTATATCCCCAAGGGATAGCGTTGAAAAAGTTGGAAGAAATTAGATAGGAAAAGATACAGAGTGATTCGAATGTAGAGATGTCATGAAAAAAAATGGTCCAAAACCGAAATTTAATTATCAATTGCTCCTTTCCTATTAGGAATAAAGGAACTAAAAAATACGTTTATAACGTAGTTCGGCGAGGTCTTTCCGATAAGGTACATGGGATTTCGATTTGAATCCATTTTGACCCCCAAAAAAATTGACAACCGTCAAAAATTTGCATGAAAAATCGTAATTTCCACTTTTTCCCAAATTCTTCCAATTTCCAGTCGTTTTAGGTATAGGTAAATGTATTGCAAAAAGAAAGTATTTGAGATTCTTTAGTTTTACGTTCAAATACGTTTTTCTGTCCGAGGCTCCGGCTTCGACTTATTCGGTGCCAAAATGGGGTCTACAAACAGCATTTTTCGACATAAAAAAATTAAAAAAAATTACTTCCCATTTTCCGAATACCGCCAGTTTCAATAGGGTTCTGAAGCTGACAGTCCTCTACAACCACAAAAAATTTAAATCGATTTAGTTAAGTTTTGCGACCTGTAATCGATTTCAACGGAAATCGCTGAAATTTCGACTTTGACGTTTAATAACTCCGAACCGGAACACCCTGTATATCTGAATTTTTTACCGAAGCTAGCCGCACTATCCCTCTATTAACCCAGAAAATTTGGTTGCCCCCTCTTTAACCGTTTTCGAGAAAAAAAATTGAAAAGGTGAAAATGTCGAAACGGACGACAACATACATACGTCCGCACATACATCCGCACATACATACACATATTTTTCTGACCAACGGCTCGGTATATAGACCGTTCGGCGGGCGGACTATAACTAGTACGGGTAGACCGCCTAATCGCCCCCCCCCCCCCCGAGGGGGCTCTATAAGGTCGGTAATATCATCATTGTCGTGCCCTGAAAATTTCGTGTTTCTAGGTCATGTATTAAGGAAGATATCACACTCCTACGGACTGATGATGCAGAATAGACCGCCCTTCGTAACCGTATCGCTATATACATACAAACACATATTACATATAAATACAATATGTACGATTTCGCTGAAACCCTACTAAATTAAACTTGTCATCTTTCGATTGGCTTTGAACCATACACTAGATAACATCATCTTCCTGAAATGGTCGAGCTGGATGAAAATTGGTGGCGAGCCCTTCGGGCACGCCACTGATGTCTCTATGGAAAAAAATTGTGCATACATATTATGAACGTCGCTTCTTTCAATCTAAGAAGCCATTCGCGAGTTGTAAGTTGTAACTTTACCCCTAATCGTTGCTATGGCAATCATAAAAATTGAAAATTGCAAAAATATTTTTCAATGATTGACCGAATTCTACTTAGATGCGAAATTTCTACTCTGCAACTCAATAAATAACGGAGAAATCAAATTGATCGTCGTCATGACTACCAAAAATCGAAATTATTTTCAAATAAAAAAGTAGTTTACTTCCATCCCTTTCGATAGCCACCTCACTCGTTCCAATCGCAGAAGGCGTCCGCGAGTTATAAATTGTCAACTTTATCCCTAATCGTTGCTATGCCAACCATGGGAATCGATTTTTCCAGATATATTTTTGAATGAGTGACCGAATTCTTCCGAGATATCAGTTTTCAACTTTCCAACTCAATAAATAACGAAAATAGTCCCGGCAGCGAAATGTCAAAATTATTTTAACATAAAAAAGTAGTGTACTTTCTAACATTTCGATCGTCACTTTACTGGTTTCAATCAGATAAGCCGTTCGCGAGTTAAAGATGATCAACTTTATGCTCAATCGTTGCTATGGTAATCATCGGAATCAAAATTTATAAAAATATTTTTGAATGATTGACCGAATTCTACCCAGATATCAAATTTCAACTCTAAAACTCAATAAATAATGGAAATAGCAAACTGTTCGTCGTCATGGCAACGAAAGTTCAAAATTATTTTCACATAAAAAAGTAGCTTACTTCGTTCCCTTTCGATTGCCACCTCACTCGTTTCAATCAGATCAGCCGTACGTGAGTTAGAAATTGTCAACTTTATCCTTAATCGTTGCTATAGAAACCATGCGAAACAAAATTTACACATATAATTTTGAATGATTGACCGAATTCTTGCCATATATCAAATTTCAGCTCTCTAACTCAATAAATATCGGAAATAGCAAATTTTTCGTCGTCATGCCAATGAAATGTCGAAATTATTTTCAAATAAAATAGCTTACTTCCTCCCCTTTCGATTGCCACATCACTCTTTTCAATCGAATAATCCGTTCTCAATTAATAACAAATCTAAGCAAAATTTAAATCAGACCCGTCATTGTGATTTACCCCGTATACTACCTTATGGAATAGCCTTTCTATGATGCTTCGCCGCGTCATCGAAAAATTGTTAAAATTGGTATTTAATGACTAATTCTTCAAATTATATGTTCCGAAATCCACACGGGAAGGTCTATAGAGGCCTTGCCCAGTATTTTTCAAGTCGAAAACGGTTCAGAAACCCTAAAATCTGGCAAGGAAAACTGACATTTTTGCGACATTTCGACCCTTCATATTTTAATACATATAAAATACGTATAAAACTGATTTTGACATGCATTTGCATGGTTTGAGAAAAATTTAAAAAATTCGTATTTAATGCTTAAATCGTCCAATGAAATGTATTGTAAATAAAAATATAAAGTTCATTTTACCTTTGCCATGTATATTTCAAGCCGAAATCGGTCCAGGAAGCTTCCAATATCGCTACAAAAACTGTTATTTTCATGACATTTTGACAGGTCATATTTTAATTTCGATGTAAAGAGGGTCAGTTTCATTTGTTTTGTCAAGGCACGGCTTTTAATATATGCACTTTTTAAAATTTTTCCTGCACCGATGCAAAAAAAGGTATTTATTTATAACTTTAACGGAAAATATGTAATTTTAATTAGTGTGGAGTGTTCTCAGATGATGTAGGAAGAAAATAAACCAAAAAAGAGCTGTTAAATAAGAGAAATAATACATAATAATGCCATTTAAAGATGAATTTTGATGGAAAAAGCAGCAAAAATGAGTTTTTACCCCCTAAATCAGGCCCTGGATCACCCATTCGGGATTCATTTTAAAGCCTGATTATATCCCCAAGGGATAGCGTTGAAAAAGTTGGAAGAGATTAGATAGGAAAAGATACAGAGTGTTTCGAATGTAGAGATGTCATGAAAAAAAATCGTAAAAAATCTAAATTTAATTATCGATTGGTCCTTTCCTATTAAGAATGAAGGAACCAAAAAATACGTTTCTAACGTATTTCGGCGAGCTCTTTCCGATAGGGCACATGGAATTTCGATTTGGATCCATTTTGACCCCCCAAAAAATTCAAAACCGTCAAAAATTTGCATGAAAAATCGTAATTTCCACTTTTTCCCAAATTTTTCCAATTTCCAGTCGTTTTAGGTATAGGTAAATGTATTGCAAAAAGAAAGTATTTGAGATTCTTTAGTTTTAAGTTCAAATACGTTTTTCTGTCCGATGTTCCGGTTTCGACTTATTCGGTGCCAAAGTGGTGTCTACAAAGGGCATTTTTCGACATAAAAAATTCAAAACAATTACTTCCCATTTTCCGAATACCGCCAATTTCAATAGGGTTCGGAAGACCCCGGTCCTCTACAACCTCCGAAAATTTAAATCGATTCAATTAACTTTTGCGACCTGTATCGTGTATCATACGAAATCGCGGAAATTTCGACTTTGGCGTTTAATAACTCCGAAACGCGACACCCCGTATTACTGACTTTTTTTATCGAAGCTAGATGCACTATCCCTCTATTAACCCATAAAATTTGATTGCTCAACCTCTAACCGTTTTCGAGAAAAAAAATCGAAAAGGTGCAAATGTCAAAACCAACGACAACATACGGCCATACATACACACATTTTCCTGAGGGACGGCTCGGCATATAGACCGCTGTTGGCGGTCTATAACTAGTACGGGTAGACCGCCCTATCGCCCCCTCCGAGGGGGCTCTATAATATCGGTAATATCATCATTGTCGTGCACTGAAATGGGGCTCCATAATGTCGATAATCTCATCATCGTCATGCCCTGAAAGTTTCGTGTTTCTACAGCATGTATTAAGGAAGATATCACACTCCTTCGGACTGATGATGCAGAATAGACCGCCCTTCGCAACCGTGTCACACGTACAAACACCACACGTAGAAACTATTTTTGCCAACAAAAAACTTTTCGGACACCCTGTATACATACATACAAACATAAACACATATTAATACAAATGTATTCGATTTGTGTGAAATCCGACCTAATAAAGTTTATCTAAGTAATAATAGGAGAATTTGCCCATACCAAGACTTTTCGGACACCCTGTATACATTCAAACTAACACCCACACGTTTAAATAGGAATATAGTCGATTTACTTAAAATCCGAATTAGGTAGGTTTATCTCGGTAGTACTAGAAGTATTTGCCCATACCAAGACTTTTCGGACACCCTGTATACATACATACAAAGATAAACACATATTAATACAAATATATTCGATTTGCGTGAAATCCGACCTAATAAAGTTTATCTAAGTAATAATAGGAGTATTTGTCAATACCAAGACTTTTTGGACACCCTGTATACATTCAAACTAACACCCACACGTTTAAATAGGAATATAGTCGATTTACTTAAAATCCGAATTAAGTAGGTTTATCTCGGTACTAGTAGAAGTATTTGCCCATACCAAGTCTTTTCGGACACCCTGTATACATACATACAAACATAAACACATATTAATACAAATATATTCGATTTGCGTGAAATCCAACCTAATAAAGTTTATCTTAAGTAATAATAGGAGTATTTGCCCATACCAAGACTTTTTGGACACCCTGTATACATTCAAACTAACACCCACACGTTTAAAGAGGAATATAGTCGATTTACTTAAAATCCGAATTAAGTAGGTTTATCTCGGTACTAGTAGAAGTATTTGCCCATACCAAGTCTTTTCGGACACCCTGTATACACACATACAAACATAAACACATATTAATACAAATATAATATTCGATTTGCGTCAAATCCGACCTAATAAAGATTATCTAAGTAATAATAGGAGTATTTGCCCATACCAAGACTTTTCGGACACCCTGTATATATTCAAACTAACACCCACACGTTTAAATAGGAATATAGTCGACTTACTTAAAATCCGAATTAAGTAGGTTTATCTCGGTACTACTAGAATTACACCCTGTATACATACAAACATAAACACATATTAATACAAATATATTCGATTTGCGTGAAATCCGACCTAATAAAGTTTTTCTAAGTACTAATAGGAGTATTTGGCCATACCAAGATTTTTGGACACCCTGTATACATTCACACTAAGACCCACAGGTTTAAATAGGATTATAGTCGATTTACATAAAATCCCACCTAATTAAATTTATCTTGGTACCTACTAGGAGAAGTATTTGCCCATACTAAGACTTTTCGGACACCCTGTATACGTATATACAACACAAATAAAAACAAATATAATCGATTTGCCTGAAATTCGGTTTAATTACATTTATCCTGGTGCTACTAGAAGTATTTGCTCCAACCAAGACTTTTTGGACATCCTGTATACAGACATACATATGTAAATCCGTACACATGGAAATGAAAAAATATATATATGCGTAGACCGCCTAATCGCCCCCCGAGTGGGCTCTATAAGGTCGGTAATATCATCATTGTCATGCACTGAAAGGGGGCTCCATAATGTCGATAATATCATCATTGTCATGCCCTGAAAGTTTCGTGTTTCTAGAGCATGTATTAAGGAAGATATCACACTCCTACGGACTGATGATGCAGAATAGACCGCCCTTCGTAACCGTATCGCTATATACATACAAACACATATTACATATAAATACAATATGTACGATTTCGCTGAAACCCTACTAAATTAAACTTGTCATCTTTCGATCGGCTTTGAACCATACATTAGATAACATTACCTTCCTGAAATGGTCGAGCTGGATGAAGATTGGTGGCGAGCCCTTCGGGCACGCCACTGATGTCTCTATGGAAAAAAATTGTGCATACATATTATGACCGTCGCTTCTTTCAATCTAAGAAGCCGTTCGCGAGTTGTAAGTTGTTAACGTTACCCCTAATCGTTGCTATGGCAATCATTAAAATTGAAAATTTGCAATAATATTTTTCAATGATTGACCGAATTCTACTTAGATGCGAAATTTCTACTCTGCAACTCAATAAATAACGGAGAAATCAAATTGATCGTCGTCATGACTACCAAAAATCGAAATTATTTTCAAATAAAAAAGTAGTTTACTTCCATCCCTTTCGATAGCCACCTCACTCGTTCCAATCGCAGAAGGCGTCCGCGAGTTATAAATTGTCAACTTTATCCCTAATCGTTGCTATGCCAACCATGGGAATCGATTTTTCCAGATATATTTTTGAATGAGTGACCGAATTCTTCCGAGATATCAGTTTTCAACTTTCCAACTCAATAAATAACGAAAATAGTCCCGGCAACGAAATGTCAAAATTATTTTCACATAAAAAAGTAGTGTACTTTCTAACATTTCGATCGTCACTTTACTGGTTTCAATCAGATAAGCCGTTCGCGAATTAAAAATGATCAACTTTATGCTCAATCGTTGCTATGGTAATCATCGGAATCAAAATTTATCAAAATATATTTGAATGATTGACCGAATTCTACCCAGATATCAAATTTCAACTCTAAAACTCAATAAATAAAGGAAATAGCAAACTGTTCGTCGTCATGGCAACGAAATGTCAAAATTATTTTCACATAAAAAAGTAGCTTACTTCGTTCCCTTTCGATTGCCACCTCACTCGTTTCAATCAGATCAGCCGTACGTGAGTTAGAAATTGTCAACTTTATCCTTAATCGTTGCTATAGAAACTATGCGAATCAAAATTTACACATATAATTTTGAATGATTGACCGAATTCTTCCCATATATCAAATTTCAGCTCTCTAACTCAATAAATATCGGAAATAGCAAATTTTTCGTCGTCATGCCAACGAAATGTCGAAATTATTTTCAAATAAAATAGCTTACTTCCTACCCTTTCGATTGCCACATCACTCTTTTCAATCGAATAATCCGTTCTCAATTAATAACAAATCTAAGCAAAATTTAAATCAGACCCGTCATTGTGATTTACCCCGTATACTACCTCATGGAATAGCTTTTCTATGATGCTTCGCCGCGTCATCGAAAAATTGTTAAAATTGGTATTTAATGACTAATTCTTCAAATTATATGTTCCGAAATCCACACGGGAAGGTCTATAGAGGCATTGCCCAGTATTTTTCAAGTCGAAAACGGTTTAGAAAACCTAAAATCTCGCAAGTAAAACTGACATTTTTGCGACATTTCGACCCTTCATATTTTAATACATTTCTCCGTATGAAACTGATTTTGAAATGCATTCGCATGGTCTGAGAAAAATTAAAAAAATTCGTATTTAATGCTTAAATCTTCCAATGAAATGTATTTTAACTAAAAATATAAACTCCGTTTTACCTTTGCCATGTATATTTCAAGCCGAAATCGGTCCAGGAAGCTTCCAATATCGCTACAAAAACTGTTATTTTCATGACATTTTGACAGGTCATATTTTAATTTCGATGTAAAGAGGGTCCGTTCAATTGTTTTTTTTTCAAGGCACGGCTTTTATATATGTACTTTTTAAAATTTTTCCTGCGCCGAAGGAAGAAAACCTATTTATTTATAACTTTAACACAAAAATATGGAGTTTTAATTAGTTAGCAGTGTTCTCAGATGATGACGGAAGAAAATAAACCAAAAAAGAGCTGTTAAATAAGAGAAATAATACATAACTAGTACGGGTAGACCTCCTAATCGCCCCCCGAGGGGGCTCTATAAGGTCGGTAATATCATCATTGTCATGCCCTGAAAATTTCGTGTTTCTATGCCATGTATTAAGGAAGATATCACACTCCTTCGGACTGATGATGGAGAATAGACCGCCCTTCGTGACCCCATCGCTACATACATACAAACACCTACACGTAGAAACTATTTTTGCCAACAAAAATACTTTTCGGACACCCTGTATACATACATACAAACATAAACACATATTAATACAAATATATTTGATTTGCTTGAAATTCGACCTAATAAAGTTTATCTAAGTACTAATAGGAGTATTTGCCCATTCCAAGAATTTTTGGACACCCTGTATACATTCAATCTAACACTCACACGTTTAAATAGGAATATAGACGATTTTCTTGAAATCCGCCTTAATTACGTTTATTTTGGTCGTATTAAAATGAGTTGCAAATACTAAGACTTTTCGGACACACTGTATACACACGTACAAGCATAAACACATAGTAATACAAATATAGACGATTTTCTTGAAATCCGCCTTAATTAAGTTTATTTAGGTCCTAATAAAAGGAGTTGCACCCTGTATACACACGTACAATCATAAACACATAGTAATACAAATATAGACTTTTTTCTTGAAATCCGCCTTAATTAAGTTTATTTTGGTCCTAATAAAAGGAGTTGCAAATAATAAGACTTTTCGGACACCCTGTATACACACGCACAAGCATAAACACATAGTAATACAAATATAGACAATTTTCTTGAAATCCGCTTTAATTAAGTTTATTTTGGTCCTAATAAAAGGAGTTGCAAATAATAAGACTTTTCGGACACCCTGTATACACACGTACAAGCATAAACACATATTAATACAAATATATTCGATTTACTTGAAATTCGCCTAATAATGTTTATCTAAGTACTAATAGGAGTATTTGCCCATTCCAAACTAAGACTTTTCCAACACCCTGTATACAAACATATAAATCCGTACACATAGAAATGCAAATATATACCTACGATTTGCTTTAAATCCGACCATCGAGTTACTATTTGTACGAAAGGCAAAGGTATTTGCCCATTCAAAGACTTTTCGGACACCCTGTATACATACATAAAAACACAACACAACACGACACATGGTAATTTAAATATTTTCGATTTTCTTGAAAACCGACCCTATTAATTTTATCTTCGTACTTATGACAAAGTTATTTGCGCATATAAAGACTTTTCGGACACCCTGTAGGCATATACAGAATCACCCACATGCCGAAAGGTATAAAATGTACTTTCGAATCGTTCAGGTTACTTTAAAAGGGAGTCAATTCATTTCCCTAAAATTAAATTTGGCAAAGATATTTCCCCATACAAAGACTTTTTGGACATTCTGTTGTGTACCAACATATAAACAACCACACAAAGGAATGAAAAATTTACGATTTCCTTGAAATAAGACTCATTTAAGTTTTTCTTCGCTCTAATGACAAAGATATTTGCGCATACAAAGACTTTTCGGACACCCTGTAGACATATATACAATCATACACATGCCGGAAGGTATAAAATGTATTTTAGAATCGTTCTGGTTACTTTAAAACGATCCGAATCAAGTCATTTCCCTAAAATTAAATTAAAATTATTCAATAATAATTAATATATTGCCCCAAAAGTATACACGCTCATGGTTAGAAAATAAAATGCATATTTTGGGATTTTTTCGATGCCACTGAGCTTCATATTAGAATCTTCAATGATGCTTTGTAGCGTCATAGGAAAATCGATTAAAATGGTATTTAATCGGTATAATATGAAATGAAATGTCTTTCTACCGAAAGTATAAGGTCCCTAAATGCATTGCCCGGTAAATTCGAGGCCGAAGTTGGTCCGGACTCCTTCCAATCTCGCATCAAAATGCTGACATTTTAGCCAAATTGTGACATTTCATACATTATAATTAAATGAATAAATTTCCCCGTATAGAAATTGATTTTTAAATGCCTTTGCAGGACCTCAGCAAAATTAATGAAATTGGTACTTAATGCTCAAATCGTCCAATGAAATGTACCGCTATTAAAAATATAAAGACCATTTTACCTTTGCCATGTATATTTCAAGCCGAAATCGGTTCAGGAAGCTTCCAATATCGCTACAAAAACTGTTATTTTCATGACATTTTGACAGGTCATATTTTAATTTCGATGTAAAGAGGGTCCGTTCAATTGTTTTGTCAAGGCACGGCTTTTATATATGCACTTTTTAAAATTTTTCCCGCAGCGATGCAAAAAAAGGTATTTATTTATAACTTTAACGAAAAAATATGGAGTTTTAATTAGTTAGGAGTGTTCTTAGATGATCAGGGAAGAAAATAAACCAAAAAAGAATCGTTAAATAAGAGAAATAATATATAATAATGCCTTTTAAAGATGAATTTTGGTTGAAAAAAACCGAAAAAATGAGTTTTTACCCCCTAAATGCGGCCCTGGATCACCCATTCGGGATTTGTTTTAAAGCCTGATTATATCCCCAAGGGATAGCGTTGAAAAAGTTGGAAGAAATTAGATAGGAAAAGATACAGAGTGATTCAAATGTAGAGATGTCATGAAAAAATATCGTAAAAAATCGAAATTTAATTATCAATTGCTCCTTTCCTATTAGGAATAAAAGAACTAAAAAATACGTTTGTAACGTATTTCGGCGAGCTCTTTCTGATAAGGCTCATGGGATTTCGATTTGGATCCATTTTGACCCCCAAAAAAATTGACAACCGTCAAAGATTTGCATGAAAAATCGTAATTTCCACTTTTTCCCAAATTTTTCCAATTTCCAGTCGTTTTAGGTATAGGTAAATGTATTGCAAAAAGAAAGTATTTGAGATTCTTTAGTTTTAAGTTCAAATACGTTTTTCTGTCCGATGTTCCGGTTTCGACTTATTCGGTGCCAAATTGGGGTCTACAAAGGGCATTTTTCGACATAAAAAAATTCAAAAAAATTACTTCCCATTTTCCGAATACCGCCAGTTTCAATAGGGTTCGGAACACCCCGGTCTTCTACAACCTCTGAAAATTTAAATCGATTTAATTCACTTTTGCGACCTGTAATCGATTTCAACGGAAATCGCTGAAATTTCGAATTTGGCGTTTAATAACTCCGAAACGGAACACCCTGTATAACTGAATTTTTTACCGAAGCTAGCCGCACTATCCCTCTATTAACCCAGAAAATTTGGTTGCCGCCTCTATAACCGTTTTCGAGAAAAAAAATTGAAAAGGTGAAAATGTCGAAACGGACGACAACACACGGCCATACACACATTTTTCTGACCAAGGGCTCGGTATAGAGACCGAGCCTGAAAGGCGGTCTCTAACTAGCATGCGTAGACCGCCTAATCGCCCCCCGAGGGGGCTCTATAAAGTCGGTAATATCATCATTGTCATGCCCTGAAAGTTTCGTGTTTCTAGAGCATGTATTAAGGAAGATATCACACTCCTTCGGATTGATGATGCAGAATAGACCGCCCTTCATAACCGTATCGCTACACACATACAAACACCACATGTAGAAACTATTTTTGCCAACAAAACACTTTTCGGACATCCTGTATACATACATACAAACATAAACACATATTAATACAAATGTATTCGATTTGCGTGAAATCCGACCTAATAAAGTTTATCTAAGTAATAATAGGAGAATTTGCCCATACCAAGACTTTTCGGACACCCTGTATACATTCAAACTAACAACCACACGTTTAAATAGGAATATAGTCGATTTACTTAAAATCCGAATTAAGTAGGTTTATCTCGGTACTAGTAGAAGTATTTGCCCATACCAAGTCTTTTCGGACACCCTGTATACACACACAAACATAAACACATATTAATACAAATATATTCGATTTGCGTGAAATCCGACCTAATAAAGTTTATCTAAGTACTAATAGAAGTATTTGCCCATACCAAGATTTTTGGACACCCTGTATACATTCACACTAAGACCCACACGTTTAAATAGGAATATAGTCGTTTTACGTAAAATCCCACCTAATTAAATTTATTGGTACCTACTAGTAGAAGTATTTGCCCATACTAAGACTTTTCGGACACCCTGTATACGTATATACAACACAAATAAAAACAAATATGGTCGATGTACTTAAAATATTAATTAGTTAAGTTTATCTTGGCACTAGTAGAAGTATTTGAACATACTAAGACTTTTAGGACACCCTGTATACAAACATATAAATCCGTACACATAGAAAAGCAAATATATACCTACGATTTGCTTTAAATCCGACAATTGAGTTACTATTTGTACAAAAGGCAACGGTATTTGCCCATTCAAAGACCATAAAAAAGATTTTTGGACACCCTGTATACATTCACACTAAGACCCACACGTTTAAATAGGAATATAGTCGTTTTACGTAAAATCCCACCTAATTAAATTTATTGCTACCTACCAGTAGAAGATAGATAGATAAAGATAAAGATGTTTATTTATGCCAATAAAACAATTAAAAATATAAATATAAAAATGATAAACTAAAAAAGAAAACCAAAAAATGACAGTAGTATACTAGTTGGCATAAATAGGTAGGGTTTTGATTTATAAAAAATCATTCTTCCAATCCTACCCTTACTAAATAATTTTTTATATTTTTTTTGAAAGTTATATAGCTTAAGCCCCTCAGACTAGAAGGAATATTGTTATAAATTACAGAAGAGGTATATTTAAACGAAGACTTATATTTTTCAGTATGATGTTTAGGTATTTCTATTGCGTTCTGATTTCTAGTATTAACATTATGAATATTATTCCTGAATTCAATTTTTTCAAATAAATATCTTGGTTTCTGAGTTAAAATTATTTTATAAATAAAACAGGATATGTGGATTTCGCGTCTTTTTTCTAATTTAATTAAATTATGTTGGTCAAAACTAGGTGATACGTGATCATACTTTTTTAGCCCTATTGAAAAACGAACACAGTTATTTTGAAGAATTTGTAATTTCTGTTTATCTTCGTTACTGATATTTTTGTGATAAATGATATCACAGTAATCTAATCCACTTAGAATAATTGAATCAACCAGTCTAAGTTTAGTATCGGTATTTAAGTAGTCCTTAAAGTTATATAAAATTCTTAGTTTGTAGTATGCTTTTTTAATTATATTTTTTATATGTTCATGAAAATTAAGATGCTGATCAAAAATTACTCCAAGATTTTTGCCAAATTCGATTGACGGTATCTTAAAACTATTGTTAAGAACAATTTTGAAATCAGAATTATTTTTTATTTTAGTGATTAGTGTTTTAGGACCAGTTAAAATTAAGTTAGTTTTATTTTCATTTATTTTTAATCCGTGATCAGTTATAGTTTTTGAAATATTTAAAATATCCTTATTGATTAAGGAAATACTATTTTTTAAATCTGTGTACTTGATTGAGTGGTATATTTGAGTATCATCTGCAAAAGCTAAAAAATTACCGTGTTTAATAGATAAATGAAAATCAAAAGTGTATATAATAAACAATAAAGGGCCTAATACTGATCCTTGTGGAACACCTCTAGAAATAGGCAGTGAATTTGAAATGTCACAAATGTATTCGTTTGCAATTTTTGTCCCTTGTTTTCTGTCAGATAAATAATGTTTGAACCACTGGCAAGTTTTTAGACTAAAACCTATATATTTAAGCTTTGCTAATAACATTTCATGATTTAGAGAATCAAAGGCTTTAGCCAAATCGAGAAAGACTATATTAGTAACTAAACCTGAATCCCAATTTTCTAAAATATCATCTTTAAGTTTACAGAGTAAAGTAGTAGTACTAAAATTTTCTCTAAAACCTGATTGATTTTCTGGTAAAATATCATATTTTTTAAAATACTCTATTATTTGGTCAAAAACTATACGTTCTAAAATTTTAGATATTACAGAAAGTAGAGAAATTGGTCTAAAATCATCTACATTTTCTGCGTTGTGAATTTTAGGAATCGGTATAACTAAACTAGTTTTCCAGATATTAGAAAAATTATTATTTAGAATAGAACAATTTATTATATGTTTAATAGTATTTAAAAAATTATTATTCATACACAGATTTAACATGCGTAAAGTAATACCATCTGTTCCACATGATTCAGTTTTAATTTTTGATAAAATTTTAACAATATCATAATTTGTAATTGGTTTTAAATTTAGAAACACATCTTTACCAATTTTAGAAAACTTATTATTCAAATAAAAAGATAGTAAATTTTGGTTTGGAGATCCATTTTTTACAGAATTTATAAAATGATTATTTAGTACTTGTGCACAAGGATATTCATTTACTGATTTAGATTCTTTTAAATTAATATTAAATTTTTTCAAGTTTTTCCAAAAAAGTGTCGGATTATTTGGATTTATATTATTTTTTATAAATGTTTGCTTTTCTTTCTTTATAAATTTAGATAGAAAGTTTCTTATTTCTACATAATCTTTCCAATTTGATTCAGATTTATTTTTACAATATTTTTTGAAAGCTTTTTTTTTTAATTTTGCAAAATTTTTTATATTCGAATTAATCCACGAATTTGTTTTTTTATTTTTATTTATTTGAACTGGTGCATGTTTGTTAAATAAATTTAGGATATTATTGTTAAATATTTCAATTTTATTATCAAAATTGTTAATGTTTTCAACTGCATTCCAATCAATTTGCGCTAAATCTTCATTAAATAAATCAAAATTAATATTTTTAAAATTTCTGTAGTACGTTAATGAACAAGGAGATTTATTTTCTAATAAAAGTTTACAAAATACCATTGAATGATCAGTTAGAGAAATTCCCGAAGAATTTTTTATTAATTGTGTTTTGAATATACCAGAATCTGTAATATTTATATTTTCATCATCATAAAGATGATCAATTATTTTTGGTGACGTTTCATTTCTTGTAGGCGCTGAAATAATTTGTTTTAAACTGAAAGTTGCAAATAAATTTTCAAGAAGATAACCATCTTGATTTTTATTGTACAGATCAACATTAAAATCACCTGTTATGATCAGTCTATCAACCGATAAGTACACTTGTGGAATTATCTGGTTAAGAATAAAAAATGAATTGAAACTAATGTTTGGTGGTTTATAAATAATTCCAAAACCTACTTTTTTCTTATTAATTAAAATATTAAGCCAAAATGTTTCCAAAGGTCTAGTGTCAAGAACAGTTATTACTTTGACTTTTAAATGATTTTTAACGTAAACGCTAATTCCACCACCTTTAGTATTCCTATCCAATCTAAGAAACTTATAGCCAAAAATATCAAAGTTAGTAGATGAATCATTATGATTTAACCAAGATTCAGTTAGAGCTAAAATATCAGGATTTATATCTAAAACAAATTCTTTAAATTCAAAAAAGGAAGATTTTAATGATCGTATATTAACGTGTGCCACTAGTATACTACCGTCATTATTTAGTTTTTTGTATTAGAATTAGCCCTTCTTGTTTCTTCAAAAAAATTTTTAGGAGGAAAATACTGGTTTACATAAATGCCCATTGGCCAAATATCTTCACATAAGAATTCATCCTTCATTAGGATTGGTATACCAATTTTGTACGCATTTGAGATTGAATTCTTTGTGGAAACTCTTTCACAATTGTATTCAATGTTTTTGTGTTGTTTAAGATAATTAATGACATCAGCTTCCATTGTTGATTTAGAGTATCCAGATGTAAAAAGCCAAAATTTCTTATTAGACAATAAACAATTGGTCTTTTTTGAACCATATATGGCTTTACTTTTTCTTTCTTCACTTCTTCTATTTATATTTAAGGTTTTATTGCACTTTTTATTGTCTTCTTTACGAAAATTTGACATATTAACATTGACGTTGTCATTATTGTTTGTCAATTTAGTGCTGGTAGTTTTATGTATGTCTTTTTGTTGAGAATTTTTTACAACTTCAGAAAATGAAAGGTTTACAGGATTTGATGTGGTTTGAGCCGGAATCTTGTTGATGTTTTGAGATTTAGCTATTTTAATGTAATCATCCGAAGAAAGAAATTTAACCAAATCAATATTGGACTCTCTAAGGTTAGTTATTTCATTTTTCATTACTTCCAAGAAATCAGAAACTTTCTTCATTTCTTTTTCAAAATTTTGTTTTGTTATATATTCTTGAGTATCATTAACTATATCCTTGGGTTCACATGTTAAATCTTGTTTAGGAAAGAGGTCTTGTGAAAAAATGTTATCATTATTTTCACAAATAGGGCAATGGAATTTAAGTTTTCTTGTTGACATAATGGCACAGTTATATTCTTTCACTGTTAGTTGAGAACAATTTTTACAAATTTTCTTCGAACAAGAATCACAAAGGGCCAAATTCTTGAATTCATTCCGACATAATGCACATAAAAATTTTGACATTTTTTCTGTCAAATTCACTAATATTTAAAATCTTAAAACAGCAAGATTTTCTGGGTTTTGAAGAGGAACTTCTTATTTTTCGATAATTTTATGTTTCTTTGGTCTTTTTATACTACTGGTCAAGATTTATTATTGTATAAAACTTATATAAATTCATAAAAATTGTAGAGTAAAATGTAAAACGTCAACTGTTATACCTGAGTAGGTATATAGAAGTATTTGCCCATACTAAGACTTTTCGGACACCCTGTATACGTATATACAACACAAATAAAAACAAATATGGTCGATGTACTTAAAATATTAAATAGTTAAGTTTATCTTGGCACTAGTAGAAGTATTTGAACATACTAAGACTTTTAGGACACCCTGTATACAAACACCGTACACATAGAAATGCAAATATATACCTACGATTTGCTTTAAATCCGACAATTGAGTTACTATTTGTACAAAAGGCAAAGGTATTTGCCCATTCAAAGACCATACCAAGATTTTTGGACACCATGTATACATTCACACTAAGACCCACACGTTTAAATAGGAATATAGTCGTTTTACGTAAAATCCCACCTAATTAAATTTATTGGTACCTACTAGTAGAAGTATTTTCCCATACTAAGACTTTTCGGACACCCTGTATACGTATATACAATACAAATAAAAACAAATATGGTCGATGTACTTAAAATATTAAATAGTTAAGTTTATCTTGGCACTAGTAGAAGTATTTGAACATACTAAGACTTTTAGGACACCCTGTATACAAACACCGTACACATAGAAATGCAAATATATACCTACGATTTGCTTTAAATCCGACAATTGAGTTACTATTTGTACAAAAGGCAAAGGTATTTGCCCATTCAAAGACCATACCAAGATTTTTGGACACCCTGTATACATTCACACTAGGACCCACACGTTTAGATAGGAATATAGTCGTTTTACGTAAAATCCCACCTAATTAAATTTATTGGTACCTACTAGTAGAAGTATTTTCCCATACTAAGACTTTTCGGACACCCTGTATACGTATATACAACACAAATAAAAACAAATATGGTCGATGTACTTAAAATATTAATTAGTTAAGTTTATCTTGGCACTAGTAGAAGTATTTGAACATACTAAGACTTTTAGGACACCCTGTATACAAACACCGTACACATAGAAATGCAAATATATACCTACGATTTGCTTTAAATCCGACAATTGAGTTACTATTTGTACTTTGTACAAAAGGCAAAGGTATTTGCCCATTCAAAGACCATACCAAGATTTTTGGACACCCTGTATACATTCACACTAAGACCCACACGTTTAAATAGGAATATAGTCGTTTTACGTAAAATCCCACCTAATTAAATTTATCTTGGTACCTAGCTACTAGTAGAAGTATTTGCCCTTACTAAGACTTTTCGGACACCCTGTATACGTATATACAACACAAATAAAAACAAATATAATCGGTTTGCCTGAAATTCGGTTTAATTACATTTATCCTGGACTACTAGGAGTATTTGCTCCAACCAAGACTTTTTGGGCAGCCTGTATACAGACATATATGTAAATCCGTACACATATAAATGGAAATATATACGATTTGCTTTAGATCCGAAAATTAAGTTTAATTTTGTACAAATAGCAAAGGTATTTGCCCATACAAACTTTTGTACTTTTCGGACACCCTGTAGACATATATACAATCACGCACATGCTGGAAGATATAAAATGTATTTTCGAATTGTTCTGGTTACTTTAAAACGATCCGAATCAATTCATTTCCCTAAAATTAAATTAAAATGATTTAATAATATTAATATATTGCCCCAAAGGTATACACGCTTATGAATTAAAATGCATATTTTTGGATATTATAACTTTATAACAAATATTTCGATGCCACTGAGGGCAATATTAGAATCTTCAATGATGTCTTGTAGCGTCATCGGAAAATCGATAAAATTGGTTTTTAAAGCCAAATTTATCAAATGAAATGTCTTTCTACATAAAGTATAAGGTCCCTAAATCCCTTGCCCGGTAAATTTGGATCCGAAGTTGGTCCAGAGTCGTTCCTATTTCGCATCAAAATGCTGACATTTTAGCCAAATTTTGACATTTCATACATTATAATAATAATTAAGCGTCACCAGTTCAATTGTTTTTTTTTCATGGCATGGTTTAACATTCGCGGTTTTTAAAATTTTTCCTGCGCCGAAGAAAGAAAACCTATTTATTTATAACTTTAACACAAAAATATGGAGTTTTAATTAGTTAGCAGTGTTCTCAGATGATGACGGAAGAAAATAAACCAAAAAAGAGCTGTTAAATAAGAGAAATAATACATAATAACGCCATTTAAAGATGAATTTTGATGGAAAAAAATAGAAAAAATGTGTTTTTACCCCCTAAATCAGGCCCTGGATCACCCATTCGGGATTCATTTTAAAGCCTGATTATATCCCCAAGGGATAGCGTTGAAAAAGTTGAAAGAAATTAGATAGGAAAAGATACAGAGTGATTCGAATGTAGAGATGTCATGAAAAAAAATTGTCAAAAACCGAAATTTAATTATCAATTGCTCCTTTCCTATTAGGAATAAAGGAACCAAAAAATACGTTTGTAACGTATTTCGGCGAGCTCTTTCCGATAGGGCACATGGAATTTCGATTTGAATCCATTTTGACCCCCAAAAAATTAAATTCCGTCAAAAAATTTCATGAAAAATCGTAATTTCCAAGTTTTCCCAAATTTTTCCAATTTCCAGTCGTTTTAGGTATAGGTAAATGTATTGCAAAAAGAAAGTATTTGAGATTCTTTAGTTTTATGTTCAAATACGTTTTTCTGTCCGAAGTTCCGGTTTCGACTTATTCAGTGCCAAAGGGGGGTCTACAAAGGACATTTTTCGACATAAAAAAATTCAAAAGAATTACTTCCCATTTTCCGAATACCGCCAATTTCAATAGGGTTCGGAACACCCCGGTCTTCTACAACCTCTGAAAATTTAAATCGATTTAGTTAAGTTTTGCGACCTCTAATCGATTGCAACGGAAATCGCTGAAATTTCGACTTTGACGTTTTATATCTCCGAAACAGAACACCCTGTATAACTGAATTTTCTACCGAAGCTAGCCGCACTATCCCTCTATTAACCCAGAAAATTTGGTTGCCCTCCCTCTAACCGTTTTCGAGAAAAAAAATTGAAAAGATGGAAATGTCGAAACGGACGACAACATACACACGCACGAACACACAACTTTTTTCCAAGGGCTCGGTATATAGACCGAGCCTGAAAGGCGGTCTATAACTAGTACGGATAGACCGCCTAATCGCCCCCCGAGGGGGCTCTATAAGGTCGGTAATATCATCATTGTCATGCCCTGAAAATTTCGTGTTTCTAGGCCAAGTATTAAGGTAGATATCACACTCCTTCGGACTGATAATGGAGAATAGACCGCCCTTCGTGACCCCATCGCTACATACATACAAACACCTACACGTACAAACTATTTTTGCCAACAAAAATACTTTTCGGACACCCTGTATACATACATACAAACATAAACACATATTAATACAAATATATTTGATTTGCTTGAAATTCGACCTAATAAAGTTTATCTAAGTACTAATAGGAGTATTTGCCCATTTCAAGAATTTTTGGACACCCTGTATACATTCAATCTAACACTCACACGTTTAAATAGGAATATAGACGATTTTCTTGAAATCCGCCTTAATTACGTTTATTTTGGTCGTATTAAAATGAGTTGCAAATACTAAGACTTTTCGGACACCCTGTATACACACGTACAAGCATAAACACATAGTAATACAAATAGAGACGATTTTCTTGAAATCCGCCTTAATTAAGTTTATTTAGGTCCTAATAAAAGGAGTTGCACCCTGTATACACACGTACAATCATAAACACATAGTAATACAAATATAGACGATTTTCTTGAAATCCGCCTTAATTAAGTTTATTTTGGTCCTAATAAAAGGAGTTGCAAATAATAAGACTTTTCGGACACCCTGTATACACACGCACAAGCATAAACACATAGTAATACAAATATAGACAATTTTCTTGAAATCCGCCTTAATTAAGTTTATTTTGGTCCTAATAAAAGGAGTTGCAAATAATAAGACTTTTCGGACACCCTGTATACACACGTACAAGCATAAACACATATTAATACAAATATATTCGATTTACTTGAAATTCGACCTAATAATGTTTATCTAAGTACTAATAGGAGTATTTGCCCATTCCAAACTAAGACTTTTCCAACACCCTGTATACAAACATATAAATCCGTACACATAGAAATGCAGATATATACCTACGATTTGCTTTAAATCCGACCATCGAGTTACTATTTGTACGAAAGGCAAAGGTATTTGCCCATTCAAAGACTTTTCGGACACCCTGTATACATACATAAAAACACAACACAACACGACACATGGTAATTTAAATATTTTCGATTTTCTTGAAAACCGACCCTATTAATTTTATCTTCGTACTTATGACAAAGTTATTTGCGCATATAAAGACTTTTCGGACACCCTGTAGGCATATACAGAATCACCCACATGCCGAAAGGTATAAAATGTACTTTCGAATCGTTCAGGTTACTTTAAAAGGGAGTCAATTCATTTCCCTAAAATTAAATTTGGCAAAGATATTTCCCCATACAAAGACTTTTTGGACATTCTGTTGTGTACCAACATATAAACAACCACACAAAGGAATGAAAAATTTACGATTTCCTTGAAATAAGACTCATTTAAGTTTTTCTTCGCTCTAATGACAAAGATATTTGCGCATACAAAGACTTTTCGGACACCCTGTAGACATATATACAATCATGCACATGCCGGAAGGTATAAAATGTATTTTAGAATCGTTCAGGTTACTTTAAAAACGATCCGAATCAAGTCATTTCCCTAAAATTAAATTAAAATTATTCAATAATAATTAATATATTGCCCCAAAAGTATACACGCTCATGGTTAGAAAATAAAATGCATATTTTGGGATTTTTTCGATGCCACTGAGCTTCATATTAGAATCTTCAATGATGCTTTGTAGCGTCATAGGAAAATCGATTAAAATGGTATTTAATCGGTATAATATGAAATGAAATGTCTTTCTACCGAAAGTATAAGGTCCCTAAATGCATTGCCCGGTAAATTCGAGGCCGAAGTTGGTCCGGACTCCTTCCAATCTCGCATCAAAATGCTGACATTTTAGCCAAATTGTGACATTTCATACATTATAATTAAATGAATAAATTTCCCCGTATAGAAATTGATTTTTAAATGCCTTTGCAGGACCTCAGCAAAATTAATGAAATTGGTATTTAATGCTCAAATCGTCCAATGAAATGTACCGCTATTAAAAATATAAAGACCATTTTACCTTTGCCATGTATATTTCAAGCCGAAATCGGTTCAGGGAGCTTCCAATATCGCTACAAAAACTGTTATTTTCATGACATTTTGACAGGTCATATTTTAATTTCGATGTAAAGAGGGTCCGTTCAATTGTTTTGTAAAGGCACGGCTTTTATATATGCACTTTTTAAAAATTTTCCTGCAGCGATGCAAAAAAAGGTATTTATTTATAACTTTAACGAAAAAATATGAAGTTTTAATTAGTTAGGAGTGTTCTTAGATGATCAAGGAAGAAAATAAACCAAAAAAGAATCGTTAAATAAGAGAAATAATATATAATAATGCCTTTTAAATATGAATTTTGATGGAAAAAAACAGAAAAAATGAGTTTTTACCCCCTAAATCAGGCCCTGGATCACCCATTCGGGATTCATTTTAAAGCCTGATTATATCCCCAACGGATACCGTTGAAAAAGTTAGAAGAAATTAGATAGGAAAAGATACAGAGTGATTCAAATGTAGAGATGTCATGAAAAAAAATCGTAAAAAATCGAAATTTAATTATCAATTGCTCCTTTCCTATTAGGAATAAAAGAACTAAAAAATACGTTTGTAACGTATTTCGGCGAGCTCTTTCCGATAAGGCTCATGGGATTTCGATTTGGATCCGTTTTGACCCCCAAAAAAATTGACAACCGTCAAAGATTTGCATGAAAAATCGTAATTTCCACTTTTTCCCAAATTTTTCCAATTTCCAGTCGTTTTAGGTATAGGTAAATGTATTGCAAAAAGAAAGTATTTAAGATTCTTTAGTTTTAAGTTCAAATACGTTTTTCTGTCCGATGTTCCGGTTTCGACTTATTCGGTGCCAAATTGGGGTCTACAAAGGGCATTTTTCGACATAAAAAAATTCAAAAAAATTACTTCCCATTTTCCGAATGCCGCCAGTTTCAATAGGGTTCGGAACACCCCGGTCTTCTACAACCTCTGAAAATTTAAATCGATTTAATTCACTTTTGCGACCTGTAATCGATTTCAACGGAAATCGCTGAAATTTCGACTTTGGCGTTTAATAACTCCGAAACGGAACACTCTGTATAACTGAATTTTTTACCGAAGCTAGCCGCACTATCCCTCTATTAACCCAGAAAATTTGGTTGCCGCCTCTATAACCGTTTTCGAGAAAAAAAATTGAAAAGGTGAAAATGTCGAAACGGACGACAACACACATACGGCCATACACACATTTTCTGACCAAGGGCTCGGTATAGAGACCGAGCCTGAAAGGCGGTCTCTAACTAGATTGCGTAGACCGCCTAATCGCCCCCCGAGGGGGCTCTATAAGGTCGGTAATATCATCATTGTCATGCCATGAAAATTTCGTGTTTCTAGGCCAAGTATTAAGGAAGATATCACACTCCTTCGGACTGATGATGGAGAATAGACCGCCCTTCGTGACCCCATCGCTACATACATACAAACACCTACACGTAGAAACTATTTTTGCCAACAAAAATACTTTTCGGACACCCTGTATACATACATACAAACATAAATACATATTAATACAAATATATTTGATTTGCTTGAAATTCGACCTAATAAAGTTTATCTAAGTACTAATAGGAGTATTTGCCCATTCCAAGAATTTTTGGACACCCTGTATACATTCAATCTAACACTCACACGTTTAAATAGGAATATAGACGATTTTCTTGAAATCCGCCTTAATTACGTTTATTTTGGTCGTATTAAAATGAGTTGCAAATACTAAGACTTTTCGGACACCCTGTATACACACGTACAAGCATAAACACATAGTAATACAAATATAGACGATTTTCTTGAAATCCGCCTTAATTAAGTTTATTTAGGTCCTAATAAAAGGAGTTGCACCCTGTATACACACGTACAATCATAAACACATAGTAATACAAATATAGACGATTTTCTTGAAATCCGCCTTAATTAAGTTTATTTTGGTCCTAATAAAAGGAGTTGCAAATAATAAGACTTTTCGGACACCCTGTATACACACGCACAAGCATAAACACATAGTAATACAAATATAGACAATTTTCTTGAAATCCGCCTTAATTAAGTTTATTTTGGTCCTAATAAAAGGAGTTGCAAATAATAAGACTTTTCGGACACCCTGTATACACACGTACAAGCATAAACACATATTAATACAAATATATTCGATTTACTTGAAATTCGACCTAATAATGCTAAGTACTAATAGGAGTATTTGCCCATTCCAAGAATTTTTGGACACCCTGTATACATTCAATCTAACACTCACACGTTTAAATAGGAATATAGACGATTTTCTTGAAATCCGCCTTAATTACGTTTATTTTGGTCGTATTAAAATGAGTTGCAAATACTAAGACTTTTCGGACACCCTGTATACACACGTACAAGCATAAACACATAGTAATACAAATATAGACGATTTTCTTGAAATCCGCCTTAATTAAGTTTATTTAGGTCCTAATAAAAGGAGTTGCACCCTGTATACACACGTACAATCATAAACACATAGTAATACAAATATAGACGATTTTCTTGAAATCCGCCTTAATTAAGTTTATTTTGGTCCTAATAAAAGGAGTTGCAAATAATAAGACTTTTCGGACACCCTGTATACACACGCACAAGCATAAACACATAGTAATACAAATATAGACAATTTTGTTGAAATCCGCCTTAATTAAGTTTATTTTGGTCCTAATAAAAGGAGTTGCAAATAATAAGACTTTTCGGACACCCTGTATACACACGTACAAGCATAAACACATATTAATACAAATATATTCGATTTACTTGAAATTCGACCTAATAATGCTAAGTACTAATAGGAGTATTTGCCCATTCCAAACTAAGACTTTTCCAACATCCTGTATACAAACATATAAATCCGTACACATAGAAATGCAAATATATACCTACGATTTGCTTTAAATCCGACCATCGAGTTACTATTTGTACGAAAGGCAAAGGTATTTGCCCATTCAAAGACCTTTCGGACACCCTGTATACATACATAAAAACACAACACGACACATGGTAATTTAAATATTTTCGATTTTCTTGAAAACCGACCCTATTAATTTTATTTTCGTACTTATGACAAAGTTATTTGCGCATACAAAGACTTTTCGGACACCCTGTAGACATATATACAATCATGCACATGCCGGAAGGTATAAAATGTATTTTAGAATCGTTCTGGTTACTTTAAAACGATCCGAATCAAGTCATTTCCCTAAAATTAAATTAAAATTATTCAATAATAATTAATATATTGCCCCAAAAGTATACACGCTCATGGTTAGAAAATAAAATGCATATTTTGGGATTTTTTCGATGCCACTGAGCTTCATATTAGAATCTTCAATGATGCTTTGTAGCGTCATAGGAAAATCGATTAAAATGGTATTTAATCGGTATAATATGAAATGAAATGTCTTTCTACCGAAAGTATAAGGTCCCTAAATGCATTGCCCGGTAAATTCGAGGCCGAAGTTGGTCCGGACTCCTTCCAATCTCGCATCAAAATGCTGACATTTTAGCCAAATTGTGACATTTCATACATTATAATTAAATGAATAAATTTCCCCGTATAGAAATTGATTTTTAAATGCCTTTGCAGGACCTCAGCAAAATTAATGAAATTGGTATTTAATGCTCAAATCGTCCAATGAAATGTACCGCTATTAAAAATATAAAGACCATTTTACCTTTGCCATGTATATTTCAAGCCGAAATCGGTTCAGGAAGCTTCCAATATCGCTACGAAAACTGTTATTTTCATGACATTTTGACAGGTCATATTTTAATTTCGATGTAAAGAGGGTCCGTTCAATTGTTTTGTCAAGGCACGGCTTTTATATATGCACTTTTTAAAATTTTTCCTGCAGCGATGCAAAAAAAGGTATTTATTTATAACTTTAACGAAAAAATATGGAGTTTTAATTAGTTAGGAGTGTTCTTAGATGATCAGGGAAGAAAATAAACAAAAAAAGAATCGTTAAATAAGAGAAATAATATATAATAATGCCTTTTAAATATGAATTTTGATGGAAAAAAACAGAAAAAATGAGTTTTTACCCCCTAAATCAGGCCCTGGATCACCCATTCGGGATTCGTTTTAAAGCCTGATTATATCCCCAACGGATAGCGTTGAAAAAGTTAGAAGAAATTAGATAGGAAAAGATACAGAGTGATTCAAATGTAGAGATGTCATGAAAAAAAATCGTAAAAAATCGAAATTTAATTATCGATTTCTCCTTTCCTATTAGAAATAAAAGAACTAAAAAATACGTTTCTAACGTATTTCGGCGAGCTCTTTCCGATAGGGCACATGGAATTTCGATTTGGATCCATTTTCACCCCCCAAAAAATTCAAAACCGTCAAAAATTTGCATGAAAAATCGTAATTTCCACTTTTTCCCAAATTTTTCCAATTTCCAGTCGTTTTAGGTATAGGTAAATGTATTGCAAAAAGAAAGTATTTGAGATTCTTTAGTTTTAAGTTCAAATACGTTTTTCTGTCCGATGTTCCGGTTTCGACTTATTCGGTGCCAAATTGGGGTCTACAAAGGGCATTTTTCGACATAAAAAAATTCAAAAAAATTACTTCCCATTTTCCGAATGCCGCCAGTTTCAATAGGGTTCGGAACACCCCGGTCCTCCACAACCTCCAAAAATTTAAATCGATTTAATTCACTTTTGCGACCTGTAATCGATGTCAACGGAAATCGCTGAAATTTCGACTTTGGCGTTTAATAACTGCGAAACGGAACACCCTGTATAACTGAATTTTTTACCGAAGCTAGTCGCACTATCCCTCTATTAACCCAGAAAATTTGGTTGCTCGCCCTCTAACTGTTTTCGAGAAAAAAAATTGAAAAGATGAAAATGTCGAAACGGACGACAACATACGCACGCACGTCCGCACATACATACACACATTTTTCTGACCAAGCAGGGGGTATAGAGACCGTCCCGGAACGGGCGGTCTCTAACTAGTACGGGTAGACCGCCTAATCGCCCCCCGAGGGGTCTCTATAAGGTCGGTAATATCATCATTGTCACGCCCTGAAAATTTCGTGTTGCTAGAGCATGTATTAAGGAAGATATCACACTCCTTCGGACTGATGATGCACAATAGACCGCCCTTCGTAACCGTATCGCTATATACATACAAACACATATTACATATAAATACAATATGTACGATTTCGCTGAAACCCTACTAAATTAAACTTGTCATCTTTCAATCGGCTTTGAACCATACATTAGATAACATCATCTTCCTGAAATGGTCGAGCTGGATGAAGATTGGTGGCGAGCCCTTCGGGCACGCCACTGATGTCTCTATGGAAAAAAATTGTGCATACATATTATGAACGTCGCTTCTTTCAATCTAAGAAGCCGTTCGCGAGTTGTAAGTTGTTAACTTTACCCCTAATCGTTGCTATGGCAATCATTACAATTGAAAATTGCAAAAATATTTTTCAATGATTGACCGAATTCTACTTAGATGCGAAATTTCTATTCTGCAACTCAATAAATAACGGAGAAATCAAATTGATCGTCGTCATGACTACCAAAAATCGAAATTATTTTCAAATAAAAAAGTACTTTACTTCCATCCCTTTCGATAGCCACCTCGCTCGTTCCAATCGCAGAAGGCGTCCGCGAGTTATAAATTGTCAACTTTATCCTTAATCGTTGCTATGCCAACCATGGGAATCGATTTTTCCAGATATATTTTTGAATGAGTGACCGAATTCTTCCGAGATATCAGTTTTCAACTTTCCAACTCAATAAATAACGAAAATAGCAAATTGTTCATCGTCCCGGCAACGAAAAGTCAAAATTATTTTCACATAAAAAAGTAGTGAACTTTCTAACATTTCGATCGTCACTTTACTGGTTTCAATCTGATAAGCCGTTCGCGAGTTAAAAATGATCAACTTTATGCTCAATCGTTGCTATGGTAATCATCGGAATCAAAATTTATAAAAATATTTTTGAATGATTGAACGATATCTACTCAGATATCAAATTTCAACTCTAAAACTCAATAAATAATGGAAATAGCAAACTGTTCGTCGTCATGGCAACGAAATGTCAAAATTATTTTCACATAAAAAAGTAGCTTACTTCGTTCCCTTTCGATTGCCACCTCACTCGTTTCAATCAGATCAGCCGTACGTGAGTTAGAAATTGTCAACTCTATCCTTAATCGTTGCTATAGAAACCATGCGAATCAAAATTTACACATATAATTTTGAATGATTGACCGAACTCTTCCCATATATCAAATTTCAGCTCTCTAACTCAATAAATATCGGAAATAGCAAATTTTTCGTCGTCATGCCAACGAAATGTCGAAATTATTTTCAAATAAAATAGCTTACTTCCTCCCCTTTCGATTGCCACATCACTCTTTTCAATCGAATAATCCGTTCTCAATTAATAACAAATCTAAGCAAAATTTAAATCAGACCCGTCATTGTGATTTACCCCGTATACTACCTCATGGAATAGCCTTTCTATGATGCTTCGCCGCGTCATCGAAAAATTGTTAAAATTGGTATTTAATGACTAATTCTTCAAATTATATGTTCCGAAATCCACACGGGAAGGTCTATAGAGGCGTTGCCCGGTATTATACAAGTCGAAAACGGTTCAGAAACCCTAAAATCTCGCAAGGAAAACTGGCATTTTTGCGACATTTCGACCCTTCCTATTTTAATACATTTCTCCGTATGAAACTGATTTTGACATGCATTTGCATGGTCTGAGAAAAATTAAAAAAATTCGTATTCAATGCTTAAATCGTCCAATGAAACGTATTTTAACTAAAAATATAAAGTCCGTTTTACCTTTGCCATGTATATTTCAAGCCGAAATCGGTCCAGGAAGCTTCCAATATCGCTACAAAAACTGTTATTTTCATGACATTTTGACAGGTCATATTTTAATTTCGATGTAAAGAGGGTCAGTTTCATTTGTTTTTTTTCAAGGCACGGCTTTTATATATGTACTTTTTAAAATTTTTCCTGCAGCGATGCAAAAAAATGTATTTATTTATAACTTTAACGAAAAAATATGGAGTTTTAATTAGTTAGGAGTGTTCTCAGATGATGTAGGAAGAAAATAAACCAAAAAAGAGCTGTTAAATAAGAGAAATAATACATAATAATGCCATTTAAAGATGAATTTTGATGGAAAAAAACAGAAAAAATGAGTTTTTACCCCCTAAATCAGGCCCTGGATCACCCATTCGGGATTCATTTTAAAGCCTGATTATATCCCCAACGGATAGCGTTGAAAAAGTTAGAAGAAATTAGATAGGAAAAAATACAGAGTGATTCGAATGTAGAGATGTCATGAAAAAAAATGGTCAAAAATCGAAATTTAATTATCAATTGCTCCTTTCCTATTACGAATGAAGGAACCAAAAAATACGTTTATAACGTAGTTCGGCGAGGTCTTTCCGATAAGGTACATGGGATTTCGATTTGAATCCATTTTGACCCCCAAAAAAATTGACAACCGTCAAAAATTTGCATGAAAAATCGTAATTTCCACTTTTTCTCAATTTTTTCCAATTTGCAGTCGTTTTAGGTATAGGTAAATGTATTGCAAAAAGAAAGTGTTTGAGATTCTTTAGTTTTAAGTTCAAATACATTTTTCTGTCCGATGTTCCAGTTTCGACTTATTCAGTGCCAAAGTGGGGTCTACAAATGGCATTTTTCGACATAAAAAAATTCAAAAAAATTACTTTCCATTTTCCGAATACCGCCAGTTTCAATAGGGTTCTGAAGCTCCCGGTCCTCCACAACCTCCAAAGATTTAAATCGATTTAATTCACTTTTGCGACCTGTACCAGATTGCAACGGAAATCGCTGAAATTTCGACTTTGGCGTTTAATAACTCCGAAACGGAACACCCTGTATAACTGAATTTTTTACCGAAGCTAGCCGCACTATCCCTCTATTAACCCAGAAAATTTGGTTGCCGCCTCTATAACCGTTTTCGAGAAAAAAAATTGAAAAGGTGAAAATGTCGAAACGGACGACAACATACGCACGCACGTCCGCACATACACACATTTTTCTGACCAAGCAGGGGGTATAGAGACCGAGCCTGAAAGGCGGTCTCTAACTAGCATGCGTAGACCGCCTAATCGCCCCCCGAGGGGGCTCTATAAAGTCGGTAATATCATCATTGTCATGCCCTGAAAGTTTCGTGTTTCTAGAGCATGTATTAAGGAAGATATCACACTCCTTCGGACTGATGATGCAGAATAGACCGCCCTTCATAACCGTATCGCTACACACATACAAACACCACATGTAGAAACTATTTTTGCCAACAAAACACTTTTCGGACATCCTGTATACATACATACAAACATAAACACATATTAATACAAATGTATTCGATTTGCGTGAAATCCGACCTAATAAAGTTTATCTAAGTAATAATAGGAGAATTTGCCCATATCAAGACTTTTCGGACACCCTGTATACATTCAAACTAACAACCACACGTTTAAATAGGAATATAGTCGATTTACTTAAAATCCGAATTAAGTAGGTTTATCTCGGTACTAGTAGAAGTATTTGCCCATACCAAGTCTTTTCGGACACCCTGTATACACACACAAACATAAACACATATTAATACAAATATATTCGATTTGCGTGAAATCCGACCTAATAAAGTTTATCTAAGTACTGATAGAAGTATTTGCCCATACCAAGATTTTTGGACACCCTGTATACATTCACACTAAGACCCACACGTTTAAATAGGAATATAGTCGTTTTACGTAAAATCCCACCTAATTAAATTTATTGGTACCTACTAGTAGAAGTATTTGCCCATACTAAGACTTTTCGGACACCCTGTATACGTATATACAACACAAATAAAAACAAATATGGTCGATGTACTTAAAATATTAATTAGTTAAGTTTATCTTGGCACTAGTAGAAGTATTTGAACATACTAAGACTTTTAGGACACCCTGTATACAAACATATAAATCCGTACACATAGAAAAGCAAATATATACCTACGATTTGCTTTAAATCCGACAATTGAGTTACTATTTGTACAAAAGGCAACGGTATTTGCCCATTCAAAGACCATAAAAAAGATTTTTGGACACCCTGTATACATTCACACTAAGACCCACACGTTTAAATAGGAATATAGTCGTTTTACGTAAAATCCCACCTAATTAAATTTATTGGTACCTACCAGTAGAAGTATTTGCCCATACTAAGACTTTTCGGACACCCTGTATACGTATATACAACACAAATAAAAACAAATATATTCGATGTACTTAAAATATTAAATAGTTAAGTTTATCTTGGCACTAGTAGAAGTATTTGAACATACTAAGACTTTTAGGACACCCTGTATACAAACACCGTACACATAGAAATGCAAATATATACCTACGATTTGCTTTAAATCCGACAATTGAGTTACTATTTGTACAAAAGGCAAAGGTATTTGCCCATTCAAAGACCATACCAAGATTTTTGGACACCCTGTATACATTCACACTAAGACCCACACGTTTAAATAGGAATATAGTCGTTTTACGTAAAATCCCACCTAATTAAATTTATTGGTACCTACTAGTAGAAGTATTTTCCCATACTAAGACTTTTCGGACACCCTGTATACGTATATACAACACAAATAAAAACAAATATGGTCGATGTACTTAAAATATTAAATAGTTAAGTTTATCTTGGCACTAGTAGAAGTATTTGAATATACTAAGACTTTTAGGACACCCTGTATACAAACACCGTACACATAGAAATGCAAATATATACCTACGATTTGCTTTAAATCCGACAATTGAGTTACTATTTGTACAAAAGGCAAAGGTATTTGCCCATTCAAAGACCATACCAAGATTTTTGGACACCCTGTATACATTCACACTAAGACCCACACGTTTAAATAGGAATATAGTCGTTTTACGTAAAATCCCACCTAATTAAATTTATTGGTACCTACTAGTAGAAGTATTTTCCCATACTAAGACTTTTCGGACACCCTGTATACGTATATACAACACAAATAAAAACAAATGGGGTCGATGTACTTAAAATATTAATTAGTTAAGTTTATCTTGGCACTAATAGAAGTATTTGAACATACTAAGACTTTTAGGACACCCTGTATACAAACACCGTACACATAGAAATGCAAATATATACCTACGATTTGCTTTAAATCCGACAATTGAGTTACTATTTGTACAAAAGGCAAAGGTATTTGCCCATTCAAAGACCATACCAAGATTTCTGGACACCCTGTATACATTCACACTAAGACCCACACGTTTAAATAGGAATATAGTCGTTTTGCGTAAAATCCCACCTAATTAAATTTATCTTGGTACCTACCTACTAGTAGAAGTATTTGCCCTTACTAAGACTTTTCGGACACCCTGTATACGTATATACAACACAAATAAAAACAAATATAATCGGTTTGCCTGAAATTCGGTTTAATTACATTTATCCTGGACTACTAGGAGTATTTGCTCCAACCAAGACTTTTTGGGCAGCCTGTATACAGACATATATGTAAATCCGTACACATATAAATGGAAATATATACGATTTGCTTTAGATCCGAAAATTAAGTTTAATTTTGTACAAATAGCAAAGGTATTTGCCCATACAAACTTTTGTACTTTTCGGACACCCTGTAGACATATATACAATCACGCACATGCTGGAAGATATAAAATGTATTTTCGAATTGTTCTGGTTACTTTAAAACGATCCGAATCAATTCATTTCCCTAAAATTAAATTAAAATGATTTAATAATATTAATATATTGCCCCAAAGGTATACTACGCTTATGAATTAAAATGCATATTTTTGGATATTATAACTTTATAACAAATATTTCGATGCCACTGAGGGCAATATTAGAATCTTCAATGATGTCTTGTAGCGTCATCGGAAAATCGATAAAATTGGTTTTTAAAGCCAAATTTATCAAATGAAATGTCTTTCTACATAAAGTATAAGGTCCCTAAATCCCTTGCCCGGTAAATTTGGATCCGAAGTTGGTCCAGAGTCGTTCCTATTTCGCATCAAAATGCTGACATTTTAGCCAAATTTTGACATTTCATACATTATAATAATAATTAAGCGTCACCAGTTCAATTGTTTTTTTTTCATGGCATGGTTTAAAATTCGCGGTTTTTAAAATTTTTCCTGCGCCGAAGAAAGAAAACCTATTTATTTATAACTTTAACACAAAAATATGGAGTTTTAATTAGTTAGCAGTGTTCTCAGATGATGACGGAAGAAAATAAACCAAAAAAGAGCTGTTAAATAAGAGAAATAATACATAATAACGCCATTTAAAGATGAATTTTGATGGAAAAAAATAGAAAAAATGTGTTTTTACCCCCTAAATCAGGCCCTGGATCACCCATTCGGGATTCATTTTAAAGCCTGATTATATCCCCAAGGGATAGCGTTGAAAAAGTTGAAAGAAATTAGATAGGAAAAGATACAGAGTGATTCGAATGTAGAGATGTCATGAAAAAAAATTGTCAAAAACCGAAATTTAATTATCAATTGCTCCTTTCCTATTAGGAATAAAGGAACCAAAAATTACGTTTGTAACGTATTTCGGCGAGCTCTTTCCGATAGGGCACATGGAATTTCGATTTGAATCCATTTTGACCCCCAAAAAATTAAATTCCGTCAAAAAATTTCATGAAAAATCGTAATTTCCAAGTTTTCCCAAATTTTTCCAATTTCCAGTCGTTTTAGGTATAGGTAAATGTATTGCAAAAAGAAAGTATTTGAGATTCTTTAGTTTTATGTTCAAATACGTTTTTCTGTCCGAAGTTCCGGTTTCGACTTATTCAGTGCCAAAGTGGGGTCTACAAAGGACATTTTTCGACATAAAAAAATTCAAAAGAATTACTTCCCATTTTCCGAATACCGCCAATTTCAATAGGGTTCGGAACACCCCGGTCTTCTACAACCTCTGAAAATTTAAATCGATTTAGTTAAGTTTTGCGACCTCTAATCGATTGCAACGGAAATCGCTGAAATTTCGACTTTGACGTTTTATATCTCCGAAACAGAACACCCTGTATAACTGAATTTTCTACCGAAGCTAGCCGCACTATCCCTCTATTAACCCAGAAAATTTGGTTGCCCTCCCTCTAACCGTTTTCGAGAAAAAAAATTGAAAAGATGGAAATGTCGAAACGGACGACAACATACACACGCACGAACATACAACTTTTTTCCAAGGGCTCGGTATATAGACCGAGCCTGAAAGGCGGTCTATAACTAGTACGGATAGACCGCCTAATCGCCCCCCGAGGGGGCTCTATAAGGTCGGTAATATCATCATTGTCATGCCCTGAAAATTTCGTGTTTCTAGGCCAAGTATTAAGGAAGATATCACACTCCTTCGGACTGATGATGGAGAATAGACCGCCCTTCGTGACCCCATCGCTACATACATACAAACACCTACACGTAGAAACTATTTTTGCCAACAAAAATACTTTTCGGACACCCTGTATACATACATACAAACATAAACACATATTAATACAAATATATTTGATTTGCTTGAAATTCGACCTAATAAAGTTTATCTAAGTACTAATAGGAGTATTTGCCCATTCCAAGAATTTTTGGACACCCTGTATACATTCAATCTAACACTCACACGTTTAAATAGGAATATAGACGATTTTCTTGAAATCCGCCTTAATTACGTTTATTTTGGTCGTATTAAAATGAGTTGCAAATACTAAGACTTTTCGGACACCCTGTATACACACGTACAAGCATAAACACATAGTAATACAAATATAGACGATTTTCTTGAAATCCGCCTTAATTAAGTTTATTTAGGTCCTAATAAAAGGAGTTGCACCCTGTATACACACGTACAATCATAAACACATAGTAATACAAATATAGACGATTTTCTTGAAATCCGCCTTAATTAAGTTTATTTTGGTCCTAATAAAAGGAGTTGCAAATAATAAGACTTTTCGGACACCCTGTATACACACGCACAAGCATAAACACATAGTAATACAAATATAGACAATTTTCTTGAAATCCGCCTTAATTAAGTTTATTTTGGTCCTAATAAAAGGAGTTGTAAATAATAAGACTTTTCGGACACCCTGTATACACACGTACAAGCATAAACACATATTAATACAAATATATTCGATTTACTTGAAATTCGACCTAATAATGTTTATCTAAGTACTAATAGGAGTATTTGCCCATTCCAAACTAAGACTTTTCCAACACCCTGTATACAAACATATAAATCCGTACACATAGAAATGCAAATATATACCTACGATTTGCTTTAAATCCGACCATCGAGTTACTATTTGTACGAAAGGCAAAGGTATTTGCCCATTCAAAGACTTTTCGGACACCCTGTATACATACATAAAAACACAACACAACACGACACATGGTAATTTAAATATTTTCGATTTTCTTGAAAACCGACCCTATTAATTTTATCTTCGTACTTATGACAAAGTTATTTGCGCATATAAAGACTTTTCGGACACCCTGTAGGCATATACAGAATCACCCACATGCCGAAAGGTATAAAATGTACTTTCGAATCGTTCAGGTTACTTTAAAAGGGAGTCAATTCATTTCCCTAAAATTAAATTTGGCAAAGATATTTCCCCATACAAAGACTTTTTGGACATTCTGTTGTGTACCAACATATAAACAACCACACAAAGGAATGAAAAATTTACGATTTCCTTGAAATAAGACTCATTTAAGTTTTTCTTCGCTCTAATGACAAAGATATTTGCGCATACAAAGACTTTTCGGACACCCTGTAGACATATATACAATCATGCACATGCCGGAAGGTATAAAATGTATTTTAGAATCGTTCTGGTTACTTTAAAAACGATCCGAATCAAGTCATTTCCCTAAAATTAAATTAAAATTATTCAATAATAATTAATATATTGCCCCAAAAGTATACACGCTCATGGTTAGAAAATAAAATGCATATTTTGGGATTTTTTCGATGCCACTGAGCTTCATATTAGAATCTTCAATGATGCTTTGTAGCGTCATAGGAAAATCGATTAAAATGGTATTTAATCGGTATAATATGAAATGAAATGTCTTTCTACCGAAAGTATAAGGTCCCTAAATGCATTGCCCGGTAAATTCGAGGCCGAAGATGGTCCGGACTCCTTCCAATCTCGCATCAAAATGCTGACATTTTAGCCAAATTGTGACATTTCATACATTATAATTAAATGAATAAATTTCCCCGTATAGAAATTGATTTTTAAATGCCTTTGCAGGACCTCAGCAAAATTAATGAAATTGGTATTTAATGCTCAAATCGTCCAATGAAATGTACCGCTATTAAAAATATAAAGACCATTTTACCTTTGCCATGTATATTTCAAGCCGAAATCGGTTCAGGAAGCTTCCAATATCGCTACAAAAACTGTTATTTTCATGACATTTTGACAGGTCATATTTTAATTTCGATGTAAAGAGGGTTCAATTGTTTTGTCAAGGCACGGCTTTTATATATGCACTTTTTAAAAATTTTCCTGCAGCGATGCAAAAAAAGGTATTTATTTATAACTTTAACGAAAAAATATGGAGTTTTAATTAGTTAGGAGTGTTCTTAGATGATCAAGGAAGAAAATAAACCAAAAAAGAATCGTTAAATAAGAGAAATAATAATAATATATAATAATGCCTTTTAAATATGAATTTTGATGGAAAAAAACAGAAAAAATGGGTTTTTACCCCCTAAATCAGGCCCTGGATCACCCATTCGGGATTCATTTTAAAGCCTGATTATATCCCCAACGGATAGCGTTGAAAAAGTTAGAAGAAATTAGATAGGAAAAGATACAGAGTGATTCAAATGTAGAGATGTCATGAAAAAAAATCGTAAAAAATCGAAATTTAATTATCAATTGCTCCTTTCCTATTAGGAATAAAAGAACTAAAAAATACGTTTGTAACGTATTTCGGCGAGCTCTTTCCGATAAGGCTCATGGGATTTCGATTTGGATCCATTTTGACCCCCAAAAAAATTGACAACCGTCAAAGATTTGCATGAAAAATCGTAATTTCCACTTTTTCCCAAATTTTTCCAATTTCCAGTCGTTTTAGGTATAGGTAAATGTATTGCAAAAAGAAAGTATTTAAGATTCTTTAGTTTTAAGTTCAAATACGTTTTTCTGTCCGATGTTCCGGTTTCGACTTATTCGGTGCCAAATTGGGGTCTACAAAGGGCATTTTTCGACATAAAAAAATTCAAAAAAATTACTTCCCATTTTCCGAATACCGCCAGTTTCAATAGGGTTCGGAACACCCCGGTCTTCTACAACCTCTGAAAATTTAAATCGATTTAATTCACTTTTGCGACCTGTAATCGATTTCAACGGAAATCGCTGAAATTTCGACTTTGGCGTTTAATAACTCCGAAACGGAACACCCTGTATAACTGAAATTTTTACCGAAGCTAGCCGCACTATCCCTCTATTAACCCAGAAAATTTGGTTGCCGCCTCTATAACCGTTTTCGAGAAAAAAAATTGAAAAGGTGAAAATGTCGAAACGGACGACAACACACATACGGCCATACACACATTTTCTGACCAAGGGCTCGGTATAGAGACCGAGCCTGAAAGGCGGTCTCTAACTAGATTGCATAGACCGCCTAATCGCCCCCCGAGGGGGCTCTATAAGGTCGGTAATATCATCATTGTCATGCCCTGAAAATTTCGTGTTGCTAGAGCATGTATTAAGGAAGATATCACACTCCGTCGGACTGATGATGCAGAATAGACCGCCCTTCGTAACCGTATCGCTATATACATACAAACACATATTATATATAAATACAATATGTACGATTTCGCTGAAACCATGGGAATCGATTTTTCCAGATATATTTTTGAATGAGTGACCGAATTCTTCCGAGATATCAGTTTTCAACTTTCCAACTCAATAAATAACGAAAATAGCAAATTGTTCATCGTCCCGGCAACGAAATGTCAAAATTATTTTCACATAAAAAAGTAGTGTACTTTCTAACATTTCGATCGTCACTTTACTGGTTTCAATCAGATAAGCCGTTCGCGAGTTAAAAATGATCAACTTTATGCTCAATCGTTGCTATGGTAATCATCGGAATCAAAATTTATAAAAATATTTTTGAATGATTGACCGAATTCTACCCAGATATCAAATTTCAACTGTCCAACTCAAAAATTAATGAAAATAGCTAGTTGTTCGTCGTCATGCCAACGAAATGTCGAAATTATTTTGAAATGAGGAAATTGCTTAATTCCTTCCCTTTCGATTGCCACCTCACTCGATTTAATCAGATGAGCCGTTCTCAAATTTGAATTTTCCGAAAATCAAGTTTTACAAATGCATCGGTCGATAAAGAAATTGAGAAAATAAAAAAATATAAAAAATGTTGCATAATACCAATACATCACCGAAAAAAACATAAAATATTTTGCTGCAATATAAATTTCTTTACTTAAAAAATACATTATATGTAGTAGCTTTCGCCCACGACTATGTCCGCGTGGTATTTACAGGTGATAAAATAGGTAGTGATAGTGTAGCTTTGATGTCAGGATTATGAATACATGAAACATGTAAATATCTCATGAAATCCGGTCTCTAGATTCTAGAGACAGGATTTCAGTATTACATGACGACAAAATCGGGGTCGGACTCAAGTAACTTATAGAAAAGGCAATTGAAATGAAATTAATGTCAGATTTTGTCAGGTTGTATTTATGAATTATTGGTCCTAAAAATATTTCGTCCCAAATGGAAAAGCACTAAGAAATTCCAAACCGCCTCTTTTACCCTCCAACCACCCCAACGGTCGTTATTTTTATATCAACTGTTACACAAAATTAGCTTTTCTGACCTCAATAACCCGGAAAATATCACATTAGGTAACATTGTGGGAAAAATTTCCAATTTTCCAGATTCTGGAAGTTGACTTGTAAGACCGTTTTTCCATGCGTGGTTTCAATTTCGAGTTGATAGGTATCAAAGATGGGTCTGCAAATGGCATTTTTCAACCTAAAGAAATTCAAAAGAATTACTTCCCATTTTCCGATCCTAATTAATTTCAATAGGGCCTCTGAAACTCTAAAACTCCCAAAAATTTAAAAATTTTCAGTTATAAATACACTGCCGAGCATTAAATTAGGGTCAACCCGTAATTTTAAATTATTATAAAAAATTTAATTTTTTTTTTATTGTCGGTTGTAACGTAGTTTACTAACTTTATACGATGATTTTTTCCTGATTGCTTAAAAAAAAAAGTTTTGGTTGTTTTGTTCAAAATTTATTGAAAGTAATGACGACGAAAATTTTATTTTGATATGCTTTTAGTTAAATTTTAGACTTTCCCTCGTATATAGTAAGGATTTTTTAAATGTTATTGGTAAAATTTCAGTTGGGGCACATGCTGAAAATTTTCCAGAATTTTTTTTAACAGGTCTAATAATAAAAAAGGATCCCATATATGGGAAGAACTTCATAGGACACGCTGTACAGGGTCTTCCAACGAGGACTGAACAGGGGTAAAATCACCTTGAAATCCTTGAAAGTCAAAAAATTTGACAAATTTACTATAATATTGCCGAAATGAAATATTCATTAGATGAGAGATTGCAGATTGTTGTTTTGTTCTACAAATGTCAAGAAAAAAATTAATATTTCATTTCGGCAATATAATAGTAAATTTGTCAAATTTTTTGACTTTGAAGGATTTCAAGGTGATTTTATCTTTATTACCTAGTGTATGTTTCAAACAGTTTGAAGTTAAATTATACTGGATAAAACATTAAAATTTAATAAAAATAGCTGTCACAATATTAAATATTTTAATCAGAACGGACATAAAAAAAATCACTCGTTCCGAAAATCGTATAAAAGAAGCTATGTTCCATTTAAAAAACACCTTATCCATAGCGTAACTCTTTTGTTTCTGGTTCAAATAAATTTTTGGTTTCATTTTTGAATTCTGCAGGAAAAAGTACATCGATTGACTATTTTAGATTTTTCTTTAAATACAAGGAAGCTCAAAAATGAGCCCCTGTTCAGTCCTCGTTGGAAGACCCTGTACATATGTCTTTTTGAATTTCCCGAAAATTATACTCTATAAATGCATCGGTCGATAAATAAATTGAAAAAATAAGAAATATAAAAACTATTGCATAATACTTATGCATCACCAGAAAAACCTTTAAATATTTTGCCGTAGATAAGATAAATTTCTTCAGTTAAGAAATATCCTATATTTGTATACCTACCAAAAAGAATGCTAAGAAGAAATTATCTAAATTACCACATAAATAATTAGATTTAATTTAGGTAAGTACTTACCCAAAAATGAAAAGATAAAATTCTCGTTGGTTTAAATAAGAGCTCACTGTAAATGATTTAATTGTTTTCAAAAATCGAAATATGCAGTTAAAACCACAATATTATTTCTAAAAGGAAAACACAAATTCACATGCACTTTCATAAAACACGCATGCGCTCTGAAATGTTTTCAAATAAAAACATGGCGACTAGTTGGATTTCATGGACTGCCTTGATAAACACTACATGGTTACAGTGTTAGTTTATTTTTAGGACCTCCTGTATGTTCTAAACTTAGTTCACTAACATAAAAAAATTAACTCTAGCGCATTTGCAGTGACAGTTTACGTTTAAATAACGATTTTATATCTTTTTAGCTTTACGTGGATTAGGACTTTTACATTTTTGAGCCACCTAGATTGTCGATTAAATTTTTGAGGGGCAATGCTATTTTTTCATGATGCAAAACTTTTTATAAAGAGACACTTTTTTTCGTAAAATCAATAATACAAATCTTTCCACGTGGTAATAACTTTTGAAAACACGCTGTATATATTGTTGTTAATAAAAAACCATATTGTTACCAGTATTACAGCAGCTTGTAAAGTTTCAAATCGATACGACAATAGAAGTAGCTGTGTTGTAAGATTTAAAATAGAATTTTCGAAATAAAAGTAATTTTCTTAGTTATTTGTGCCAAAATGTGATGTTTTTTGCTACGAAAAAACATATAAATTATAAGTTTATAGATGTTAAACACATAAAACTGTTGAAATTTGAAGATATCCATAAAAAACCTAACCTAAAGCTAATTTTTTTTTTCCATATGAAACCGCCGAAAACTGATTTCAGATTCGTGCTCTACGTTCAAAATTAGACGCTATACAAAGTTTGATAAAAAAATTCGGTGTTTTCATTACTCCAAATAATTTCCAGAAAGTATATCAACCTGCCCTGCTCTCCTCTACTTGCAATCAATCACTTGTGCAAGCAAAACTGGCATAATGTAAACGTGCCGGGTACAAACACAGTAAAAACAGGTTTGATAAATAATGGCGGCTAATAGTGAATTAAATTGAAATTTTCGTAAAAAAAGCAATTTTTTTGCCTAAATGTGATGTTTTCGCTACAAAAAAACAAATAAACTATAAATTTGCAAATGCAAAATTTCATCAACAAATTCGTTGTTTCCATTATTCCGAATGGTTTCATGACACTATCCGGACACATTTAATTTTGAAATTTTCACACATTTTTTTATTAATATTGATATTACTTACGTTTATAAATCACCTTTAACGCGGAAAACACAATATTTTTACTCAGAAATTACTTTATTAGTAAAAAAACATGATTTTTATAAACTATTTTATGTTTTTGACGTTTTTGGAACATATTTGAGGTTATGGTATAAATCAATTTTGGAAGACATTTTGGAGTATGGCAACACAGTGTTGCTACATTTATTACTGGTTTTTTGGTGTTTTTATTCTTTTGTATCAAATTTTGACATTTAAGCAAATATATTTATTTGTCCTCAAAAAAGTAAGTCACAGGCAGCAATAATACATTTTATCGAAAATATTAGATCTGTCACCTAATTCAAATTTTTTATGCGAACGGTGGATCGGAGGGCACCCTAAGGTCGGAACAGGGTTAGCACCTGGTTAGGGGCCCTGACAAGTCTCTTTCCTCGCAGGCGAAAAGGAATCGGTGCGCCAGGGTGTTGGTTGGGGTCCTCTTCGGCTGTGTTGTAGAAGCGGTAAAAAGTTCGCCAAGATTAATTTAATTTGGGATTCATTTTTGGTGACACTTCTATTATTTTGAAACCCAATACAATTATTTGATGATTGATATTATTTCCAAGTAATTCTTAATTAATATTTAGGTAAGCGTTCAGATATTATTTCGTAATTCAATTTAGGTGACAGATCTACTATTATGGGAAAAAATAGTATTTATTAGGTCACTGAAAATGCATTTATTAGGTAATTGATAAAATCATACCCATTTTTTTATCTTTGTTGAGTTATCAAGCACAAAATATCTATAGGAAAATCTGTCAACTTTGGCAACACTGCATATAACTGACATTTTATTATGCAATTTTTCAATTTTCAATAATTTTTTTAAAGAAAAATACCGAATAGCGTATACACTAGTTTATGGTTAAAGGGTGTCCATCGTGTCCATACTACTTACCTTAAAAATGTATGTTTAGAAGTTTATTTTCTTCTATTTTTGTGTGAGTTTTCTATTCGCGTTGCCTATTTTCCCATTTTAACATATAAAAATATGTTCTTAATAACTTCGCTTTTCAAAAAATACAAAACACTTTGTTGACATTAAAATCTAACGTTTATCGTTCGACTTTTCCCTGCCGCTTCCAAATCTAAAAGCCGATGTTAAGCGATTGCTGTTTCAAGTAGGCCTGGGCCGGCTTTGATTAAATCTTGGGTAACTTGACTAAAATTTAACAAGGCATTAAAATTTAACACGTTGTTAGTTAATCACGAATTAAATGTCCTTTCTGCAACCCGCCGATAGTATTTTATATATAGCTGACGATTTTACGGGGAGAGGAACCTCCACATTTTTATATAGGGTGGGAATTAAAAAAAAATATAGGTATATTTATTTCTACTATAAATGTGTTTGATTTTTCCATTTAACTAATTAAAATTTTTTAAAAATCACTTCCAGAGATTTTTCCGATCTTCAGGTTTTGTGATCTCTAGATCACGAAAAACATGGTTTCCCATTTCCGCCGGTTTATTCGTGGGTGTGCCAGTAGTGTGAAAATGGGAATTCTCACTCTCTCAAACTCCTGGCCTTCACCTTGAGTTTGTGTAATGACCTTAAAATGTTCGATGTACAAGTGGTCGACTTTGAACGGTTATTGTTGACCTTGAGCGAGTTTATAACTTTGACCTTGATCTGTTGATGATGTGACCTTGATCGGGGGATTCTATGACTTTGAAAGTAACGAGTCATCTTGACCTTGGGTAATATTTTTGACCTCACATTAATCTGGTGATGTAATGGCTGTGAATGGTGTTCACATGACTTTGAAAGTTTGCATGACCTTGCAAGGTTGAACTTGAAGTTTAGTCCTGCTCATTTGTGCTTCTCCCTACTAGTTTACTCTGACATCATTTGACCTTGAAAAGATGTAATATAAATTCCACTCACAGCCGAAACAATATCAGAATTAAACAATCAGTTACATCAACATAGAAATTTCGTGTTCGTGTGGTGCTCTGGAAGTGTATTTCTAAGGTATTTAAAAAAATATATTACATATTTTAAAGATGGCTATTTCAAAAGAGGTTTTATATAAAATTAATGATTTGCTTGGTAAGGAAGATGTATTTTTGGAACGTAAAAGAATTACTTAGGTAACGGTGGGAAAAAATTATATAATTCAAGCAATGGTTTCAATGGTTACACGTTTTGGAAAAATTATTCTCGTAACTTTGTATGATAATACTCATGATGTTACATTTCAAGTATTTTTGCCCAAACGTATTGCTGAGACCATGGCAGATGATATTGTGGATATTATTGGTAATTCTGGTGGTTAATACACTCTAATTTATTTGGGTCAAGGCACTAATTTTTATGCTGGAAACAATACTAGAACATTATTACATTTCCGTTTTTTGGAATAACATTTTTGTTTTTAAAGTTACTTTTTAATATACATACAACATAATATGTAAATAGCAGAATATGTTTAAAAAATGTAATACTCTTTTAAAATAAATAATCACCTCAGATCACCTACACGTTCCTTTATTTCATTAATCGACGTCTGATTATTCATTTGCCAATGAAAATAGAAATTTATATCTGAACTGGTTGTTGCGCGCATTAAGGAGAATGGCACAAGATATATTACATTTTTCAACACATGCTGCATCAGATCCCGACTCGACAGAAAGTCAGTACAGAAGATATATGAAGGAGTTTGTCAATTTCACGACAAGAGCGCATCTGTGTGAAGAATACTTGTATGGTTTCATTAGTCTAGAAATTTTTTGTGCTGAAATGGTTGGTGGACCTGAAAGCATTCCTTGTTGAGGTACCAAATTTACCAAAGGAGTTAATAATGAAATATCAATGGGTTTCGAAAGCCGACTCAGACGATGTTAATGCTGGTGATGTTATGATATGTGATACACAAAAATAGGAAGACCGTAACATTTTATAACAAAGCACATGCATATGCACAGCAAATTAATATGTATTTCTAAATAAATATTTTTAATTTTTGTGTTCGTATTATTATCTATGGTATAAGATATAAAAATAAAAACCCATTAAGGCTTAAGTAAAAGTTTTATTTTTTGAGCGTATATAAAACTTGGAACGAAGTTCAAAATGGTATAATTTGCGTTTTCTCATACATGTAGTCCAAAACCATTACTCTTCATCGTCGTTAGCATAACATATTTCCTCCAAATCTTACTCGTTAGCGGAATCAAGCGGTGTAAAAAGAAGCAGATTTTTGATTAAATTAATTTACTGTGTTCTTGCATTTTTTATAGTAGAGCCAGATGGCGCATGTAATGAGCTTAACGACTCAAATAAAAGCTGATAATATAATATTGTCTGAAAAACTTCCATTTTTTCTTTAATTTCGCTATCGTTTTTGAATATTAATGGCAACAGATTTTTATTAAATACGGAAGCAATTGTCACACCAAACCTATGAATTTCTTTTTAACAAATTTTTGCGCAGCGGCATCATTTTTATTTGTTGGTTCTTTCAAATTAATTAAAGATTTTCCTTCAAGGTCAAAATTTCCATCAGGTGTAAGTTTAAAGCCTATTCCTGGTGGCCCACGTATTAACCGTTTGTTTTCAAACATTTTTTGACGCCCAAATTTATCAATAGTGTTAACACGGCTCATTTTTAAATTGAACTAAGTTGCTTTTGCATAAACCACCTGTTTTATACAAAATTTTAAGCAGTGCTGTGGAACTTGATACACAAGAATCATTTAACACATTATCTTGTGAAATTCGCTTGTTAATTTCGCTCAACCTCTCTTTTCGACAAATTTGGCGTTTTAGTTCCTCCTTTCATTTTCGTCTTTTTCTGCGTTTGTGACAACTTTTTCCTTTCCCCTAAACTAATGCACAGTGCTGAAATAATCAGTAGTATTGAAACACGTAACCTTGAGATATGTAACCTTCAAAATTTGTCCACTTCCCTTAACCGTTTGACCTTCAATTTACTCTCCCTTCCCATTACCTTTTCCTATAGAGTGTATAAAGGATGTGTCCTAGTGTTGGAATCATTAGATTACAAGCCTTAACAGTTTCGGTATTTACAATATTATTTTAAACTCTTCAGTTACAAGGCAGTCTGGTGCAGATGTCCAATCGCATATGTTCGTCCATTTTCTAGTAATGGACGATATATGTGTAATAAGTGCGATAATTATAAAGTAATAACAAACAAGAGCATGGGTTTCTGTTATTTGTGTGAAAAAATGTCAATGAATAGCAATGGGATAGCCCGAGGTCGCCATCACCAGACCAACCACCTGTAAGAAGAAGAAGAGTGTCATCTAACGATTCACATTAACAGTCACAGTTAGTCAGACGTTCAAGAAGTCCGTCTCCACTCCCATCATTATCACCAGCACCGCATGTCGAACGTTTAGGAAATATAAGAAGTCCGTCTCCGATATTTAGTCAAGAGGGATAAGCTATACCCTTATCACCATCGCTGTACGCCGGATATTTAAGAAATACAAGAAGCCCGTCCCCGGTATTTAATCAAGACGGTCCGCGCCAAAACGTTATGCACTTGACTTTAAATTCGCCAGCATTATCGGGTGGTTCGTCTAGCCGCACACCATCACTTCTTGATGCACCACTTGATTCTTCCGATAAAGAATATCTAAGGGAAATTAGCGACGTCAGCGGTGATGAAGGTCGTGGGCTCCGGGCCATATGTATACTAAAAAATGGATTAAGACAATTTGGATATGATCTAAGTTTTATGTAGACACTAAATAAAACATTTACAGCCTGATTCTCCAACGCTAGTCCGGTCTAATTTGACAACCAAAAGTTTTAAACTGACAAGTGTAAGAATAAGACAACTAAGTTTTATACTGTGAATTTATTTCTGAGCTTTTTCGCAAATTTATAAAGGCAAGGGCAATGATAGTACGTACTTTCGATAATAATAGAACTAAATTCATTACAGCAACTCGTTCCAAGATGAAAATAATTTGAAAACCCAGCAAATCACTGAAATGTTAGAATAATTCATAAGTTTTTAATGGCGACTTGTAAAGAATGACAGCACAAAAACCCGTCAAAACATATCTGATCAACTATAAGATCTTAGTTTAAACCAGTACTAAAACTTGAACCTTCTTAGTGAATCTGAACGTTAAATTTTTATATGCATTTATTTTTTATGACATATCTTATAAAATAAAACAAATATAAATATATTATTTAAACAATATCTGACTTGTCTATCCAAGAATTAAACTGATTTGAAATACCTAACCATTTTACATATAATTGTGCTTTATTATTCTTTTTGCGTTGACGAAGAACCTTTTCTGCCAAATAAACACCTGGACTTTGCGTCTTTTGTAATTCCGCTTCATAAAAACACCCCCTAAATTTGTTGACCATCCATAGATTCTAACAGATAGGTAGGTGGATTTGTAAAATAAACTTTTACTATTTTAAACAGTTCTATCCACCATGATGGGATGTAGCGTTTATCAAATATGCACTTATATTTGCTTATACGCACCACGTCACCCAAACAAAAATTAAACTTTCTTGGTATGACTTTAATATTCGCGTATGGTTCAACATATATTGGTTTCTTTCCAGTGGTGCGATGTTTGGTGTTATTATAAATTTTCGTTACTGATGGTAGTAGTTGTAATCATTTGTAGGTCCCTCTGGCCGAAAACTGTTTATATAAAAGATTTTTAAGTGTTCTTATAACTCGCTCAACAATAGCCGCCTTTTTGGTGCTATATGTGAAATAATGATTAGTGTTGTGTTCTTTCATAAGACTTTGAAAATTATAGAATTTTATAGAATTTATTATAGAATTCCTTTCCTTGGTCACTTTGCAAATTTATTGGTGTGTAAGCTGCTTCTTTAATAATGTCATCCATCGCATTACTAACTTCTACTCCTGTGTTGTTTCTAATTGGTCTAGTGTACACGTATTTTCAATAACAATTTATGCATACAAGAATATAACGAAATCCACTGTTTTCATTAGCTTTACGCAATATTTCTGCCTAATCCAATTGCCACAAATCTCTGTATCCCTTAATTATGGTACGTCTTCTAGGAAATTTTTTTCTTGCATTCTTCTGAAGTTCTTTAACGATTTTGAGCTTTTCATTGCTAGGCTCCATGTCTCAGCGAACAATTATCAAAAGATACGACTGTATTTGTAGTTGGACTTTTTATTCTTATCATGTATTTTATCATAGGTGTTAAATTTTGTAAATAGGCAACTAAAGTTTCCCAGGAGATAAAAAAAGATTTAGATCAATATGTCAAGATTGTCAGTAAAAATTAAGATTTCGCTGTTCTAGTTTTCAATAAAATGGAAGTTCTATCAAAGAAAAAGGTTTTTACAGTCCATCTACGCCAGAACATGGTCCTTCTCCTCGCATAGTACAAGAAAACCAGCGAAGGGACAAGCACAAGAGAAAAAATCGGTGAGATCTTCAAGTGATTAGCGCTACAAGGGCAAAAAGTTTCATACGAGGTGAGCCGGTTCCAATTTTTCACTATCCTGTTTTGCAAGGGATTCAGAATTAAATTTATTTCGTGTCTAGATCAAGTTACTAAGTGTTTTGCGCGAAATTTTAGAATTTTTCTTCTTACGATTCACTAGATATCAGGCGAAAAGATGACCGATTCAAAGCTTTTTACTAGAAAACGAGGAGGTTCAAAATCTAGCCTCACAAATTTCGTTAAATTTGTTGAAAACCTTAAAAACAATGACATTTTAAGTGATTTTGACACCATTTAATTGCAAGATAGGCTAAGCCGGATTGAGGAGGTCAGCATAGAATTTAACGAAATTCAAAACGAGATTGAAGCGATTGTCGACGACGATGTTATGGATGATCAATATAAAGAGCGAGCAAATTTTGAAGACTCTATAGTATTGTAGCTATTGCAAAAAGTCTATTACAACAGGAAAAAACGAAAATCAAAATAATCAACAAACTTAAAACCTCAAAAGTAGATCACAAAATTCTTAGTGACTGGGAAAAGCACTCAGTGGGTGTCGCAATGCCAAGGTTAACAGATTTCACTAATTTTTTGAAAGAACGTTCTAATTTTTTAGAAACTATCGAATACAAAGGGAATGATAAGCAGGGTGAATTCAGTAAGCAAAATAAAACAAATGTTCGGGATAAAAGGAATTTTAAAACCCTTCTATGATCAAAGTTTTCTTGTTATTATTGCAATAAAGATCATTCAATTTATTATTGTGATACATTTTTTAATTTGTCCTTAAATAAAAAGTTTGATTTTGTAAAAAGTAAAATATTGTGTCAGAACTGTCTTCGAGATAATCACATAACAAAAAAATGTAAGTTGAGTCCATGTAAATGGTGTAAATCATGGCGTAATACACTTTTGCATCCAGAAACACAAGATGAGCCTATAACAAGCAAGTCTGAAAGCAACGATACATTTGAAACCGAGCAAAACACTAGCGCGTTAGGTGGTAGTATCCATAGTAATAATTATCCCAATTGCATATTGCTATCAACAGCTCAAATTAAACTATGGATACACAAGGTAAGGCTCATTATGTGCGAGCACTTCTAGGCTGCGGCTCACAGTCGTCTTTCATAACATTGGACATATGTGAGAAAATGGGTCTAAATAAACATAAAACCAATTTATTAGTATGTGGCATAGCCATTCAGAATCAAAAATTAAACATCAATGTAAGGTTCAAATTCATTCATTACATAGCGATTTTAAAAGGCAAATAACATGTTTTGTTCTTCCAGAAATTACGAATATTTCTGCTTGTTATAATGTAACTTACAGTTCTTTAAACATTCCCGAAAATCTGAAGCAGCAGATCCTAAGATTCTTATTTCGGGCTCCATTGACATGCTTATGGGCGCAGCCGTATTTTGGACTATACTAGGTTCTAACAAGATTTCGTGTGGTAAAAACTTACCGATTCTCCAAGAAACTGAACTAGGTTGGATAGTATCTGAAACAATAGGAGAATCTCGAGCAAAAGATAATCAAAATTTAACGAGATATAATCTAACCACACATCAAGAGCCGCATAGGGTCATTTAAAAATTTTGGGAAATAGAAGAAACAAGCGCATTGAAACCTTTATCCAGAGATGAAATTCAATTCAAAAAAATATTTTCTGATACTACGCGCAAGGATTCCGATGGTGTTTTATCGCAACTATGCCATTAAAACAACCCGCAGAATCGCTTTGGTTATCACGCACGCAAGCTAAAAACAGATTTTTTTCAATCGAGCGTAAATTAAATAAATGCAAGGTTTTATGTGATCGCTACGTAGAATTCATGCGAGATTACGAGACTCTAAACCACATGTCTGTTAATAACGAGGATAGGGATAAAACAAGCGTTGAATATTATTTCTCCATCATGTTGTCCTGCGAGAAGACAGTTTAACGACAAAATTGCGCGTTGTATTTGATGCATCAGCGTCATCGAGTAATAGTTTGTCGTTAAATAATATTCAAATCGTGGACCCTGTTTTGCAAGATGATTTGTTTTCAATATTACGATTTAGAAAACATGTTTATGTCATATCCGCAGATATTGCTAAAATGTACCGCCAGATATTGATAGAGCCAGAACAACGAAATTTGCAAAAAATTCTTTGGCGACATCCTGATTCTACCGATGAGATAAAATCATATACCTTAAATACGGTAACTTACGACCAAGCAAGTTCAAGTTTTCTCTCAGTACGTTGTTTATTTGAGTTGGTGAATGCATGTGAAGAATATTCTTCAGAAATTGCTAACATTATACGTCACGATTTTTATGTCGATGATCTATTAACTGGTGTCAACTCTGTTGAACATGCGCAATATAGTTGTCGTGAAATTTCAAAGGTGTTAAAAGCAGATTGCTTTGAGCTCAGAAAATGGCATTTTAACAACCCAGAGGTGCTTAAAAGTTTCCGATATTTCATGCGGAATCCTAGAATTCTCGTCCGACGAAAGTATTGAAACATTCGGTTTGATTTGGTCTTCGCATAATGATTCATTTGTTTACAATATTGGCCAGCAATTAATCAATTTCAAGCAAAAATGCACCAAAAGAACAATTCTATTAGCCATAGCTAAATTATTTGATCCGTTGGGTCTACTTTGTCCGTACATTACATTTGAAAATTTTTATGCAACGACTTTGGTGTGAAAACTATCGTGGGATGATTTGTTACCAAATCAACTAATAACCCAATTTAATGGATTCCGCGAGGGTCTAATAAATTTAAATGATTTAAAAATACCGCGTCAAGTTTTGTGTAAAAATCCAGTAAGCACTGATTTGCACGGATTCTCAGATGCGTCCGAGCAGGCATACGGGACTTGCATTTATTTACGCAACACCGATTGTGATGAAAATGTTTAGGTGAATCCTTTATGTGCAAAATCAAAGGTAGTGCCTATCAAATTTTAACCATGCCAAAGCTAGCACTATGCGCTGCATTACTGTTAGCCCGGTTATTAGACAAAGTAGTTAAATCCATGAATATAAATTTTAATAATTGTGTATTTTGGTCTGGCTCTACAAATACTTTGGCATGGATTAAAACAACTCCTAACCTTTGAATTTTTTTTGTCGGAAATAGGGTCGTAGAGATACAATCTCTTACCCAAGAATAAGAATGGCAATACGTACCGTCTTTAGATAATCCAGCAGATTATTTGTCTAGAGTCTAGAGGGTTATAGCCAAACCAAATTTTATATAAAGGCAACTGGTGGCATGGACCCTCTTGGCTCAAACAAGATGCCTCCGAGTGGTCTTCTATATAAACTAAAATAAAACAGTTACCCGAACTAAAACCACAAAACATTTCATCGTTTCCAGTAGTTACTTTAAACGAGTGTCCTTTCGAGCGTTTTTCAAAGTTATCGCCCATGCAGAGGACTGCTGCATATATCATAAGATTTAAAAACAATTGTTTTAAATCTGACCTTCCACGAGAGAAGGATCCCCTGACTGTACCAGAATTACAATATGCCTTAAAATGTCTTATTAAGGCTTCTCAAAAGCAATCTTTTTTGGATGAATTTTTAAAGCTGTCAAGTAAGCAGGTCTTAAACTCAAAAAATAAATTAGCGTCTTTTGCGCCATTCCTAGATTCAGAAAACATAATTCGAGTACGAGGTCGTTTAAACATTCAGATTTTTCAATTAATAAAAAATATCCAATGATCTTCGATTCTAAGCATCACTTTACAAAATTGCTTTTCGAACACGAGCATTGTTAATGCAACTCTTACTTTTGAATTCAAAGTATTTCATTTTCGCGCTAAAAGCATACAGAATCTTTTCTACTGGCACCGGGGAGTACGCGTAGTACTGTCGCGCACGAAACCAGACAAGAGAGAGAAGAACAGGAGATCGATAGAAGTAGAATAGAATCGCCATGCGTGTTCTGGTGAGGCAGTTTTGAGGCTGTTTTGTGCTAATCGTTCCATTTTCTATCGAGAAATTCAACCCCCCTAACCAAGGTATGTGCCATTTCATATGTTTCGATTTTGTATGTTGTCGTTTTTCTTAGTTTTCTAAAATCCTTAAATGTCGGTGCATTTCGTTCAAATACAGTCCACTAATTCTTCCTAACTTGCATTGACATTTTTTGGTTCCTACGAGCCTGGATACATTCCAGCTAATTTCAATTAATTCCTAAAATTAAATTAATCGTTTTCCTTTCATACACATTTGGGTTGAATATTCAAGTAATTAAATTATAAATTCCATTGATTTTTTGCGACTCAATCTGCCGGACCAAACAAAAAAAATTCTAGTTTGGCAGCACGTATTTCGATCGCGTTTTTGTCGTCGATAGATGTTTATTTACATTATTTACTTTAAATCTTTGACAGATAGGTGTTTATATTGTTTATAGACTAAAACAGTTAATTTTCACAGTTTTTAACTTTGTGTTTAATAAAACTTAATTATTTCCGGTTTACCGTTATCGATATTACACAAAATATCGTACATTTTTCGAAATTTATCAATTTTCTAGTTCTCGCGAGTGGTTTAAACAAAAGTGTTAGTTGTAAACAAGCCGATTTATTTTTTAAAAGTGAATTATATCGAGATTTTCGTAATTTAACTGAGTAATTCGTTTTATACCCATTATGTCCAAGGTAAAAAGGCTTGAAGAAAGAAGGAAAATTCCAATAAACAGAATTTCAGAAATTTATACAATTGCAATTCAAGCGAAAACAAATCAGGCTTCCCATTCTCAACTTAAAACTAGGTATGATGATTTAGATAATATTTATAGTGATTTCGAATCTGTTCACAATAAAGTTATTGGTGAATTGGATGACGATAGTGGCTTTCAAGCGCAAGATGCGGTTCGTAAAGAAGTTGATAATTTTTATTACACAACCAAAGCCATTTACTATGATCTTTTTAACAATAGTTCAAATACCAATCTGGTATTAAATCCAAATAGTAATAGTCAAAAAGACAATGTCAAACTTCCTAAAATTAGCATACCTACATTTGATGGTAACTATAGATTATGGCAAACCTTTATTGATTTATTTAAAAGCTTTATTCATGACAATTCTTCACTTAGTGATATAGAAAAATTCCAGTATTTACTTTCATTTGTTGATAAAGAACCGCTCATTTTGTTAAAATCAATTCCTATTACTTCTGTAAATTATAAAATTGCCTTTGATACACTGGTTAAACGATATCAAAATAAGCGGTTATTAGCCACTAATGCTTTGAATTCTATGCACATCGCAACAATAAAACAAGGCTTTGCAAAAGAACTTAGACTAGTTTTAGATACATTTTCAGAAAATATTTCTATTTTAAGAGAGTTAAATTTTCCAGTTAACGAATGGAATTTTCTTTTATTCAACCAGCTGTTACAAAAAATAGATTCAAAAACTCGTACTGATTTTGAGATTTCGGTTAGCAATCAAGAAATTCCCACTTATGAAGAACTTTATTCTTTTTTCGAAAACCAGCGCAAGGCTTTGGAGTCGTTGCAGCTATTGAAATCTAATAAACCTGCTAAACCCCCTGTTTCTTTTTCTCGTGGTGGGACAAACCCACCTAACAGTCATAAATACACATCCCCTTCCTCATTTGTTAATACGGTTTCTAGTTTTAACATAAAATGCCAACTATGTAGTGCAAACCATGTTCTGTCGAAGTGTCCAGTTTTCCAAAATAAAAATCCTTCTGAACGATATTCCTATGTTAAACAAAAAAATTTGTGCATAAACTGCCTTTGCCGTGACCCAACCAAAAAATGGCAATGCAAGTTAACAAGAATTAGTGGACTGTATTTGAACGAAATGCACCGACATTTAAGGATTTTAGAAAACTAGGAAAAACGACAACATACAAAATCGAAATATATGAAATGGCACATACCTTGGTTTACAATAAGGGCATTAAGTGAGACAGCTGGGTTGACATGGGCTCCGGAAAGATGTCCAAATGTTTGTATAACCGCCGCTACTGCTAATCCTGCGGTAAAGCTCGTATGCATCGACGAAATACTGTCCGCTCCCTGCATGCCCATACAAGCTCCCATACATGACAAGAATATCAGGAATGTTGTTCCCAAATATTCTGCCACCGCTATGGTTAGGTGATCCCAAAATTTTGGTCGTTTTGTTCTTGTTTCACTGACAATTTCATCTTGGTATAAGATATTAGTCCCGTACATGGGAGACTTACCCTCTCACAGAATATCTCAATTAAAGGCATTCTCACATGTCGCAATCGATTATTGTGGGCCATTTTTCATAACGATGGGAAAGCATAGAGGTGCTAAAGTTTCCAAAGCATACATTTGTGTCTTCGTTTGTACTGCAACGAAGGCAATTCACTTGGAATTGGCTTCAGATTTATCATCGGAGACGTTTCTTGCTTGTTTCAAAAGGTTTGTGGCGAGACGAGGTAGAGTTTCTGACGTTTATACCGACTGTGGCACTAATTTCGTTGGAGCAAGCAGGTTACTCTCGGAGTACGCTCAAAATGCGTGCTAGAATCTATGTATAAACTGGCATTTCTCACCACCGGCACCACCTCATTTCAATGGCTTAAGTGAGGCTGGAGTTAAGTCTGTGAAGACGCACCTATTACGTGTAGTTGGCGAGCAAAGGTTAACTTATGAGGAATTTCATACGTTCTTGTGTCAGATCGAGTCAATTCTTAATTCCAGACCTTTATATTCTCAGAGTCTTGATCCCAATGACTTTCTTCCCCTTACTCCCGGCCACTTTCTTACGTTAGAACCCTTGAACTCTCTTCCAGAACCTGAATTATCACATTTAAAGTTAAACTCCTTAACCAGATGGCAGTTGTTGCAGAGGCTTCAGAGTGATTTCTGGAAAAGGTGGCATTTAGAGTACCTCAACACCCTACAACAGCGTTCTAAGTGGACCGCACCTTCCACAAAAATTCAAGAAAATACGCTTGTCGTTCTAAAAAATGAACTGAAACCACCAATGCAGTGGTCATTAGGCAGAGTTATCAAACTACATCCCGGTTCGGATGGGCATGTTCGTGTAGTCACTGTTAAAACGGCTACAGGTACGTTTCGTCGACCTGTGGTTAAATTGTGCCCTCTGCCAATTTCCTAAAATAATATATATTTTTTTAATTTTCGATTATTCATAATTAGTCACTTAAGTTTAAGAGAATCTATTTTTTTGTTTCTGTTTTTTTCCTCACTTGGATTACAGTCCTTTGTGATGGGTGTAAATTGTATGAAAAGTACATATTTTTTTGAATATTATAATGTTTCTATAGTTTCATTTGGTTTCCTTCTTCTTCTTCGCTTACGGTATAATTTAATATAGTGAAAACACACTGTGTTTTGGCGGCCGGAAAATGTTAATGCAACTCTTACTTTTGAATTCAAAGTATTTCATTTTCGCGCTAACCGCATACAGAATACTTTCTACTGGCACCGGGGAGTGCGCGTGGTACTGTCGCGCACGACACCAGACAAGAGAGAGAAGAACGGGAGATCGAGAGAAGTAGAATAGAATCGCCACGCGTGTTCTGGTGAGGCAGTTTTGAGGCTGCTTTGTGCTAATCGTTCCATTTTCTACCGAGAAATTCAACCCCCTTAACCAAGGTATGTGCCATTTCATATGTTTCGATTTTGTATGTTGTCGTTTTTCTTAGTTTTCTAAAATCCTTAAATGTCGGTGCATTTCGTTCAAATACAGTCCACTAATTCTTCCTAACTTGCATTGACACGCATCAACGTTTGCTTCATGCGGGACCACAATTACTACTATCTTCTATACGCGACGAATATTGGGTCATTGCTGGAAGAAATCTGGCATGAAAAACTGTAAGAACATGTTTGCGATGTTTCAGATTTAATCCAGAAACCATTAAGCCAATAATGGGAAATTTATCACGAGATCGAATTCCTCCATCCAGCCCTTTTCATGCGACTGGAGTCGATTACGCAGGCCTATTTTTGATAAGAAAAGGGCGTTGATGTAAGATGGAAAAGTGTTATGTCGGTCTTTTCGGCTGCTTTTCCACCAAACCTCTTCATTTGGAACTTATTTCAAATCTCTCAACAAATTCTTTCATGCAAGCTTTAAGACGATTCGTTTCTGGACGCGGAAAGCCTACAAAACTAGTGTCTGACAATGGTACTACGTTCGTAGGGGCTTATGGAGAACTAGGAGAGTTTTTAAAGTCAAATAAAGACGAGTTAATCACTGCAAGTTCATTTCATGAAATAAATTGGTCTTTCATAACACCGTATTCTCCTCACTTCGGCGGCCTGTGGGACACAGGTGTAAAAAGTGTTAAACACCATTTAAAGCGCATTCTATCAAATGTTCCATTAACGTTCGAAGAATTTTTACCACGTTATGTCAGATCGAGGCAATTTTGAATTTTCGTCACATTTGTCCCCTATCATCTGATCCAAATGATTTCCTTTCACCTACTCTGGCTCATTTTCTTATTGGAAGATCCCTCGTAGCAGCGCCAGACGAAAACTTTGAAGAAGCAAAAGTCAATCGTCTTAGCAGATTTCAGCTTGTTCAAAAACTCTGTCAACACTTTTGGCGACGCAGGGAAAAGGCTTTTATTTCAGAAATGCAACAAAGACAGAAGTGGAAGTCAAACCAAGGCCATTTGTCAGAAGGCACTTTGGTGTTAATAAATGGCACACAAAGTTTACCTATGGAATGGAAACTTGGAAGAATTGTGAAGCTCCACCAAGGATCTGATGAAATAGGTCGTGTTGCCTCTATACAAACAGCAAATGGCATCAAAAGAAGCTTTTTGAAGATTTGTCCCCTTCCCATTGATTATTGAAAGAGCAAGCCGAGGGCATATTCCAGCCGTAAAATCAACCATAGTTGGACTTTTTATTCTTTTCCTGTATTTTATCATAGGTGTTAAATTTTGTAAATAGGTAACTAAAGTTTCCTAGGAGATAAAAAAAGATTTAGATCAATATGTCAAGATTGTCAGTAAAAATTAAGATTTCACTGTTCTAGTTTTCAATAAAATAAAAGTTCTATCCAAGAAAAAGGTTTTTACAGTCCACCTACGCCAGAACACCTAGCATTTAAGTCACTATCTTTGTCAATGACCAAAAACCATATTTGATGTCCCAGCATTTAGAACACTTTTCTTGAAATTTCTGAAATGAACCATCTGGTGAAACATGATCAGAATATATGTGACGTAAATTCATTTCATCCTATTTAAACATAATAATCAAATTAGCGTTATCACGTACTAGTTGCTTTGGAACTCTAGAATACGTTTGCGCTAAATAAAAAGAATCGGAGTTTTAATGATGTCCCATGCTAAAATATGAACGTATCACATCCTGCTTTTCACACATAACATCATCAGAAATAAAAACTGAATTTGGTTTGGCATCTGAAGGTTCTACAATATTTGATGTAAGGCTAAACGCATAGTAGCATTTAACAGTGACAAAATGATCCTTAAATATTCATATTTTGGTTGATACAAGGAATATTTGTAAACATTTTCAAAATGTAGTCCTAAAGGATGAGTAAGCAGAGAAATCATAACATTTGTTTTACCACAATTTGATGGTCCTATTACTAGTCCACGAATTGACAATGGTAGTAAAGGACCATGTCGTCTTATAACATGACGCTCATGTCCGGATCCAACTTTTTCATCCAAGTTGTCGATATCAAGTTTCTCTTTAAGCTTAACAGTGCGCATTTTACATACAATAGGAGTTATTATTTTATAGTTGACTGTTGGTGTTACTTCTCAGTTAAATGCCACCCACCAAACGAAGTGGACGGTCCCGTATTTTGGAGAAGACTGGAAGCGGTTTCGATTATTAATAAGCTTCCTCTCGAGTTGCATATATCCGGCTACCAGTTTTGTGGGCCTGGTACAAAAGTTTTAAAACATGTAGCAAGGGGCGATCAAGGAATTAATCCTTTTGACCCAGCCTGCAAGAAACACGATTTGTGATATCTACATAACAAATATAACTTAAGTGTGCGACACCAAGCCGATAACGAACTTGAACAACGCGCTTGGGAAAGAGTTAAATCAAAAGAAGCAAGTTTAAGTGAAAAAGCTGCTGCTTGGTTAGTAACTAATATAATAAAAACGAAACAGCGATTTGGAATTGGTGTATCTCGTGTTTCAATTTAAAAAAATCAATCAGAGGAAAACCAACGAAAGCTAGATCGAAACCGAATAAACGTGTAAAAAGTTTCTTTTTGATCATCTATTAGAAGACCAATTCGTGCAGAATTATTAAAAGCTGGAGGTAAAAAATATATTGAAAAAAATGTTATGAAAGCTTCTAAAGTAGCCTTGGCCGCCGCACGAAAATCAGTGAAAAATGTTGGTGGAAAGCGAAAAATTCGTACGCCCAGAATAATACCAATACCAATACCTATACCAACAGGGGGTGGGTTGTTGCCTTTAATACCGATATTTGCAGGTTTGTCAGCATTAGGGTCTGTGGGGCAGCTGGGATAGTGCGACCGAAAAAACAATAAAAAAAAGCAAACGTACAGAAAACGGGGGGCACATTAAGTTTAAATTGGAAAGGAAATGACTTGTTCCTAAAACCATATAGATCGGCTTTAGGATTATTTATGAGCAACAACAAACAAAAAAACTAATTAATTTGCTACCCAAACGACCTCTATCCAATGCCGATCTGGAAAAGTATGCTCTGTTAATGAAAATTCCATATTTCAGAGGGGTATATATGAGAGATGCTCTGCCAGCACGCGGTCCGCGACAACACGAAGCCGCAATAATTAATTTGGATAGCATAAAGGGACACACTGGGTATCGTATAGAAAACTTGATTTAGATGCAACACACTACGATAGCTTCGATGATTTAACCCCACCTTTGGAATTAATACAATATTTAAAAACTGGTTCTGAGGCAGCATAGAATATTTATCATACATACGACCGCCAACAGAAATTTGGAACAGTGTGGTGTGGGTTTTTGTGCTTAAAGTTTCTCTCTACATATTAGAATAAATAGAAATTATAAAAGATTTAGATAAAAGATTATAGACAATTATAGAAATATGCACTTATCTCTTAAAGCATTCTCCCATCGTAGTGGATTATTAAAAATGACTTGGGAAGAGTTACAAAACATGCCTAAAGAAGTAATGATCGCTTGGCACCGAATGATATCGCAATTGTATGGGTAAAGTTACCAGAACACCTCAAAAACGACATTGATATACTGAAGTACCAGTATTCTACCAAACACTATATTAGCAATAATTTGGGTGAAGATGATGCCGATGGGCAGCAGTTAGACTCTTCTGTTGTTATTGTAAAATAAGTGATATAAATATTCGTGCTGAAAACAGTATAAACTCATTAAAAAGGGGTTAAAAGATTTTTAAGTTTTGATTGTTTAAATTGTGGTAAAAAGCCATAAGAATACCAGCAAGTATACACTATCTACAGTCATGTCGTACACATTGACACTAACAGGACCATCCAGCCTCCTAAGCTCGGACTTCTATCCACCTATTGAATTGAATCAATCACACCAATATGGATTGGTGCTTGTGGGATTATATACTTATAATTCTATTTTTAACATTACTGAAATTAACTATTCTTTCGCTTACAAGATAAATGATAAAACAGTTTCTACAATAACAATCCCACCAGGAGCATACGAAATTGGCGACACTGAAAAGACGATGGTTACTGATTTACAAAAATCTTCAAAAAATATATACGAAAATATTTCTTCCCTGACGGTTAATAACTACTATGCGTAGACCGCTTAATCGCCCCGGGGGGGGGGGGGCTCTATAAGGTCGGTAATATGATCATTCTCATGCCCTGAAAATTTCGTGTTTCTAGGCCTTGTATTAAGGAAGATATCACTACTTCGGACTGATGATGCAGAATAGACTGCCCTTCGTAACCGTGTCGCTAAGCACATACAAACACCTACACATAGAAACATTTTTCAATTTTTTATCGAAGCTAGACGCACATTCCCTCTATTAACCCAGAAAATTTAATCGCTCCCGCACTAACCGTTTTCGAGAAAAAAAATTGAGAATGTAAAAATACCGAATTCCACGACAACATAGCAGGGGGTGTAGAGACCGTCCCGAAACGGGCGGTCTCAATAATGCAACGAAGTGTGAAATAAAATCGAAATTAATTATTGATTTTACTAAAGAAAATAGCATTGGAGAAATGTTGGGATTTCGGAGGGTCATATTGAAAAGGGGCCAGAAGCAAGAATCACAATTTCTAGTTGATATTGTGAATGTGCGCATTGTGAGAATCGATTGTAATATGTCATCTGGAGCGTACCTAAACTCTCAATAATCTCATATATTATTTGAATTTGATATAGATGTTGAACCAGGATATAAATTATCAAAATAACCACAAAATATTATTTATATGCCGATATATCCTAGAGGTCGTCAGTTCATAGACATCATCACTCTACGCATCTTGGACGACAACGGTGACTTGATTGACTTTAGAGGAGAGAAAATCATCGTCAAGTTTGAATTGAAGAAAATAGCCTAATTATGGGTTTTCGTTTTAATCGTCATTTAAATATGCTTTCTTCGATGCATCAATCTGTAAAAGAACATAAAAATAAACCAATTACCCAAAGACACGTCATTCGTTCTCCGAACCTCCGATCGGAAACCCATCATCGCCAACAACATCTCTCTACAAGGGATTTACACTTTTTAAAATCCATTGCCTTAAAAATTAGAAAGCATAAACCATGATGACTGCCAGTGATAAAATCGAGATTTTTACTGAACCTATCCTGGATAACTCTGCCAGTTTGCAAGAACATACCTATAAACCGTATGACTCTCCAACCTTTAATAATTCAGATGAAATTCGTATCCCTGTTCAATTTCAAGATATAATTTTAGACATGTGACAGTTACATTTACATTGAAGGAAGTTTTACAACCCAAGATGTTACTAAAAAGTGCCAACTCTCCAATAACGCTCTCACTTGTCTATTTGATGAAATCAGATTCGAGATGGGTGGTGAATATGTGGCAGTTGTCCGAAAACCAGGTATTACTACAGCTTTAAAAGCAATGACTTCATTTGGTTTTTCAAATGTAAAGGCTCTCTTAACGTGTGGTTGAGGTCTAAACGAAGAAAAGCAAGATATCCTAGATCCCACAAGTAACACCTTATCAGGAAAATTACCACTAAAATATTTAATGGGATTTGCCGAGGATTATACCAAGGGTATTTTCAATGTTACAGCTGATTTTAATCATAGTCCGTACATTTCGAAATTCGTATATTGGTGACACAGATGCAGACATAAATATAAATTAGATCGAATGGAAAATACGACATATTATTCCTGATGATCGCCAAAAGTTAAAAATTATGTCTCGTATTAATAAAAGTGGAAATAACGCAAATATTCAAATGACTTATCGGAATTGGCACCTTTATGAACTACCTGCACTGCGAGAAACTTCCTCAGATGTGTGGGCTTTAAGAACTAGAACGAGCTTGGAAAAACCCCGTTATGTCATTATCGGATTCCAAAGTAACAGCAATTATGATTAGTGGGAAAAGGATTCCACCAAGTTTACTAACTAATTCTACGGTATTTCCATATGAAAAATGGAATTTGGATTTTTCTAAAAAGCTGTATGCTGCATCGTATTATAAAGATTGCGTAGACCGCCTAATCGCCCCAGAGGGGCTCTATAAGGTCGGTAATACCATCATTCTCATGCCCTGAAAATTTCGTGTTCCTAGAGCTGGTATTAAAGAAGATACCACCCTCCTTCGGACTGATGATGCAGAATAGACCGCCCTTTGTAACCGTATCGCTACATACATACAAACACCTACACATAGAAACATTTTTTCAAGGTCGTCCGCTCCCCAGACACGTATTTTCCCCAAGGTCGTCCGCTCCCCCGACGCGAAAATTTTCAAGGTCTTCGGCTCCCCAGACGGATATTTGCCAACACAAAGACGTTTCGGACACCCTGTATACATACATTCAAATAACCACATATAAATACAAATATAGACGACTTTCTGGAAATTCGACTTAATTAAGTTTATTTTGGTACCAATAAAAGGATTTGCTAGTACTAAGACTTTTCGAACACCCAGTATACACACGTACAAACACAAATACATATTAATACAAATATATTCGATTTGCTTGAAATCCGACTCAATTAATTTTATCTCAGTGCTAATAGGAGTATTTGCCCATACAAATACTTTTCGGAAACCCTGTAATGTATACATACACACTAACATCTAACATCACATAAATACAAATATAATCGATTTGCTTGAAATCTGGTTTAATTAAATTTATATTGGTACTAATAGGAGTATTTTTCTCAAACCAAGACTTTTTGGACAGCCTGTATACAAACATATAAATACGTCCACATAGAAATGCAAATATATATGATTTGCTTTAAATCCAACTCAATTAGGTTTATCTTTGTACAAATAGCAAAGGTATTTGCCCATATAAAGACTTTTCGGACACCCTGTATACATACGTACAAACACAACACGACACAGCAATTTAAATATTTTCGATTTTCTTGAAAACCGACTCAATTAAGTTTATTTTTGTACAAATAGCAAAGGTATTTGCCCATACAAAGACTTTTCGGACAACCTGTATACATACATACAAACACAACACGACACGTAGTAATTTAAAAAATTAAAAGAAATACCAAAAATTATTTACGTCAAATTGATAACTTTTATAAGAAAAGTCAGAAGTGACAACATTTTACAATTTTCTATTAAGGATTCATACCATTTTACTAATATTTTAATTCAAGCAACATTAAATTTTTATTTTATACAAACTTTTATATGATATCTACTGATAACAATAATTTTTTAATAAGGAACATATAACTCACCGCATTGGTAAAATATCAACATTATAAAAATATGTTTATCGTTCTTAATAATTTATAATTTTAGCCCTGACGAAGTAACCAAATAGTTACGAAATCTTGGTATATGTAAAAGAGTAGCTAATATACTATTTTATTGACCGATATCCCGTTATTTTGCAAGTTATGTATATATATATATATATATATATATATATATATATATATATATATATATATATATATATATATATATATATATATATATATATACAGTGACCGGCAAAAAGTTGGACACATATGGGAAAAATTTTTATTATTGGAATATTGAAAAAACTTTTTATGCCGATTGTCTCTGCAATAGATAGAGATAGGGATTCCCATTGTCAAATTCATTTTGACATTTGATACGTGATTACTCGTTTGCCGGCAAAATTGAAAAAAATATATATTGTCATGGAAAACTGGTATTAGGTGACAAGATATTGAAAAAAGTTATTAGAAAAAAGTGTTTAGATTTTAATTTTATACTCCTTGGTAAAGTCTGGAGCCAAAATTAAAAAAAAAATATTTTACATTTTTTGAAAAAAATGTACAATATTAGTTTCATATTCCCATGAATTTAATAAAAATGGGTTAAATGATCGAAAACCAAGGTAATAACCTATTATCTCAACATATTTGTTATTACTTAAAAGTTTTATTTGATAAAATTTAAAATTTAGCTTTTTTCCATGTACTTGGGTGTGGCCAGGCCCTGTATCTGGCAACCATTTTGGTAGACACGTTAAAATTTCTTCAAAATTAGAGCAAACGGTCTTTCGTAAGCATATTGTTCCAGAAGTAACTATAAATGGTAAATATGGTTGCCAGATACAGGGCATGGCCACACACAAGTACATGGAAAAAAGCTAAATTTTAAATTTTATCAAATAAAACTCTTAAGTAATAACAAAAATGTTGAGATAATAGGTTATTACCTTGGTTTTCGATCATTTAACACATTTTTATTAAATTCATGGGAATATGAAACTAATATTGTACATTTTTTTTCAAAAAATGTAAAATATTTTTTTTTTAAATTTTGGCTCCAGACTTTGCCCAGGAGTATAAAATTAAAATCTAAACACTTTTTTCTAATAACTTTTTTCAATATCTTGTCACCTAATACCAGTTTTCCATGACAATATATATTTTTTTCAATTTTGCCGGCAAACGAGTAATCACGTAACAAATGTCAAAATGAATTTTTAGGTTACCCATCATGCTGAGACAATCGGCATAAAAAGTTTTTTCAATATTCCAATAATAAAAATGTTTCCCATATGTGTCCAACTTTGTGCCGGTCACTGTATATATACAGTGACCGGCAAAAAGTTCGCAACATATGGGAAAAATTTTTATTAGGAGAGTATCGGAAAAACTTTCCCAGGGGATCGGTTCTGCATGTCCGATAACCTAAAAATCGATTTTGACATACGTCACGTGACCACTGGTATAGCGTCAAATTAAAAAAAAAATTGTTAATTTACAAAAAGTGAGGTTAGTTGACGAGATATCAAAAAAAGTTATTTGAAAAAATTGCTTAGAATTAAATTCTAGGTCCTTGTGCAAAATTTTAAGAATTTTAAGATTTTATTTAAAAAAATTGGAAAACTCAATTTTTTTAAATATTTTTTTATCGATTTACAAATTTCCGGTTTTTTTCGTTTAGATAGCTTGGCTAATGTAAAGTCCATGTATCTGGATGAAAATAAACGAATGTAGTAGTTTTTTCTACAATTGACAGGACAAAATTAAAAAAAACAGGGTTTCGCCGGACGCTAGCTGTTGCAATGATTTGTATCTAGCAGCAGTGTCAAAATTTTAGAGACATTTCAATGAGATTACATTGAGAAAACCTTAATCGTCTTAAATATATCTGAAGTTCGACTTTTTGTAAAGTTAAGGGGATTAAAATAGATAATAAACAAAAAATTACCTGTTTATTTAATCGAAATTTTATAAACGAAAACCAATGTAAGAAAAACTTAAAAGTAGTCAAATTCTGTACTAACAACACAAAAAATCATTGTTTTTCCTTGGGTGCACAAAATTTAAAACTCAGTATGACCACCATTTCTCTCCATACATACTGTTGTTCTCGAGCGCAACTCTCGATTAACATTTCGGAGCATTTTACGATTTATTTGCAATACACAATTTATAATGACATTCTCTAAATTTTGTATATTCCTAAAGGGTCGATGTTTGTACACAGGGTTCTTTAGGTATCCCCACATAAAAAAATCTAACGGAGTCAGATCTACAATTCTACAATTGACAGGACAAAATCGAAAAAATAGGTGTTCGCCGGACGCTCGCTGTTGCAATGGTTTGAATCTAATGAAATGACTGTATCAAGATTTTATTAAGATTTTTCGCACATAAATTTAACAACCAGGTCTATTTAGTTGTACTTAAAACTACCAAAGCAGGCTCTGAAATTAAAACAACCAAATAATCTAGTAGGTTAAAAACAACAGAAAAATGTCAAACAAATTATAATTTGTTTGATTTCAACCTATGTCATTGGTTTATGTCTCGCATCTTACTAAGTTTGATATTTTACATAAGTTTATTAATATTTTATTCCTTAAAATGGCACCCACACTACTTCTTCAGGAAAAGATAGAAATTATTTTAATTTCTGGAGATAATTACAAAAGCCATAGAGAAACAGCAGCAATTTTTAATGAGAGGCACCCCGATAAATCCCTCCATTATTCCACAGTATCTCGTTTCCCATGAAAAACCGGTAACAGGTGACGAAGGTTCTCTGGATGTGTGTTTGTCGATCACAGAAACACCCCAATTAGCAGTTAGTCAAATATCGGAGATCACTAACATTCACGAAAGATCTGTGCGGAGGATATTAAAAAGAAACAAATTTCATCCGTACAAACCTAAATTTGTACAAGTATTAAAAGATAGGGATTATGACGCCCGCTTCGATTTTTGTGCCTGGTTCCAGGGTATGATTGAGGAAGATTTTAATTTCCCAAAGAACGTTCTTTTCTCGGATGAAGCTACATTTACCTCTAACGGAACCGTCAGTTCACAAAACTGTAGATGGTGGGCCACCGAAAACCCAGACTTTGTAATTCAAAGTAAAGACCAATATAGTTTTAAGGTTAATGTGTGGTGAGGAATTTTCAACCTCAGAATAGTGGGACCTTTTTTCTTTAGAGACAATTTAAATTCAGAACGATATTTAGAATTTCTACAAACTGAGATATCTGACTTTTTAGACAATTTGTCATTAGCCGAAAGAAGAAATTTATACTTTCAACAAGACGGAGCTAGCATTCATTCCACAAATGAGGTGAAGAGATGGCTGGATCAAGAATTTGGAAACCAGTGGATAGGACGGCTTTCTGAAAATCCGTGGCCTGCGAGATCACCAGATCTGACTCCGTTAGATTTCTTTATGTGGGGATACCTAAAGAACTCTGTGTACAAACATCGACCCTTTAGGAATATACAAAATTTAGAGAATGTCATTAGAAATTGTGTATTGCAAATAAATCGTAAAATGCTCCGAAATGTTAATCGAGAGTTGCGCTCGAGAACAATAGTATGTATGGAGAGAAATGGTGGTCATACTGAGTTTTAAATTTTGTGCACCCAAGGAAAAACAATGATTTTTTATGTTGTTAGTACAGAATTTGACTACTTTTAAGTTTTTCTTACATTGGTTTTCGTTTATGAAATTTCGATTAAATAAACAGGTAATTTTTTGTTTATTATCTATTTTACTCCTCTTAACTTTACAAAAAGTCGAACTTCAGATATATTTAAGACGATTAAGGTTTTCTCAATGTAATCTCATTGAAATGTCTCTAAAATTTTGACACTGCTGCTAGATACAAATCATTGCAACAGCTAGCGTCCGGCGAAACCCTGTTTTTTTTAATTTTGTCCTGTCAATTGTAGAAAAAACTACTACATTCGTTTATTTTCATCCAGATACATGGGCTTTACATTAGCCTAGCTATCTAAACGAAAAAAACTGGAAATTTGTAAATCGATAAAAAAATATTTAAAAAAAATTGAGTTTTCCAATTTTTTTAAATAAAATCTAAAAATTTTGCACAAGGACCTAGAATTTAATTCTAAGCAATTTTTTCAAATAACTTTTTTTGATATCTCGTCAACTAACCTCACTTTTTGTAAATTAACAATTTTTTTTTTTAATTTGACGCTATACCAGTGGTCACGTGACGTATGTCAAAATCGATTTTTAGGTTATCGGACATGCAGAACCGATCCCCCGGAAAAGTTTTTCCAATACTCACCTAATAAAAATTTTTCCCATATGTTGCGAACTTTTTGCCGGTCACTGTATATATATATATATATATATATATATATATATATATATATATATATATATATATATATATATATATAATATATATATATATATATATATATATATATATATATATATATATATATATATATATATATATATATATATATATATATATATATATATATATATATATATATATATATATATATATATATATATATATATATATATATATATATATATATATATATATATATATATATATATATATATATATATATATATATATATATATATATATATATATATATATATATATATATATATATATATATATATATATATATACAGGGTGGTGCAACCAAGATGGGGTGGACGATTGTGAGTAAACGGTGAGGAATTTCGAAAAAATGTTTATTGGATATTATCGATAGTCAAACACGCTATGTTTTAAAATTATAGCCATAATACAGGGTGGCCCGAAAAACTCGTGGCGAACCAAACTTGTATTTTTTTAAATGGGACACCCTGTATATAATTATTCCAATGGGTTCTCCTGTTCGTTACGATCATTTTGATGTATGGTTTATTGGGTCTAAAATTTATAGTAAGGGAATGGGACGCGGTTAAAGTTGAAAAAATGGTCAGAGTTCGGCCATTTTTTATAAAAATTTGAAACAGGTATGGAAAAACCAAATATTCCATAAAACGTTACATATCCTTGAATACATTAATCGCTTGCAATTTGTTTAAAATTATTCACTGTTATACAGGGTGATCAAGATTTGCAAATACGCCCTGGACTCATTTTTTTTAAATGGAACACCCTATATATTTTATTTTCATGTTAAAGATAACATTACTAGCTTTCAAAAAATACGATACATGACGCCTTTCTGACCAACAGTTTTTTAGTAAACTAGCCGTGAAAGCAAGGTTTCTTCATTCTAATACGATTATACTGAATTTACGTTGTTTATTATTAAATATCTAAAATTAGGAGGCCATGACACTATCATAAATGAAACAAAAGATTGACGAACTTGTCAAAGCTACTGCCGCATAATGCATTGTTTACAAGTTAAGCGTAGGTGAGGTAAGAAAACTGAGACCCGAAACCTTTATTTACATGTTTATTAGAGATATTTCAAGAAACAGAAAGTATTGTTTTTAGGTAATGTAAAGTAATTAATAAACCAGTTATAAACAACATTTGAGAAACGAGTTGCCTGTATTGCTTGAAGATTTACCTTTAATGGTAAGGAGATCCTTATGGTTTCAACATGATGGTGCGCCCCCGCATTACCATAGGAATGTAAGATATTTTGTCGATAATTTTATTGGAAGACAGATCGTTGGATTGGACGAGGTGAACCAGTTAAGTGGCCAGTCAGATCACCCGACTTAACACCACTAGATTTTTTCTGCTGGGGCATGTTAAAAAAGAAGTCTATAAAGAGGTTCCAACCACAGTGAAAGATATGAAGGCGAGAATAAGAAACAGTTTTCGCAACATTTCAGAACAGACTTTGGGAAAGGGAAACTTTCACTTATGGGTAGACTTTGCCTTCAGCAAAATGGTGGCTTAGTTGAACACCTTTTATGAGCTTTTTTAATTGTTTATATTAAATTAGGTTGACAAGTAAGTACATAACACATAACTAAATAATTTTAAAAGGTGTTCTGTTTTTGCTTAATTAATTTCCTTACACTATTAATAATACTGATAACTGATTATCTTTGTTTATAACTGGTTTATTAATTACTTTAAATTTCCTAACAACAATATTTTCTGTTTTTTGAAATATCTCTAATAAACATGTAAAGGTTTCGGGTCTCAGTTTTCTTACCTCACCTACGCTTAACTTGTAAATAATGGATTATGCGGCAGCAGCTTTGACAAGTTCGTCAATCATTTGTTTCATTTATGATAGTGTCGTGGACACCTAATATTAGATATTTAATAATAAACAACGTAAATTCAGTATAATCGTATTAGAATGAAGAAACTTTGCTTTTATGGCTAGTTTACTAAAAAACTGTTGGTCAGAAGGCATCATGTATGGTATTTTTTGAAAGCTAGTAATGTTATCTTTAACATGAAAATAAAATATATAGGGTGTTCCATTAAAAAAAATGAGTCCAGGGCGTATTTGCAAAACTTGACCGCCCTGTATAACAGTGAATAATTTTAAACAAATTGCAAGCGATTAATGTATTCAAGGATATGTAACGTTTTATGGAATATTTGGTTTTTCCATACCTGTTTCAAATTTTTTTTTAAAAATGGCCGAACTGTGAGCATTTTTTCAACTTTAACCGCGTCCCATTCCCTTACTATAAATTTTAGACCCAATAAACCCTATATCAAAATGATCGTAACGAACAGGGGAATCAATTGGAACAATTATATACAGGGTGTCCCATTTAAAAAAATACAAGTTTGGTTCGCCACGAGTTTTTCGGACCACCCTGTATTATGGCTATCATTTTAAAACATAGCGTGTTTGACTATCGATAATATCCAAAAAAGAGTTTTTCGAAATTCCTCACCGTTTACTCACAATCGTCCACCCCATCTTGGTTGCACCACCCTATATATATATATATATATATATATATATATATATATATATATATATATATATATATATATATATATTATATATATATACAGGGTGGTGCAACCAAGATGGGGTGGACGATTGTGAGTAAACGGTGAGGAATTTCGAAATTTTTTTTTTTGGATATTATGGATAGTCAAACCCGCTATGTTTTAAAATTATAGCCATAATACAGGGTGGTCCGAAAAACTCGTGGCGAACCAAACTTGTGTTTTTTTAAATGGGACACCCTGTATATAATTGTTCCCATTGATTCTCCTGTTCATTACGATCATTTTGATATAAGGTTTATTGGGTCTAAAACTTATAGTAAGGGAATGGGACGCGGTTAAAGTTTAAAAAATGCTCACAGTTCGGCCATTTTAAAAAAAAATTTGAAACAGGTATGGAAAAACCAAATATTCCATAAAATGTTACATATCCTTGAATACATTAATCGCTTGCAATTTGTTTAAAATTATTCACTGTTATACAGGGTGGTCAAGTTTTGCAAATACGCCCTGGACTCATTTTTTTTAAATGGAACACCCTGTATTTTATTTTCTTAAAGATAACATTGCTAGCTTTCAAAAAATACCATACATGATGCCTTTCTGACCAACAGTTTTTTAGTAAACTAGCCGTGAAACCAAGGTTTCTTCATTCTAATACGATTATACTGAATTTACGTTGTTTATTATTAAATATCCAATATTAGGAGGCCATGACACTATCATAAACGAAACAGGATTGACGAACTTGTCAAAGCTACTGCCGTACAATCCATTATTTACAAGTTAAGTGTAGGTGGCCCAATAATTATGAGGTAAGAAGACTGAGACCCGAAACTTTTACATGTTTATTAGAGATATTTCAAAAAACAGAAAATATTGTTTTTAGGAAATTTAAAGTAATTAATAAACCAGTTATAAACAAATTTTTTGAGAAACGAGTTGCCAGTATTGCTTGAAGATTTACGTTTAATGGTAAGGGGATCCTTATGGTTTGAACATAATGGAGCGCCTCCGCATTGCCATAGGAATGTAAGATATTTTGTCGATAAATTGGAAGACAGATCGTTGGATTGGGCGAGGTGGACCAGGTAAGTGGTCAGCCAGACCACCCGACTTAACACCACTAGATTTTTTCTATGGGGGCATGTTAAAGAAGAAGTCTATAAAGAGGTTCCAACCACAGTGGAAGATATGAAGACGAGAATAAGAAACAGTTTTCGCAACGTTTCAGAACAGACTTAGAGAAAAGTGAAACTTTCATTTATGGATAGGCTCGAAATGTGCCTTCAGCAAGATGGTGGTTTAGTTGAACCCCTTATATGAGCATTGTTAATTGTTTATATTAAATTAGGTTTACAAGTAAGTACATACCGAAGTAATTTTAAAAGATGTTCTGTTTTTGCTTAATTAATTTTTTTAAACTATTAATAATACTGATAACTGATTATCTTTGTTTATAACTGGTTTATTTATTACTTTACATTTCCTAAAAACAATATTTTCTGTTTTTTGAAATATCTCTAATAAACATGTAAAAGTTTCGGGTCTCAGTCTTCTTACCTCATAATTATTGGGCCACCTACACTTAACTTGTAAATAATGGATTGTGCGGCAGTAGCTTTGACAAGTTCGTCAATCCTGTTTCATTTATGATAGTGTCATGGCCCCCTAATATTAGATATTTAATAATAAACAACGTAAATTCAGTATAATCGTATTAGAATGAAGAAACCTTGGTTTCACGGCTGGTTTACTAAAAAACTGTTGGTCAGAAAGGCATCATGTATGGTATTTTTTGAAAGCTAGCAATGTTATCTTTAAGACGAAAATAAAATATACAGGGTGTTCCATTTAAAAAAAAATGAGTCCAGGGCGTATTTGCAAAAGTTGACCACCCTATATAACAGTGAATAATTTTAAACAAATTGCAAGCGATTAATGTATCCAAGGATATGTAACGTTTTATGGAATATTTGGTTTTTCATACCTGTTTCAATTTTTTTTTAAAAATGGCCGAACTTTGAGCATTTTTTCAACTTTAACCGCGTCCCATTCCCTTACTATAAGTTTTAGACCCAATAAACCCTATATCAAAATGATCGTAACGAACAGGAGAATCAATTGGAACAATTATATACAGGGTGTCCCATTTAAAAAAACACAAGTTTGGTTCGCCACGAGTTTTCTGGACCACCCTGTATTATGGCTATAATTTTAAAACATAGCGGGTTTGACTATCTATAATATCCAAAAAAAAAAATTTCGAAATTCCTCACCGTTTACTCACAATCGTCCACCCCATCTTGGTTGCACCACCCTGTATATACAGGGTGTTCCGGTGATCATGTTACAAACTTCTAGGGTAGATAAAACACACGAAAATAAGAAAAAAAGTTCATGTGAACATGGGTCCGGAAACGCTTCTTCAGGGAGCTAAGGCCCTTCGAAGATGACCTTCAAAAACTACTCTTCGTTTTATAGCTTCGGTACTACTGCAGCTATCGCCACCAATTTTGGGACATGAAATCTACTTGGTAGGTTCATCAATTTGAGCCTTCCGGATTTTGTCACCTTTAACCAGGGGCGTACAAACCAGGGGGGATTTGGGTAAATTTGACCCTACTCCTCTTAGGCTTTAATTTCTTACCATTTTTATATCTGATTATGATTTTCCAATGCCTTTTACATAAAAAAGGTACTCTTAGTAAAAGTCGCTATCTGTCACCGTTTCCTCGGAAAATGGTTAAATCCAATCAATAATAAATTATTGGTCTTAAACCAATTATTACCTTGAAATATGAAAATGAGGTTCACTACAGATAGTGAGCATTAAAAGTTAGTCAAATCTTCTTTTTTAATGAAAATAAATTAGATTAGAGAGATTTATTGCCTTTTCGAAATTGAGGGTATAAAAAGTAAAAGGGTATATCTACAAAATATTCCAAAAAAAAAATTAAACCTACACAAGCAAAACTAATAATAAATTTGCAATAAATCATTCACGAGCACCAATGAAAAACTTAAAGTTTAGAAATTTCAAAAATACAAAATAAACAAGTAACACAAACAGGTTTAACGAGTGAGTCAAGGAGAAGGCAGAGTAAATTTTTGTCTTGAAGATGAATTTACTAACGCTGTCATTGACTGACCCTGTACGTACCAAAATAAATTCAAAATAACAATTGCTGAAAATGCCTGCCACCACGTTCAATACATTTATTGCACCTACGTAGCATATTTAAATTGACGTCAGTGAAAACATCAGGCATGGTTTGGATCATTTCAGCCGCAACAGAAATCCTAGCCACCAAATCTTCCTCCGACTGAACTGGAGTTTCATATACAAGGCTTTTCATATGTACCCAAAGAAAGAAATCCATAGGAGTTAAATCTGGGGACCGGGCTGGCCAGTTGACATCGCTTCCACGTCCAATCCAACGTATTCTAAAACGATCATCGAGGTGCTCACGTACGACATGTGAAAAATGAGCGGGTGCTCCATCATGCTGGAACCAGATTCCGACGTATGTCGAGGGGCAGCTCATCCAATAACTCAGGTAAGGTGTATCTTAAACAATTGAGGTACACCGTCCCAGTTAGTCGAGGAGGCAACATGATTGGTCCAATTAGACGTTCTCCAACAATTCCAGCCCACATGTTCACCGAGAATCGATGTTGGTACCCTCTTATTTGAAGAGCATGAGGGTTTTCCTCCGTCCACACATGGCCATTCCGTGAATTAAAAATACCTTCTCTCGTAAAAACAGCCTCATCAGAGAAAAGCAGAAATTTCGGAAATTGGGGTTCTTGCGTACACTGTTGAAGAAACCACTCGCAAAACTCTACGCGGGGTGCATAATCATTTGGTCTCAATTCCTGTATTTTTTGGCGATGGTAAGGATGAAGAAGTTGTTCGTTAACAATCTCCCATACACGTACATGACTTACATTCATGGATTCTGCAACAGCTCGGGTACTAACACCAGGATTTTCCTCGAATTGTCGGAGTACCTCTTCCTCAAATTCTGGAGTTCGTACAGTTCTTTGAGCGCCATTATCTGGCCTCGTTATTTTTACGGAGCCAGTTTCCCTTATGCGCTGATTTACCCTCTCGAACAGCGTGTGAGCAGGTACACGCCTCTCAGGAAACCGCTCCTGATACAATCTTGAAGCGGCTCTTCCATTGCAATGAACTTCGCCATAAATTAATAGCATATCGGCATATTCGGCGAAAGTATAATCCATGATTCACTGGCGACACAATATTTTATTGACAGATTTTTGACAACTATCTGTACTGAACCTCATTTTCATATTTCAAGGTAATAATTGGTTTAAGACCAATAATTTATTATTGATTGGATTTAACCATTTTCCGAGGAAATGGTGACAGATAGCGACTTTTACTAAGAGTACCTTTTTTATGTAAAAGGCATTGGAAAATCATAATCAGATATAAAAATGGTAAGAAATTAAAGCCTAAGAGGAGTAGGGTCAAATTTACCCAAATACCCCCCTGGTTTGTACGCCCCTGGTTAAAGGTGACAAAATCCGGAAGGCTCAAATTGATGAACCTACCAAGTAGATTTCATGTCCCAAAATTGGTGGCGATAGCTGCAGTAGTACCGAAGCTATAAAACGAAGAGTAGTTTTTGAAGGTCATCTTCGAAGGGCCCTAGCTCCCTGAAGAAGCGTTTCCGGACCCATGTTCACATGAACTTTTTTTCTTATTTTCGTGTGTTTTATCTACCCTAGAAGTTTGTAACATGATCACCGGAACACCCTGTATATATATATATATATATATATATATATATATATATATATATATATATATATATATATATATATATATATATATATATATATATATATATAAGGGATGTGTATTCGTGACTGAATAGTTAGAAAAAGGAATTTTTTTCTTGGGTAGCAGTCAAAATGCAGGTGGCCAATTAATTAATTCTTTATTGCTTAGTCGAGCTTTCGAGTTTCAATTTAACCCTTCTTCAGGACACACCACAAAAGTTACAAAACACATTGTCAGGAAACACAGTTCCTATACAATCAAAAAATTATTTTAAAAACTTACCAATGTGAATTATTTAAAAAAAAGGGATACAAAAATACTTCGCAGAAATGTTACTAACATATTTATGAAATTTTACAATTAAAAAACATTAAAACATTGATTGAAAATAGGCGATGATTGCCGAATAATTAATTATTACATTTTGGTTGCTGGATGATGAATGAGCAACAGCTGGTCATTCAAAATTCATTTGACTTTTGACAGAAACAAGAATATTAGGTTATGTTCAAATTTGAAATAAAGCGTGGCGAATTTAAAAAAATTTTATACTGAAAAATGATGTCCTGCGCATTCACCAAAAGTGGAAAAAGCAAAAGGTATGCAGGAACAATGTGGTGGAAAATACAAAAAAAAAATTAAAATATAATGTTCACACAAAAGAGAAAAGACAAGAAAACTAGATAGATGTGTCTTCCTGTAAGGAACTGAATTTTTCTTTATGTAATTTAAGTAAGAAGGAATAAATAGTGCTGAGGTTTTGGATATCTGTTTTCTTATTCATGCAGTGGTCAGCGCCATGAATGTGCACCATTTCTAAGAAAAGTCTTTTGTAATAGTTATTGGATTTTGCCAGAACTTTAGGTTCAGCAAATCTCATTCGGTGACCTTCTTTTATTACATGTTCAGCCAATGCACACGAAGGTACCGACCTCCTGCAGTCACTCTTGTGAGATATAACACGGCTATATAAGTTTCTGGATGTTTGACCGATATATACATCCTCACAATTATTACAAGAAATCTGATACACAACATTCCAATTTTCTTTTGTGGTGAGGGGTGTTTTTGTTCTAGTATACAATTGTGAAACAGTCTTCACTTGTTTCTTTGCAAACCTAACATCGGTGCACTCAAATAATTTTATTAATTTTGGAGTGAGATTTTCTATATACGGTAAAGTACAATAAAAAGTTGGAACAGTGGTGCTTTGATTAGCATTATTGTCATTATGCCAAGATGGCGTAGGTTGTGTGTTAAGGGATGGTGGTTGACTGGGTCTCTCAACATTTTCCGGTAATTGATAAGCTGTACTGTATAAGAATTTATTAATTAATTTAAGTGGATACGAGTTTTCCAACAGTATTGTTTGTAATAATTTTAATGAGGCTTGCCTATCTTATGGATGTGTTAGCATGACAGCTCTATGTTTCATGCCTAAAATTAAATTGGTTTTCATCTTCATAGGATGGTATGACTTAAAGCTTATAAACCTATTGGAAGCCATAGGTTTTCTGTACCAAACAGTACTGAGAACATTGTCATCAGACCGTTTTATTTTCATGTCTAGGAAAGGAATACTTTGATCACTTTCCTCTTCGACAGTGAATTGTATGTGACGATTATAAGTGTTGAGCATTTCCAGAGTTTCATGAATTCTATTTTGAGGTACAGATAAAATGAGGTCATCAACATACCTTTTCACAAAAGGAATATAATAAGGCAAATACTGTAAGCAATCTCGTATCAGGTCATCAAGAACATAATTTACTAAAATAGGAGATATGGTTGAGCCCATAGGTGTACCGAAAATTTGTTTGTAATATTCACCATTAAACACACAGAAATTAGAATAAAAATGAAAGTTAATAATTTTTCCACTGTTCGATAATCTAGTGCACAATAAGGAGAAATTTTATCCCAGTTATTTTTTATGCTATCTAAGACAGCCTCCAATGGTAGGTTTGTGAACAAGGATACAACATCAAAACTCACCAATACATAACCATCAGGTAGTTGGAAATTATTAATGTAAGTACTAAAGGAAAAGGAATCTCTAACATAAAACTCATTTTGAACATCATAGGCTTTGGTTAAAATGTTAGTGACATATGTCGCCAACGAGTTATTAGGGCAGTTAATTGAGGAAACAATGGGCCTCATTGATAAAGTAGGCTTGTGTATCTTAGGCAAAGTGTATAGCCTAGGTGCTACCGAGTTATAAGAGGTCATGGCCCTTGCAGTGTCAGAACCAATATGATTATCATCTTTAAGGCTTTTTATTAAAGTATTAGCTTTTGTTTGTAATGTGCTTGTGGGATTAGTATTAAGCTTTTTATAATATTGTGGATCTTGTATTAAATTTAGAGATTTAGATGTATAATCTTCTTTATACATGACCACTGTAACATTGCCCTTGTCACTGTTGGTAACATATACCTCGGGATGTTCCTGAAGAAAAAGTTTAGTTTTGTGGAAAATCTCATTAAAATGTTGATTGCTATTATGATGATGTTGTATAAAATTAGTAATAATGTTTGTGAAACGCGCTCTATAAAGATCAATTTGTTGAGCATCAAACCGCGCAATAGCTGTCTCGAGATCAGCTAGAAGAGATGGTATGTTCCAATCTTTAGGGGTGGGACATAGGCTAAATTTACGTCCAAGGGACAAAATTTGTTTTATGTCATTTGGAAAATCTATGGAAGTGAGATTGCGAAACCATTTATCTTGTGTTTTGATCTCTTCGAGCTGGTCTCGTTCCAACCCCGCAAGCTTGTTTAAATTTGAGCGTTTTACTGATTGAAATTTACGTTCATATGATTGATGTAATCTACATCAAAACCTCAGCACTATTTATTCCTTCTTACTTAAATTACATAAAGAAAAATTCAGTTTCTTTACAGGAAGACACATCTATCTAGTTTTATTGTCTTTTCTCTTTTGTGTGAACATTATATATTAATTTTTTTTTGTATTTTCCACATTGTTCCTGCATAACTTTTGCTTTTTCCACTTTTGGTGAATGCGCAGGACATCATTTTTCAGTATAAATTTTTTTTAAATTCGCCACGCTTTATTTCAAATTTGAACATAACCTAATATTCTTGTTTCTGTCAAACGTCAAATCAATTTTTAAATGACCAGCTGTTGCTCATTCATCATCCAGCAACCAAAATGTAATAATTAATTATTCGGCAATCATCGGCAATTTTAAATCAATGTTTTAATGTTTTTTAATTGTAAAATTTCATAAATATGTTTAGTAACATTTCTGCGAAGTATTTTTGTATCCCTTTTTTTAAAATAATTCACATTGGTAAGTTTTTAAAATAATTTTTTGATTATATAGGACACTTTGTTTCCTGACAATGTGTTTTGTAACTTTTGTAGTGTGTCCTGAAGAAGGGTTAAATTGAAACTCGAAAGCTCGACTAAGCAATAAAGAATTAATTAATTGGCCACCTGCATTTTGACTGCTACCCAAGAAAAAAATTCCTTTATACATATATATATATATATATATATATATATATATATATATATATATATATATATATATATATATAATGCTAGAAACTAGCGCGGATCGATACATAAAAAAAGAGGAGAATTATTGTGGGCATGTCCGCTAAATGAACAGAACAAAATGAAAAGTTAGAATGGTAACCCGTACGACACGTGTTTCTGCTCATTGGCTTCATCAGGCCCACGTATGTGACCGTGCCTCTCAACATAAGTCGAGACGCACTCGTCACATACGCAGTTACGGGTGTCATCTTAAAAAAAAAGAGAAAAATTAACAAGGACCACAAACAGGAGCCAGTACACCCATTTGTGGCTTCAGCCAAAAGACCCCTTTTTTGGGGACAACAATTAGCGTCGCCGACGGAGGCAACTATAGCCACCTACCTTGGTATCCTATAAGCCCAAGTAAAAGAAAAAAACAAGCAATGCTAGAAACTAGCGCGGATCGATACATAAAAAAAAGAGGAGAATTATTGTGGGCATGTCCGCTAAATGAACAGAACAAAACGAAAAGTTAGAATGGTAACCCGTACGACACGTGTTTCTGCTCACTGGCTTCATCAAGCCCACGTTGGCTGAAGCCACAAATGGGTGTACTGGCTCCTGTTTGTGGTCCTTGTTAATTTTTCTCTTTTTTTTAAGGTTACACCCGTAACTGCGTATGTGACGAGTGCGTCTCGACCTATGTTGAGAGGCACGGTCACATACGTGGGCCTGATGAAGCCAATGAGCAGAAACACACGTGTCGTATGGGTTACCATTCTAACTTTTCATTTTGTTCTGTTCATTTAGCGGACATGCCCACAATAATTCTCCTCTTTTTTTATGTATCGATCCGCGCTAGTTTCTAGCATTGTTTTTTTCTTTTACTTGGGCTTATAGGATACCACGGCAGGTGGCTACAGTTGCCTCCGTCGGCGACGCTAATTCTTGCCCCCAAAAAAGGGGTCTTTTGGCTGAAGCCACAAATGGGTGTACTGGCTCCTGTTTGTGGTCCTTGTTAATTTTTCTCTTTTTTTTAAGGTTACACCCGTAACTGCGTATGTGACGAGTGCGTCTCGACTTATGTTGAGAGGCACGGTCACATACGTGGGCCTGATGAAGCCAATGAGCAGAAACACGTGTCGTACGGGTTACCATTCTAACTTTTCATTTTGTTCTGTTCATTTAGCGGACATGCCCACAATAATTCTCCTCTTTTTTTTATGTATCGATCCGCGCTAGTTTCTAGCATTGTTTTTTTCTTTTACTTGGGCTTATAGGATACCACGGCAGGTGGCTATAGTTGCCTCCGTCGGCGACGCTAATTGTTGCCCCCAAAAAAGGGGTCTTTTGGCTGAAGCCACAAATGGGTGTACTGGCTCCTGTTTGTGGTCCTTGTTAATTTTTCTCTTTTTCTTAAGGTTACACCCGTAACTGCGTATGTGACGAGTGCGTCTCGACTTATGTTGAGAGGCACGGTCACATACGTGGGCCTGATGAAGCCAATGAGCAGAAACACACGTGTCGTACGGGTTACCATTCTAACTTTTCATTTTGTTCTGTTCATTTAGCGGACATGCCCACAATAATTCTCTTTTTTTTATGTATCGATCCGCGCTAGTTTCTAGCATTGTTTTTTTCTTTTACTTGGGCTTATAGGATACCACGGCAGGTGGCTATAGTTGCCTCCGTCGGCGACGCTAATTGTTGCCGCCAAAAAGGGGTCTTTTGGCTGAAGCCACAAATGGGTGTACTGGCTCCTGTTTGTGGTCCTTGTTAATTTTTCTCTTTTTTTTAAGGTTACACCCGTAACTGCGTATGTGACGAGTGCGTCTCGACTTATGTTGAGATGCACGGTCACATACGTGGGCCTGATGAAGCCAATGAGCAGAAACACGTGTCGTACGGGTTACCATTCTAACTTTTCATTTTGTTCTGTTCATTTAGCGGACATGCCCACAATAATTCTCCTCTTTTTTTTATGTATCGATCCGCGCTAGTTTCTAGCATTGTTTGTTTTTTTCTTTTACTTGGGCTTATAGGATGCCACGGCAGGTGGCTATAGTTACCTCCGTCGGCGACGCTAATTGTTGCCCCCAAAAAGGGGTCTTTTGGCTGAAGCCACAAATGGGTGTACTGGCTCCTGTTTGTGGTCCTTGTTAATTTATCTCTTTTTTATAAGGTTACACCCGTAACTGCGTATGTGACGAGTGCGTCTCGACTTATGTTGAGAGGCACGGTCACATACGTGGGCCTGATGAAGCCAATGAGCAGAAACACGTGTCGTACGGGTTACCATTCTAACTTTTCATTTTGTTCTGTTCATTTAGCGGACCTGCCCACAATAATTCTCCTCTTTTTTTTATGTATCGATCCGGGCTAGTTTCTAGCATTGTTTTTTTCTTTTACTTGGGCTTATAGGATACCACGGCAGGTGGATATAGTTGCCCCCGTCGGCGACGCTAATTGTTGCCCCCAAAAAGGGGTCTTTTGGCTTAAGCCACAAATGGATGTACTGGCTCCTGTTTGTGGTCCTTGTTAATGTTTCTCTTTTTTTTAAGGTTACACCCGTAACTGCGTATGTGACGAGTGCGTCTCGACTTATGTTGAGAGGCACGGTCACATACGTGGGCCTGCTGAAGCCAATGAGCAGAAACACACGTGTCGTACGGGTTACCATTCTAACTTTTCATTTTGTTCTGTTCATTTAGCGGACATGCCCACAATAATTCTCCTCTTTTTTTTATGTATCGATCCGCGCTAGTTTCTAGCATTGTTTGTTTTTTTCTTTTACTTGGGCTTATAGGATACCACGGCAGGTGGCTATAGTTGCCTCCGTCTGCGACGCTAATTGTTGCCCCCAAAAAGGGGTCTTTTGGCTGAAGCCACAAATGGGTGTACTGGCTCCTGTTTGTGGTCCTTGTTAATTTTTCTCTTTTTTTTAAGGTTACACCCGTAACTGCGTATGTGACGAGTGCGTCTCGACTTATGTTGAGAGGCACGGTCACATATGTGGGCCTGATGAAGCCAATGATCAGAAACACGTGTCGTACGGGTTACCACTCTAACTTTTCATTTTGTTCTGTTCATTTAGCGGACATGCCCACAATAATTCTCCTCTTATTTTTTATGTATCGATCCGCGCTAGTTTCTGGCATTGTCTTTTTCTTTTACTTGGGCTTATAGGATACCACGACAGGTGGCTATAGTTGCCTCCGTCGTCGACGCTAATTGTTGCCCCCAAAAAGGGGTCTTTTGGCTGAAGCCACAAATGGGTGTACTGGCTCCTGTTTGTGGTCCTTGTTAATTTTTCTCTTTTTTTTAAGGTTACACCCGTAACTGCGTATGTGACGAGTGCGTCTCGACTTATGTTGAGAGGCACGGTCACATATGTGGGCCTGATGAAGCCAATGAGCAGAAACACGTGTCGTGCGGGTTACCATTCTAACTTTTCATTTTGTTCTGTTCATTTAGCGGGCATGCCCACAATATGTATATATATATATATATATATATATATATATATATATATATATATATATATATATATATATATATATATATATATATATATATACCTACGTATATTACAATTATAATTGGCCAGAAACTTAACCTTTTCTACTCTAATTTAAAAAACACCAACATCCCAGAAATCAGGCATAGTGTATGGCATTCCTTGTGAGTGTGGGTTACTGTACATTGGACAAACAATCCAGAAACTTTCAAAAAGACTTGCATTGCATAAAAGCGATTGCAAAAATAAACCACAGCTACCAGTCTTAGTATACATGTTAACCAGAACGACCACAGGGTGCAGTACGATAATGCCGTTGTTCTAGACTTAGAAAAGAATCTGTATCAGAGGAAAATGTTGGAAATGTGCTATATAAGTGAATGTAAAAATTGTCTCAATCACAAAAAAGATAGATAGCTTAAGTTCAATTTACACATACCTTTTGAGCCAACAATTTACTAAACAAAGAAAGTGGCCGGACGTATTTGACCATTAATGTGTTTAAAGTTTATTTACTTTTGTTATTGTGAAGATTTCAGAACTTAAACTTAAATTATGGCCTTGAGTAGTTTGCGTGGTGGTGTTTTTTGTGATTGTCTCTGACTTTGCCAGTAATGTTGTCATGAAGGGTCATTTTGCCCCCCACTTGTGGTTTTTGCTGGTTGCTTTTCTGAGTGGTTTGAATGTCGGACGGGGCTGGAGGGAGTTTGTTTCGTTTTTTATTGTGCACTCCATGCAGACCCGTACGACATAAAGAGACCGGGAAGGGATAGCAGAGCCGTACCATAACCACTCCCTAATTTATTTTGAAGTTGACTTAAGTCATCTGACAGCCTGTTAATTGTCGGTTCTGCTTGCCCATCCTGTGCCATGTCAGAAACAGTTTTTTAGTTTTTTAATTCTTTAATTTTTAATTTTTTAATTTTACCTTGATCCATCCATAGTGAACAAATGCATTTTAAAGAAGAATGTGTTATAGATGATAGTTTTAGAACAATTTTTTTTTTAAATTGGAATCTGACTTTAATTAATTATATTGCTTCTGAATTGTGAGTTTATGTCGAGGCCCAACCTTTGTTATTGTGTGATCTACGAATCTATAGAGGTTTAATGCTGATTCTGGTGAGTTTTTGACATTGATTTGACTCAAACGGTCTTGTATATGGAGTGTTTTTCAATTATAGTTTATCCTGATGAAGTTTGTAATCACAAACGAAAGTTTGAACTTGGAATAAAGGCATCAAGTTGAGTACCTTAGAACTTTAGAACTTTTATTTGGTTTCCTCTGTAAATTTTGGGGTTTCCCATCGTTATTTTGCAGTACTACAGTTACCAGAAACCCGTTACAGTCCTTCTGTTTATATATATATATATATATGTATATATATATATATATATATATATATATATATATATATATATATATATATATATATATATATATATATATATATATATATATATATATATATATATATATATATATATATATATATATATATATATATATATATATATATATATATATATATATATATATATATATATATATATATATATATATATATATATATATATATATATATATTATATATAATATATATATATATATATATATATATATATATATATATATATATATATATATATATATATATATATACATACATCCCGCTATCTTCCGGGCGTCCTTTCATAATTCGTGCTCCGAGCGTCCACCAAAAATTTCCCAAGCAATCCCGACTATACCGAGTGAATATTTTTTATTTTTGAACTGTAGGTGTCGTTAAGAGCATTTAGGATTTAATTTTTCAAGTATTTTTTTTTAATTTTTACATTACCGATTTCCCGGCGTCCTTTCTTAAAACCACTTACGAGCGTCCAAAATATACAGAAAAACTTTTAAATTCCGGCCACCTAGCGTCCTATTTGTATATTATGCTTTTACCGAGTCCACTATTGAGCGCCCGGCCATGTTGCCAGATTAAAATGGTACTCTTATAGTACTGCTAGAGTTAATTGTCATATATAAACTTCATGTCCCAAGTCTACGCCACCCTATTGGTCCACTGCGAATAAAATGGACTGTCGGTGTCGTCCTGAATACAAAAATTTCGGATATGCGGTTTTTGATGCGATCCGCTCGGGTAATTAGCTTTTTCAATTAGGTTTGGAAATACACTACGGTCTATTTTTTTTCCAATGTCAAAATGACATCTAGCTTACTGCGCAGACTCTGTAATACTTGCGATCATTCTGATCATATTATATAGTTAGCTAGGGAGATTATTTAAATGTATGTACGCTCAGATTAATCATAAATAGTACAGGGTCTTTACAAAGAGCGAAATAAAATTTTGACTTTTCCGTTTGAAAAAAAAACGACTTTATATGATTTCATCAAAGTTTTCTGTTTCTATCTTATTTTTGTATATTGAATTTCGCTTTATTGTTTTCTTAAAAAAATCTTCATTTAAAAAAAAATACATAGGTAGGTACTTAATATTTTCTTTTAATTTTATTTTAATTTCAGCTTTTATGTAAAACAATAATACATTTACAGTTCTAAGTAGGTACACACATATTTTCTATAAAAACATTTCCAAGTTGTAACCGTCTACTCCTCAAGAAAGGTACCACACAGTTGTTTATTCAGTAAGTATAGGTAAAATTTGTATACAGATTTTAAGAAAAACGTTCTGTAAACATGTATTGGAAAACGATTTGTTTTCCAGATACAGGGTGTCAAAAAAATCAGTAATTATTAGTATCTGTAAAAAATATACATATTATGTTAGGAATAATAGAGACCAAGCTTTAAGGTAATTAGATTTCCAAAGGTAAACTAGTTACTAATAACAAAAAATACTACAGTACGCCATTGCTATAATAAGCTATTTTATATTTTTTTGATTAAGTATTTAAAAGTGCAACTTTTTTTGTTATTTTCGTATTTCGCTTTGTTTGAGAAGTATTTTTAGTGGAAGTGACACAATAAACAACTTCATATTTTCTTATTACTTTCAAATTTTTACCAGTTTTCATAAAATTCTATACGTTTTGCAGAAACAGAACAAAACTACTACTGTTGCATATAACAGAATAACTTAAAAACTACGGTGTATGTTTATATATAACAGGCCGGTACTCTAAAGGAACTATTTAACAAAGGAAGGTTATTGATCGTTATAAAGGACTGTGAATAGCTGGGAATTCCGCAGGTCCATTTGGTCATTTAATAAGTTTATATTATGTTTATAAATTTCCCTGGAATAACCCACGTTTGCAAAGCTTTATTATGATGATCGGCAAACTGAAGGGTCAGAATGTCTTAAACTCAGTGGCGGCTGGTGAATTTTCGAAGTTGTATATCTCTGTTCCTACTTACAGGACCCGAACCAAATTTGGGGGTTTTAATAGTGAGGCCCCTGGGAATGTTTTGGTAAAGAAAAAAAAACATTTTGTAATTTGCGAAAAAAGGTTAAATTTTTGGTGTGCAGGAAAAAAAATTGGTGTGCAGGAAAAATTTGAGTGTGCAGGAATTTGGTGTGCAGGAATTGGTGTGCAGGAATTGGTGTGCAGGAATTTGGTGTGCAGGAAAAATTTGGTGTGCAGGAAAAAAATGAGAACGTCTAGGTATTTTATTTATTCTTTTTTCTAAACAAATTTTATATCATTTTGTCGATAGTTTTTAAATTTTGAGAGAAAAAAATGTGTAAGTAGAAAGTTATAGTCATTTGAATTTTTTTAAGCCTAAAATAAAATTTAAGAAAAAATTCAAATGACTACAACTTCCTACTAACACATTTTTCTCTCTCAAAATTTAAAAACTGTCGACAAAATGATGTCAAATTTGTTTAGAATACATAATAAATAAAATACCTAGACGTGTTAATGTTTTTCTTAGGAGGGGCACACCAAAAATTCAACTTTTTTTCGCAAATTACAAAATGTTTTTTTTCTTTACCAAAACATTCCCAGTGGGCTCACTATTAAAACCCCTAAATTTGGTACGGGTCCTGTAAGTAGGAACAGAGATATACAACTTTGAAGTTTCACCAGCCGCCACTGCTTAAACTCCCAAAAATGCTGGGTGACAACGTTACCTTAATGTATATTGTATACCATAATGTCATAGTGCAGAGGTTAGTATATTTCTATAGTACACATAGCATAGGGGATGAAGAGAGAACTTATACAGTCTTTAAACCTGTGCCGGAAATCTCTCTTACTTACTCTATTTAAGGACCATAGAAAATGCTGCAGCTATTGAAACATTCCTCGAATGCAGTACTTGATACTAAGTTGTATGATGCACAGAAACATCACAAAACAAAAGCAATTTCCCTTGAAATGGAATTCATATTGATACAATATAGGAGAGTAAAATACTTATTAAGTAAAAAAAAATCACAAAAACATTTACCCCGAAATAAAATTATTTAACTCACGGCTTTTAATAATTGATGTGAATCGAGCCTATTCAATAAAACTGGTATGCTAGATACTTCCGGCAGTTTTTGGGAAGGCGTATCAAGATATTTTTGAACATCACATCGAAACGAGTAAAATTAAAGAAAAAAGTTTTCACATGGTAATGGTAAAATTTTACCCCATCTCACACCTTTCAAATAGGTACGCCAGACTCTTTCGGCCAAATAAAGCTGGTAAGCCAATTTTTTTCTGTTTATTACAAAATTTCCTATCGAAGGTAATATAATTCTTTGAGATTGGTGATAATGGTAAAAATATATTGTGTTTGTATAAAGGGACAAAAAGCAGTAACTCCATAGTAATAACAGCCAATCTAGTCGCCTTGTCTAACAAAAAGATGCTTCTTTAAAATGACAACTTGCGTTAATTTTTTATAATATGTGTATAGACAAAGAAAGGTGAACATACATTTATATTTAATATATTTTAATAATTTTTGGCTTACATGTTTAGTAGACAATGGTTAATATTTGATTAGGTTTCCAGCCAAATCTGATAAACACCAATGGACTTAAGTTCAATAATGTGTCGAATATACTCGGTTTGTTATACACTCATTGACACGCCTGGGCATTGTTCTGATAAGATGGTCTATATCGTCTTGGGGTATCTCATTCCAGGCTACCTCTACCTCATGTCTAAGTTCTGCCAGAGTCTGAGGGGGGTGCTGTAAGTTTGACAACTTGCGACCAATGATGTCCCACACATGTTCGATCGGTGACAGATCAGGTGATCTTGGTGGCCATGGTAAGCGGGTAATGTGGTGTTAGTTCATGAAGTCCAGGGCTTGTTTAGCTATATGCGGTCTGGCGTGATCTTGTTGAAAACTAGGGTTCTCGAGGGTTTCAAGATATGGAAGGACATGTGGTTCCACTACTTCCTGAATGTAACGGCGCGCTGTCATGTTACCTCTAATGAAGACTAGAGGTGTCCTGCTACCATATGCAATGGCACCCCATACCATTACCCCCACGGTATGATGAACATGCCTCTCCATGTGAAACTGTGGATCACGTCTTTCACCACGTCGCCTTCTTACCCTTGCACGACCATCATGCATACCCAAACAAGAGCGGGATTCATCGCTAAAGACCACTCTGTTCCATTCATCGTTCCATTGTAGTCGGTCTCTGCACCATTGCAGTCGATTGCGTCGATGCTCAGGAGTGAGGGGCAACACCCAATGGGGACGGTAAGAAAAAAGACCAAAACTTCTTATCCGTCGATATACTGTACGCATCCCAACCACCCTTCCATGTTCTTCAAACCACTGATTCGCAATCGCCCGACTGGTATTAAAGCGGTCTCTAAGAGCCAAAAGTCTAAGACGACGATCTTGACGCTCGGTTGTTCCCCTGCGATGTCCAGTGCCCCTAGCTCTGTGTTCACGGGCTTCTTGGGTCCATGCCTGCCAACATCTCAAAATGGTGCGTAAAGATCTGTTGGTTCTTCTGTTAATTTCTCTAACTGAAAGACCTGCTTCTCGTAAGCCCACAATCCGCCCCTCTCAAAGTCACGAAGCTGACGAATTTGACCAAGTCTACGCATTCGCGGCATAATTATGCCTTAAAACAACACTTTGAAAAACACTTTTTATCAGTCAAGCCACAAATGTGAACAAAAATTGCTAAAACTGCAATCGCATGCAGCTCAAACCAGTGTAAAATAGCCGGGTAAAAACGACAAGATAGTGCATAGATAAGGCTGAAAATTTAATCAGTTTTTATTTGACCCAAAATCACTTTGCATGCAAAAAATTATTACAATGAAATTATAAATACTGGGTGTTTACCTTTCCTTGTCACGTAGTATACATATATTATAAAAAATTAACGCAAGTTGTCATTTTAAAGATGCATTTTTTTGTAAGACAAGGCGACTAGATTGGCTGTTATTACTATGGAGTTACTGCTTTTTGTCCCTTAATACAAACACAATATATTTCAAATAAGTATTTTTAAAGTTTTAGACTCAATTTGGCGATACTTAAATAAAATAATAAGTCATCTTGTAGTTATTTTAATAATAATTAGGCTGTGCCATAATACAAGTATTTTTCCTGCTTCCTGCAGTGAAATATATCCAAGAAGAATAATTATTATTTATTAACAGAAAAATAATATTTAAATGAAAATGTAATCACCATAAATCTCTATCACTTGGTATCTGTATCAGCATAATTATTTAATTAAACATACATAACATCTTTAAAATAAAATAGTTCTTATCATCCGTTATTATACAGGGTGATTACAAACTCGAACTCGAAAAAGAGCATAATTTTTTTATGTCTTAATATTAAGTCCGTTATTTTTCAATATCCTGTATAACAATGTTCAAAATAATTTATTATTATCTTTCTAGATGTATCCTCTAATCATTTAAAATACTAGAACACGAATTTACCCGATCAGAGTGGTATTTTATAAACCGCAAGTTAAATAGGTCCTAATTTTTAAAAATTGCACGTACGCCTATGAGTCCTTGTAGCGCAGAAACCATCCAATCGACCCCCTCATTTTTTTCCTAAAAATCAAACTAGAGGTCAAGAGGTACAATATACCAAAAATTCGGGCAATTTCACCGAAACCACTTTTCAATGTATTTTGTGCGTGGTCCTTTATGAAGAAAAATGTATTCATGTACACATACTTAGAACTAAATATACCTATTTAACTGTTCCATTACAAGAATTTATTTGGAAAAGGAAGAAATTGTAGAAATATAAGAATATAGTATGCAGTGGCGGCTGGTGAAATTTCAAAGTTGTATATCTCTGTTCCTACTTACAGGACCCGTACCAAATTTAGAGGTTTTAATAGTGAGCCCACTGGGAGTATTTTGGTACAGAAAAAAACATTTTGTAATTCGCGAAAAAAGTTGAATTTTTGCTGCACCCCCCATGGGAAAAAAATTAACGCGTCTAGGAATTTTAGTTACTATTTTTTCTAAACAAATTTTACATCATTTTGTCGAGAATTTTTAAATTTTAAGTGAAAAAAATGTGTTAGTAGAAAGTTATACAATGTGTTTCCTAAGTCATCTTATATATTTTAAGTAGCTATCCATATGAACATATGTCCAAAAATGTCTATTTTTCGAAATACAGGATGTCGAAATTAATTTTTTTCCCAGTTTTTTTTAATTATGTTAAAAACGGAATGTTTGCCTTTTATAAAACTTTAAATATTTACACGGCTTATTAGAGGATAGTGTAAACAAAAAGTTTATCGCTTCACTAGGGGCGTGCGTGTATGCAATGGTATCCATAATTTAAAAAGTGCAAATATATGCACGCCACTGATATTTTAAATTTTGCCAGCATTTTTGCAATTTCCATTCAATACCTGACATAAAATATCTCTTAGCATTTTAGTTTAGGAGAAAAATGCTATTTTATTGTAATAAACGCATAATTTATTACCAAATTGCATTTCTCTCCTAAACTAAGCAAAAAAAATGTTAGGAGATATTTTGTGTTAGGTATTGAATAAAAATAACAAAAAATTAAAAAACTCGCAAAATTAAAAATGTGGGGTGCATATTTAAAAAAAAAATACGCATGCCCCTGGTGACGCGATTACATTTTTGTTGACACTTCACTTAAACATTTCTTCTGATAAGATAAGCAGTATAATCGTTTAAAGTTTGATAAAAAGAAGACATTCCGTTTTTAGAATAATTTTAAAAAATGAAAATTTCGGAAAATAGGCATATTTCGACCATTGTTTATAAGAAAATTGTTTCATAAAAAGACCTGAGGAATAGCTACTTAAAATATTTTAGATTACTTAGAAAACACCCTGTATATTAATTTATTTGGCTTTTTCTAACATTAATTTACTATGAAAATCGCTCTCTATACCAAACTGTCTTATAGCGAGTACCCGCGACTTTGCTTGCGCAATTCAATTGTTAACAATTCGCTATGCGAGTAATGCGAGTAAAGCCGCCGGTACCGTAGATACTATCAAATAGAATCTTTTATACCCATATTATTTTTATGGAGGTACTAAATCACAGTACTTTAGTATCCTTTAACGTCACTAACATGTTCCCCACCATCCCAAATTCAGACTGTATTAGCATAATCAAAAACACACTAACAATAAAAAACGTAAATCCTGTCATAAAAACGAAATTATTACTCTTTTTGACCTCTGCATGAAGGAAAACTATTTCCAGTATGATAACAAATTTTATAAACAAAAAGATGGGTTCACCACTAAGTCCTCTTCTAGCTGAAATCTTCATGTCTAATTTGGAAGAAACTTTCTTAAAAACTGAATTCGCAGAAAACATGTACAAGTTTCTGGTACAGATATGTAGATGACATTTTAGTATGTTTTACCGGTAATGATGCGGATTTACAACTAACTCTAAATCACCTAAACAGTTTACATCATAAAATTAAGTTCACAATGGGAAAGGAAAAAAACAACAAAATTAATTTTGTGGATATTACAATAACAAAAAAGGACAAAAAATTCTCATTTGATATTTATAGAAAACCCACGTTTACAGACACAGCAATTAATTCCTAATCACTCAACACATCCCACTTCCCACAAAACGGCAGCTTATGATATGTCTAAGATACATAGAGCTTTCGCAATCCCTTTAAACGAAGTCAGCCGTAAAAATGAATTAAATAATATAATTAAAATAGCCAAAAACAACGGGTTTAACTCAACCACAATAAATACATTAATAAACAAAAACAAATAACTATTAACCAAATATACCCACGTATAAAAACCAATGAAAAGTTTCAGTATGCTAAAATAACATATTTTGGTCCAATCCTTGAAAAAATAGCACACATCATCTCAAAAACTAACAAAAGTAGCTTTTACACCAGCACAAAAAATATCCCAATTACTTTTAAATGCCAAAAGTAAAACATCACCCCTTAAAAATTCAGGAGTTTATAGACTAAGTTGTAATGAGTGCAGTAGCTCGTATATAGGCCAAACCGGGAGAAATTTTAGCGTTAGATTTAATGAACATAAAACATCTTTTTTGTTAACAAAGAAAATTCAAACTTCGCCAAACATTGTTTAGAGACAGGTCATACCTTTCCAGACGAGAATAATTTAAAAATTTTGTATACAGTTCCTAAAGGAAAAAAGCTTTATATTCTAGAATCAATTGAAATTTCTAAGCATAACAGAAACCCTAATATTAAATGACCAAATAGACCTGTGGAATTTCCAGCTATTCACAGTCCTTTATAACGATCAATAACCTTCCTTTGTTAAATAGTTCCTAAACACCGGTCGCAGATCTATAGAAATTCTAAAAATAACCCTACAGTGTTGACACATTGCAAGATGGCAAAGGACGCTTGGTAATCGTCGGGCTGAAAGTAGAATATACCATTAAATAATATACTGAAGTTGAACCAACTGCCCCTGTCGGTCGATCCGTTGTACTAATAATATACTAATAATATATAAAAGTGCAGGGTTTACTATTTTCCTGGCGTCCGAAACAAAATTTTAGATTTCAAATATCTGAAGTACTATATGCACGTGGGTATAGTTTCTATGGTAATACAACAGAGCGTCCGTATACGGACGCTCTGTTGGAACCGGACGCTTGGAAGATAGCAAATCGTTAATGTACGGACGCTCGGAGTGTAGTAGGATAAATATATATATATATATATATATATATATATATATATATATATATATATATATATATATATATATATATATATATATATATATATAAAAGAGAAGAAGAATATCGGCTATTCGGACTGTGGAAGTGTGTTCCTCTTTTGCATCAAAGTACGGGGAGTCCAAGAAAATGGACTACCCCGGGCCGGGTAGACTATGACAGCTGTTTCGTCCTTGTTAGGACTCATTCAGACAGTCATAACCCAGTCGCACCGTGGCAAACGATGTTACTGCATCTTACATCCTTTTTGTAAAATACAAGCAGGAAATAACATACCATAACGCCACCTAGCGGGTGCTGGCTCTAATGCAAAAGCAGAACACACTGAAAAGGTAGAATATAAAATCAAAGGGCGAACACAGCATCTCTGGTTTATGAGAAACGCATTTTTGTACCTTGCCCAACTTGTCCGCATGGTTTGCGCAGTACAAGGAGGGAGTCACGACGTCCTCACCAGAAGACGCGTCAACCCTTAACACAAGCCAAGTAAGAATAAAAGTAGAGGTTTATCTCGTCCGTATTATAAATAAAAGAGAAGAAGAATATCGGCTATTCGGACTGTGGAAGTGTGTTCCTCTTTTGCATCAAAGTACGGGGAGTCCAAGAAAATGAACTACCCCGGGCCGGGTAGACTATGACAGCTGTTTCGTCCTTGTTAGGACTCATTCAGACAGTCATAACCCAGTCGCACCGTGGCAAACGATGTTACTGCATCTTACATCCTTTTTGTAAAATACAAGCAGGAAATAACATACCATAACGCCACCTAGCGGGTGCTGGCTCTAATGCAAAAGCAGAACACACTGAAAAGGTAGAATATAAAATCAAAGGGCGAACACAGCATCTCTGGTTTATGAGAAACGCATTTTTGTACTCTGCCCAACTTGTCCGCATGGTTTGCGCAGTACAAGGAGGGAGTCACGACGTCCTCACCAGAAGACGCGTCAACCCTTAACACAAGCCAAGTAAGAATAAAAGTAGAGGTTTATCTCGTCCGTATTATAAATAAAAGAGAAGAAGAATATCGGCTATTCGGACTGTGGAAGTGTGTTCCTCTTTTGCATCAAAGTACGGGGAGTCCAAGAAAATGGACTACCCCGGGCCGGGTAGACTATGACAGCTGTTTCGTCCTTGTTAGGACTCATTCAGACAGTCATAACCCAGTCGCACCGTGGCAAACGATGTTACTGCATCTTACATCCTTTTTGTAAAATACAAGCAGGAAATAACATACCATTGTACTCTGAGTACAAAAATGCGTTTCTCATAAACCAGAGATGCTGTGTTCGCCCTTTGATTTTATATTCTACCTTTTCAGTGTGTTCTGCTTTTGCATTAGAGCCAGCACCCGCTAGGGTGCTGGCTCTAATGCAGTAGTAGATAAACCTCTACTTTTATATATATATACAGGGTGTTCCTAAATGTCGTGCTGATAATAAAGAGGGTGATTCTACAAGCGATTTTAAGAGAAAAAGTTCATGTGACCATATGTCCTAAATCGTTTAAATTTTAAAATACAGGGTGTTAAAGTTTAACTTTTTTATTCGTTTTTGGCGTATACCTTGTACATTTTTTACGATATTTAATTTAAATTTGGTATACAGTCTACCATAATTAAGCTTTATGAAATGGTAATATTACATTTTAAGAAATTATACAGAGTACTCTTTTTTTTGGGACACGGTTCCTTTAGGCCCTCCCAACTTTTTATTGGAACGCCGCTGGTTATTTTTGCTTCTGGAATCGTATTTCGCATTTTATTTTGTAACTTTTTTATGTCTTGTAATTTTCTGATATTTTGCATTGTTTAGAAGATATTATACCTCACATCTTCTCCTCATTAATCCTCGCACTCAAAAAAAAAATCAAGATTGCTATGGATACATTTTTATTAAGTGTTTTCTATTGTAATCTTGGACAGTACTATCATAAAGCTTAGTTATGGTAGACTTTGTACCAAATATTTAAATTAAACATACCTAACTAAGCTTTCTGAAATATTAATTATTCTAAAAATATATTATTAATAATACAAGTTAGTTAACTAATTACAATAATTGTTGAAAATGGCTCCCTCCTGCCATTAGGCACGCCTCAGATCTTCTTCTCATTGATCCCCGCACTCTTTCAAAAATACCGGGAGTGTTTCTAACCGTTTCAAATCCAGCGATTATGCGATTTCTTAAATCGTCCACAGTATCCACTGGTGCTACATACACTAAGGACTTAATATGTCCCCATAGGAAATAATCTAAACTGTTTAAATCGGGTGACCTAGGAGGCCATGGTTGTGGTCCTCCACGACCTATCCACCTTTCAGGATACATTTCATTTAAATATTCACGTGCCAGAACACTGAAATGTGCTGGAGCGCCATCGTGCATATACCAATGTTGGTTTCTTAATAAAAGTGGTACTTCCTCAAGTAGAAGTGGCAATTCTTCTTGCAAGAACTGGCGATATGACTGACCATTAAGGCGAGCAGGTAAAAAGAAGGGACCTATCAAATAATCTCCAATAATACCAGCCCATACGTTTAATGAAAACTGCTCTTGATAATGCGCTTCTACTATGGCGTGTGGATTTTCCTGAGCCCATAAATGATTGTTATGAAAATTAGTTATTTGATTTCTTGAAAAGTTAGCTTCATCTGTAAAAAGGATTTGACTTTCAAAATGGGGATTTACTGCGAGCCTCTGTAGGTACCATTGACAGAAATTAATCCGTAAAGGAAAATCCCGGAGAAGCAGTGCTTGCACTCTTTGAAGATGGTATGGGTAAAGTTGCTGGTCCGACAAGATTCTCCAAACAATTTGATGACAAATATTTAAATTTATGGCAATCTTTCTAGTGCTGGTTTCTGGATGATTATATATTTCATTTAATACAGCTTCTTCGATAGCTGGTGTTCTAACAGTACGAGGTCTTCCAGCGTTAGCTGTATCTTTTAGAAAATGCCCAGTTTCATGAAGGCGTCGATGAATATTCGAGAATGTTCTACTGTCAGGTATCACACGATTCGGATATCTTTCACCATAAATACGTCTGGCTTCAAAAGCGTTTCCATTGGCAAGGCCATAAATAAAGTGCATATCAGCCATTTCAGAATTCGTAAAATTCGACATATTTATTAGGTAGATAAATTTTAATTCAAAACTGTAGCTTACACGTTAACTAATAATTATTGACTTACTTAGCATAAAATGACTTCTGTTGTAAATACGAAAGAATTGTACTGTCAAAGATGACAACAGAAAAAACTTAATAAAAATGTTTTCATAGCAATCTTGATTTTTTTTGACAGGGTGCGAGGGTTAATGAGAAGAAGATGTGGTATAATATCTTCTAAACAATGCAAAATATCAGAAAATTACAAGACATAAAAAAGTTACAAAATAAAATGCGAAATACGATTCCAGAAGCAAAAATAACCAGCGGCGTTCCAATAAAAAGTTGGGAGGGCCTAAAGGAACCGTGTCCCAAAAAAAAGAGTACTCTGTATAATTTCTTAAAATGTAATATTACCATTTCATAAAGCTTAATTATGGTAGACTGTATACCAAATTTAAATTAAATATCGTAAAAAATGTACAAGGTATACGCCAAAAACGAATAAAAAAGTTAAACTTTAACACCCTGTATTTTAAAATTTAAACGATTTAGGACATATGGTCACATGAACTTTTTCTCTTAAAATCGCTTGTAGAATCACCCTCTTTATTATCAGCACGACATTTAGGAACACCCTGTATATATATATATATATATATATATATATATATATATATATATATATATATATATATATATATATATATATATATATATATATATATATATATATATATATATATATATATATATATATATACGTATATATATATATATATATATATATATATATATATATATATATATATATATATATATATATATATATATATAAACAGAAGGACTGTAACGGGATACTGGTAACTGTAGTACTGCAGCCAAGATTTGCTCAGGTTAAGTGGGGGGCTGATGGCACGGAATACTAATTGTGCAAGTATAGCATGCACTTGACCGAATTTTGTCTGTTTGTAATTATTAGTGTATTTGTATAAATCACTACAAATAAAATCTTTAAAAATATATAGGTATTATTATTTTTTCATTTTGCCAACCCCACCCCCCCCCCCCCCCCCCATGAGAAACAAGTCTGCGGGCGCCCATGCCAGGGGTGTCTCTACACTATTTGTAAATAAAATTTGGATCCGATTTGAAACTAAAATACAAATATTTATTTACCTAAGTACATTGTGTAATTTGAAAATGCGAAAGACGAAAAGCCTTCGGTTAAAGTAATATAATATACAGGGTGTCTAAGAAGTCTTAGAATGTACAAATATCTTTTCTATTGGTAAATATAGAGGTCTCAAATTTTAGGTGTATGTTACTGGTTAATAAATCTACTTTTTAGTGTTTCGTGAAACGGAATACTTATGGAATCACTTCGGTGTCCGTCCGTCTGTCACAGGCGATTTTCTCTAAAACTATTCAACGTCGAAAATTTTAAATGCAACCCTATGCTGTGGGGTACCTCATTTCAAAGGTCTTCAAAAAAGAAACATTTTACCTCGAACCCGAGGTCTGTATCTTAATTTGTTCTTAAATGGCAAACCTTTACAAAATAAAAATCGTGAAAAAAAATTAAAATTTAAATACCTTTATAACTCTTGTAACTGTTGTTCAAAATGACCACCATAAACTTCTTGGCAGTAATGAAGTCGATTTTGGAACTCATTTTTGAGAATGGCAGGTTTTATTTCGTGGCAGAGTTCCAAAATCGACTTTATTACTGCCAAGAAGTTCATGGTGGTCATTTTGAACAAATTTTAAGTTTTTAATCTTTTTTTCACGATTTTTAATATCTATAGGCTTGCCATTTAAAAAAATTACGATACGGACCTAGGGTTTGCGCCGCGGTAAAATATTTCTTTCTTGAAGGCCTTTAAAATGAGGTACCACGTGGCATAAGATTGCATTTAAAATTTTAGTTTTCTTTGCTGTGTAATACAGAGGGGGAATTTAAAAACAAAATCTCTTGCTGGTCAGTCTCGCGGTCTAAATAAAAAACCGTTAATTTATGATTATAGGATAAATTTGATTGTTAGTCATTGTCAAGATAATGACAACAATCATTGTTATCAGCTATCTTTCATTTTATAATCATGTTAGACCAACGTCGAAATCGTGTTATCATTGATGACTGTCCGCTTTCTTCACGTGACAAAATGCCACAATAAATGCCAAATAAACATATTAGTGTCTGTGTAGTGTTTTGATATATCAAACTGTGACGTGTCGAGTACTTGCAAACGTACGATTTTTGATCCTCGGAGGCAATGTGCCAAAAATAAGAAATAGAAAACCTTAATAATCAACATTTTAGAAACATAGAAATTGAATCGTATAGAACTGAAAGTCAATAAATCTTAGAAGTTCTTGTTCTAGGAGATACAGCATTTAAATAAACTTAATAATTATTAATTAATTTTTGTTTTACTAACTTTACTTTCAGCGAAAAAGTTTTTTTTTTCAAAAATTCACTATAATAAAATTATCGTATTGTTTTGGTTCACCGTATACATTTCAGTTTAGTTATAAGTATAGTCAAATCTCCCTTAAGAGTTATCATCTCTACTTTCTTGTTTTTCTATTTACATTGCTGCTGCTTAGTTATTGGCTATCAAAAACCAATGACTTTCGCCCATAAACACACAAAAGAGACAAAATTCATCAAAAGAAATTGAAATTTTGTTTTAATAATAATAATAATAATAATATATTTATTTATTTGTGCCAGTAAACAATAAACAGTGTAAAAAGTAACAATATAATATCATGCATAAATATTTTACAAAAATGAATAACAATAGTAACACACTAGTTGGCACAAAAAGGTAGAATTTTGATTATATATAATCATTCTTCCAACTCCACCCCGATTAAATAATTTTTACAATAAGTTTTAAAAGTTGAAAAAGTAAAATATTTTAGATAGAAGGGAATGCTGTTATATATGATTGCACTATTATATTTAAAAGATGTTTTATACTTTTCTGTTTTGTGTGATGGTATAGTTAAGTTGTTTTGATTTCTTGTATTTATTGTACTTTCCCTTTTTGTACCGTGCCCGGCAAAAATTCTATATGTAAGTGAGTAATGGAAAATAACCAAATAACACTTTAATTTCTTTAATTAATTATGTTAGGTCATGTCTCTTTTGAATGTTTATGCTGAAAAGTTTTTTTTTCCAGAACAGCAAGGCTAAAAGAAACAAAATAATCATACATCAAAAAACTTGAAACGCGAAACAGGAAACATGAAACTCTCCTGTTTTCATGTGCGGCCGGCGCGGCGCCGGCCTAAAGGTCACTAGAAATTAAAAAATGTTTGCGAAGAAAAATAACGATTTTAAAGCATTTTATTTAGCAAAGAATTTAGTATTTGAAAATATGTTAAAAAATAAAGTTAATCGAATGCATCAGACAAAATTATTATTATTTTTTTAATTTTAATAAATTAAATATTTATAATTTTTTCTGGTCTTGTGGTTAATATATGTAGGTTTCTAGATAACAGAAAATTCATTATCTAGACTGCCAAATAAATCTCTAGTAACGGATATATTCCCCTTGTCAAGATATTATGTTATGCGGGAGGGGATATTTTACTGTACAAGGTGATATTAAATATGTAGAGAATTTTTCAGAATGTGATTCCTAGGCTGATTGTAAGTTAAAGACGTCCATATGTATGTCCTAAAATGCTTCGTTTTCGGAATACAGGCTGATCAAGACCCTTTGACTAACCAAAACTATTTTTTTGGAACAGGCCTGAATTACCTTGAAACTCGGCTATATTCTGCGCTTTATTTAAAAACAATTTTTCTTGCTTTTTGTTTAATAGGACATCGCCTTTTATATATAAGTATTTAGCCAAATATCCGTTGGTATTTGCCGTCTTAAAACTTTTTAAAAAGAGTAAACGAATGACTAATTTATTACATAATTTCAAAACGATGCAAGATATGGAATTTACCGAACAATAAATGTAAGAACTAAATAGGCGTCCTAATTTGTTAATTAAAAGTAGTTAGTGGTACAGTAAAAAAAGCTTGGCATAACTAGCTTTCTCCCGCGACTTCGTCCGCGTGGTATAGGTGATAATAGTGTAGTTTTGATGTCATGATTATGAATATATGAAACATGAGTTAGGTTAGGTTAGGTTAGCTATACTCGTATCTAGAGGAATTTCAATATAACATGACGCAAAATCGGGGTCGAACACAGGGAACTGATAGAAAAGGAAGGTAAATGCAGTGGCGGCACCTGAAATTTTAGATGTGTGGTATCTCAGTTCCTACGCATGGGACTTACACTAAATTATAGGATAGTACTATTGGGTACCCTATAAACATTTTCGTAAAAAAATATTTGGATTTAAAATTTGCGAAAAAAAGTTAATTTGTTTGGTCGCTTCACCTGAGATCTGAGAAAGTTCTGAAGAAAACTTTACTTACCATATTTTTTCATAAAGTATATCAAATTTTATCGACCAATTCCAAATTTGGTGAAAATATTCTAATTTTCCTTAAAGAAATGACATTTTAAATTATTTAATAATAATAATAATAATAATAATAATAATAATAATAATAATAATAATAATAAAGACTTTTTATTGATACATCAAAAAAAATTATACATGGCTGAAAGATGACAATGTGGAGTAAATAGCTAATTTTCTTATAGAGAACGAACCAGACTCAGGGTGGCGAAGTCTAGCCAGAAGGGCTACTCATACTCAACCACTATCAAAGTGTGGTTCGCCTCAAAATATAAGATAGCAGTATAAAACAAAGATGTCTATCAGACGGATTACCCGGCTAGCCCATATAACCAGTACCGACTGTCAATACTGTACAAAAAAAACAACAAGAAGATGAGGGCAAAAAAAAAACAAAAAACAAAAATAGTATTAATAAAAGGAAGTTATAAGCGCCGGAAACATGAGCCAGCAAGGCATAAAGAAGTTAGTGTGTATAGGTAATTAGATTGGAATCAAAAAGTCCTTGCATAAATTACATGTCAGTAACATAGACTAAAAAAGTTGAATCCACCCCCAGTCCCTGCCGCACGGCTCCGAACAGCGCAACACCCACAGATAAGAGCTACCAACCAATCGCCTTATTGTTTTTTAAATAAATAATCACGAAGCTTGTACTTAAATTTGTTAATATTATTTAGCTTAAATTCATCTGGAATGGAATTATAAAATTTTATAGCATTATAAGTGAAGCTCCTTTGAAATAATGATGTTCAATATTGGGGAAGGGTAAACCTGTTTTTGTATCTAATATTTCTATCGTGAACGTTCGCCCTAGCGACTAATTTATTTTTAAGTTTTGCCGAAGTATTCGGCAAGATTAGTAGTTTATGAATAAAATTATCTAGATGGAGACTACACCTATTTCTCATGTTCAGCCATTTGCATTCCTTTATTTTATGGGATATATGATCACGTCCCCTTATACCGTAAATTAGCCTGCAGCACGAATTTTGCATTTTCTGAATTCTATTTTTTTCAATTTCATACAGACAGGGCATGTAAATAAAATCACAATATGAATAATGAGAAAGGACCACGCTATCACAGAGCATTCTTTTAAGTTTTAGATTAAGAATATCTCTATTATTGTAGATTAGCTTTAAGGAGTAAAATGCTTTTTTGTTAATATTTTTAACATGCTCCCTAAAGCGCAAGTCCTCGTCCACCATTACCCCCAGATTCTTAGCTGAGTGCACGTATGGGAGACGTACGTTATTCAAGGAAATACTTACATTGCTTTTAATTATATCCCTATTAGATTTGTTTGCAAAGCACAATAGTTTGGATTTTTCCGAGTTTAATTTAAGGTTGTGAACCTCAGACAAAGATCTAATTGTTTCTAAGTCAGTATTAATATGTTCTGCTGCTTCTAAATAGTTAGTTGTATTAAAACTAAGGTAAAGTTGAGTATCGTCCGCATATGCAGCCGCCCCGCAGAACTGTGTAGAATTTATTATTTCCGATGTATAAATAATAAAAAGTAATGGTGACAAAATGGAACCTTGCAGAACACCAGAGAGAATATTAATCATATTGGAATCGACATTATCCACAACGACCTTCTGCGAGCGATTGCTCAGAAAAGACTATATTAAATTAACAGAGTCTGCATAGAAGCCATAATAATAATTTAGAGCACAGAAGCCTGTGGTCCAACGTATCAAACGTCTTGGAGAAATCCAACAGAATTAGTAAACTGGCTTGACCTTTATCATATGCGGTCATAATATCATCCATAACGGAGGTTAATGCAGTGGCCGTGTTAAAATTTTTACGGAAGCTGTCTGGTATGAGTTGATTTTCTGTAAAAAAAGAGTACATTTGATCATGCAGAACTTTTTCCAATAATTTTGACAGTGCCTGAAGAATACTCATTATTCTTAAATCTGAGAAGGTTTTAGGATTATTATTTTTAGCAAGAGGTTTTCCGATGGCGATTTTCTAAGCGTCAGGAAAACAGTTCCGCTCTATACAGCTGTTAATAATATGAAGAATATAAATGTCTATAAAAGGACTACAATGTTTTATCATACTAGTTGAAATATTGTCAGTTCCACAGCAGTTTGTTTTAATAGAATATATAGCTTTACTAATATGCTCGACAGTAGTAAGTTGAAAATTAAACGACATATTTTGCCTGTAAATGTTATTGTTATAAAACTCCATCCTGTCACCGCCGCTACTTGGCACATTTTGCAAAAATGAACCGAAAAAATTGTTAATATTTTCCGGGTTAGATAAATTGGGGGCAAACTATAATTTCTTCTAGTGCGTATATTAAAATCTCTTAAAGTATTCCAAGTTTTAAAACTATTATTTTCAACAACGATGTTTTCAAGGTAATGCCTTTTTGCCCTCCTTACCAGTGTTACCGTTCGATTACGTAGTTGTTTATATAGATTTCTATTAGCGTCGCTACGATTTTTTTTATATCTTTGTAACGCCTTCGACCTTAGTTTTTTTTTTCTTAGACAAAATATTTTAGGGTAAAAATTTTAAAACCTAATTAATCAGGATATTAGAGGTAATTCAATGAAATTTGAATTCCACCGATAAAATCTGATTAAAGTTATGAAAAAAACATGAGAGTAAAATTTTCTTCAGAACTTTCTCAAATCTCAGGTGAAGCGGCCCAAAAAATAACTTTTTTTCGCAAATTTTAAAATTAAATATTTTTTTCACGAAAATGATTGTAGAGTACCCAGCAGTAACATCTTATAATTTGGTGTGGGTCCCATGCGTAGGGACTGAGATAAGACAATATGAAATTCCAGGAGCCGCCACTGGACCGTAAATAAAATAAAATTAATATTAGATTTTGCCACGTTGTATTTATGAATTATTGCTCCTAAAAATATTTCTATTTTTTCACAAAATGAACCAACGTCACCAAAGGAAAAGCACTGAAAAGTATAAAATAAATCATTGATTTATTAGGACTGGATGAGTTCACATTCTTTGAAGCCAAAACAAACCATTCTAAACTACACTGTAAACACAATTTGTAAACATTGGCCACATCTTATTTTACCTTGTATTTTTGTACAAAAAATACGTTAGAAGCATCACAACATTTACTAAAAGTAATAAAAGCCCTAAAATATTTTATTTTTCTGCTAAATAATAATAAATTTAAGTTAAAAAGGTTTTATTATTTATAGGTTATGTTATTTCTAAAGGTGTTTATTGAAAGTCGCTCCGAGTCATTTATAAATCTATATAAATCTATACGTCGCACTTTTTCTTTTCTAGTTCATTAGACAAAGACGTACGTGTAACCGAGTGTTCAGACCGAGGTTCAGCCGTTGTCCTAAACAACCAGCTAGACAGCAACACTTCTGGGCTGCGTTCGATATCATCGCCGGGTGACACACCGGTGTGATTTTTCAACCTGACCTCCAACACTCCAATGCTATTTTATCTCTTTCTACTACCATTCTTGATTCAATTACGTAGTAATTCGTAGTCTTGTCTATGTTCGTAGTTCGTAAACTGCTCCCCCAAGAGAATAACAAAAACAAAAATAAACAACAAGATATAAGGCTTCACGTTCGATACGCTCACAGTATACAGATATCGAATCCTTATTATAATAAATCCATGAAATAAATAATATTCGTCAACTTAATTTTGTTCATTTTTATAAAATATTTATTTTTCCTTTTTAGTGCACCCATTCTTTATATATATATATATATATATATATATATATATATATATATATATATATATATATATATATATATATATATATATATACAGCGTCTGCACAGATTTGGTTACCATATGGGAAACTTTTTTATTTTTGATTTTACGAGAAAAAGTTATTCTTGATAAAAAGTTTTGCTTGTTGTAAAAGTACGACTGGCATTGAAAAAAAAAGATATGTTATACAGGGCGTCAAGAAAATAAAAAAAATCGGGTAGTTAAGGTAAATAGCATGGAATTTTGGCTATTAATGTCGTTTGTAAATGCAAATAAATACTTTTTAATGAAACGTTTCATTAAACTTCTTTCTTAATACTTCTTGTATGCAAGATTTAATATTTCAGTTAAATGGTGCCCTTGTCATTTCTCGGCAGAAGTAAGAGCCTGGCTTAAATTCAGTTTTAAAATTGAGCGGACTTCGAATCAAGATGTTAATTTTGCGAATTGGCCGCCTAGGTCCCCTGACCTCACATCTCTTGATTTCTTGATTTGGGTACGAATTAAGGTAATTGTTTACAAATACAGACCTGAAAATTGTATTCAATTAAGAAACAGGATAGGAGAAGCATGTGAAGAAATCCGAGCCGATCATGTAAGACGTGCTGTTTACCGCTTTAAGAAAAATCTTATCAAGTGCATTAAAAATAACGGTGGTTCTGTTGAGGCCTAAAATTTGTTTTTAAAATCTGTTAATTAAAATAAATAGTTTCCTAAACATCTTTTATTAATTTTTATTACGCCCTGTACAACATATCTTTTTTTTTCAATGCAAGTCTTACCTTCACAACAAGCAAAACTTTTTATGAAGAATAACTTTTTCTCATAAAATCAAAAATAAAAAAGTGTCCCATTTGGTAACCAAATCTGGGCAGACGCTGTACCTATATATATATATATATATATATATATATATATATATATATATATATATATATATATATATATATATATATATATAGTTAAGTATGTTTGGAATTATCTGGAGAACTACTGTTTCGTCTTCCTCGGTGTCTAAGTTGTTAAAAGACACCACATCGACTCATCAGAGGCCTTACAGTAGCATGAGCATTTCTGCTCCCATATAATTCCACAGTTCTTGCCTATAAAAGACAACCTGAAAGTTTTGAAAGGTAGAAGTTCTTGAGATTGCTCTCTGAGAAATATATATATATATATATATATATATATATATATATATATATATATATATATATATATATATATATAGAGGGTAGTCGTTGCTGACTAGTTAGGCAGTAAACTAGTAATATTGGGTTGCGCAGCAAATGAATAACAATAATAACAATAATATAACTGAAGTGACACAAACTAATAAATTCATATCACTTCCCTACATTAGAGAGATAACTCCGGCGCTGTCCAGAATAATAAATCAGGTAGTTAATGTCAAAATCGCGAACAAACCAGTACTCACAATTTCTTCGGTGCACTCCAGGCTTAAAGACAAGGTCCCTCTTACTCGAAGAACAGATGTGGTTTACAGCATTCCTTGTGCAGACTGTGAAAAAATATACATAGGCCAAACTACAAGACCATTGGCCGATAGAATCACAGCACACAGGAGTGACTGTAGACTGCATCCAGAGAGGTGTGCTCTGGCAGAACACGCTAATAACTCACTACATAACTTTGATTACGATGCAACCAAGATACTTGCTACACAGAAAAATAACTCTAAAAGATCTTTTCTTGAAATGGCCTTTATTTCACAAGAACCTAATTGCATAAATAAAAAAACCGATATAAAACACCTAAGTGAAATATATTCATATCTATTATTTTTAGACAAGGATCATCGTTTGAACGACTCTGAGATTCAAGTATAATGACAATTGATTGTATAATAAAAATTATTTTTTTCCTTCACAACAAATTCAAGAATACTTACCCATTTCCTACATATAACAAAATCTCTTTATCAAATTACAAATAATTCTGATTGAAATTCATAGATGTCGCATAAATAAGCTTTTAAATGCAGCCGCTAGGGTGTACTTCCTGAGCGCAATATAAATCCAACAAGTTATCTCTACAAGGTATATAACACACCTAACTTTACAGACTTCTGTAATCATGTTTCGCATATAATTTAATATAATACACAGATGTCGCTAATAACTGACTTCTGACAGTCCATA